>OX104063.1:188270041-188377953 GCA_944474145.2 Dicrocoelium dendriticum
ATTCCAGATCTACCATGGCAGAAAGTAGCGGTGGACATGTTCTGTGACAACAAGAAAGACTATTTCATGACGGTGGACTAATACAGTGACAATTTTGAGATCGATCCACTCACCACTACCATGACGGAAGCAGTCATCAACAAGTTTAGATGTCAGTTCGCCAGACACGGAATATCGCAAGAGTTGAGCTCCGACAAGGACCCGCAATTTACAAGTGTTGCGTTCCAGACCTGTGCGAACAAGTGGGAATTTTCGTATCAACAAACGGTCCCGTACCACAGTCAGTCTAACGGAAAAGCAGAGGCAGCGGTCAAAAAAGCCAAGAGGCTGTTATCGAAAGCCAGAGCCACTCATGATGACCCGTATCTAATGTCGTTGGAGATTCCCATTGCGTCATTACCGAACATCGGCCCCAGTCCAATGCGAAGTTTGTAAAGCAGAAAGACTAGAACCCCAATGCCTGCGTCTTCTGAACTCTTACACCCTGTCTTGCGATCGCATGAGCAACTGCAAAGGGGCTTGAGAAAACGGATGGCAGATCAGAAACGGTATTACGACCGCTGGGTCCGTGCGCTACCTGAGCTATAAATCAATGATGAAGTTTGGATCCAACCAATACCGCGTGTCAGCGAACGATGGAAGAAAAGTGTGATGACCGCGAGCGTTGGAGAGAGATCCTATGAAACCAGTACCGGAGGGAAGGTAACCAGAAGGAACCGAGTGCAGCTGAGGCGACAACGGGAACGAGAAGGAGTACTTGCAGCAAAATAATTGACGTTTTATGAAAAGGTCACAACGGCAGAGACAGTAAAGACGACGCGGAGCGGAAGAGCGTACGGAGTCTTCTGCGACATCGATGTGGCTGAACACGAAAAAGGGAAGGATGTGATAGGACTGTGTAAGCATGCGACTAGCGTGCGACAAGCGAACAGAGTAGTTTATTGGACGCCTGCGCATATTTCGTCTACGCGCGGATTGATTCGCTGGAGCGGGTTTGTTTAAATGGTTAAAAGAAAGAATCTCATGAGTGAATCAGCGTCGTTAGTTGTGGAATTAGCTTAGTTATTTAGATCGAGGATCCTACATCCTTGTCAGGCTGACATTTTGGCTGAGCTTGCTTTGCCGAATAAACCGTTTGTCCGTGAAGGACAGAGTTTTACGACATAAATGAGGAACAGCATCGCGCTCTCTGATGAAACTGTCGCTATACCAACCACACACCTCCAAACTGGGATAAGACAATCCTATGCTCTCTTCTCTCCGCCTCTTCAAACCTAAACACAGTTCAATTTGAAACGTTTAATGTGCGCACCCAAATGCAGATTGGACAGCAAGCCGGTCTCACACGCACCCTGGAATTTCTTGCGATAGGTGTATATTGCTTATCTGAAACCCGACTTCAGGACCCCAACGCGGTCTAGCAACTGTCTTCACTCGTTCACCTATACATCCGTTTCCTACTTCACCTTTTTGGCGACACCGAGTACACTGTAGCTGGGTAAAGTGGTGTTGGGATTGCCCTTAGTTCCAGAACCGAAGGCGATCTTATTGAATGGATTCCCATCAACAGTCGCTATGCGGCTCCAAGCTTCGTCCAAAGTTAACATGGGTCGAGAAAATAAATGTTTTTTTTTGTTATCTCCGCTTATACGCCCACTGATTATAGACCTGATACAGTCAAAGACCTATCAGAATCTTGATGATCGGCTTCTAAGGGCCTTCAAAGCGGACACATTGTTATGGCAGGGGGTTTAGCGCGCATGTTGGTTGTTTACTGCCAAGCTAACGTCATCTCGGAAGTCTGCATTGATACGATGACGTTCGCTCGGATAATGAAGAAAGGCTACTCAGCCTACGCTCCGACCACCAACCTTACCTATGGAACCAAAACTTTCGCCACCCGAGACGACACTACGCTACCTCGTGTGATCCATCACCGCAACATTGGTCTCAAGTTGATCACATCGCCATGAGTTGCCGGTGATGTGACAGTGTTCCGGACTGAAAATCTTATTGATCAACATGCATCGAGTTAGAGCATGCGCCGATATATACGAGGGTGTGCATGCGCTTCGGTGGCTCAGCTAAGATCAAAAACTCATCTGAACATAGGCAAATTGGAAGACCCCTCTGTGCAAGTGGAATATAAACGGATGCACAGTGACAATCTCGTTTTTCCCCCTCCTATGGATGTTGACGAGCACTGGCTACGTTAAAAACAGGCCAGGTTTTCTGCGGGTCTGCCTACCTGTGGTGTTACTCGTTCAACAGCTAAAAGTTAGACCTCGTCGATATCGTCGGAATTATTTGACCGTCGGCAGTCTATTCCCGGCAGTGTAGAACATATTGAATTCCGACAAACCATTTCTCAACAATAAACGCAAGTCTTCGCCGTGATCGTGAGTCCTTGTGGTCTAATCAAGCCAAGGAAATGGAAGCTCCTAGAAAGACCCGCAGATTATTTTGTCTCATTAGATCCATTGGATGCAAATACATTCCGTCAGTGAAACAATCTGCGCGTTAGAGAGTACGGGGATCACAAATATACACAAACGTCTGGATCGATGGGCAGAGCACTTTGTTCCTCAATTTAATTATCCAACTCAATCACAGGTGACATCACTCTAGCTATCATGTGGTGCATGGCACGTGTGCACAGATCCTCCCAACGAGGCTAAGATTCGAAGAGAAATCCAGACTCCGAAACGATACAAAGCTTCTGGCCCTGATAGCCTTCCTCCGGCCCTATCCAAAGATGGAGGGAATACAGTTATTAACGGACTGCCCACGCTTTTGAGGAAAGCGTGGGTCTATGAGAACATTCCCAACCCTTGGGGCGAATCTATCGTCGTCCAGATTAACAAGAAAGGCACGCGCAGCGACTGCACCAACTAACGAGGTATATCACACACATCGGACGCGTCTAAAGTTGTCGTGTCCATATCGCTCAGAAGGCTTTCAGTCACACGAGATTTTGTCTCGCGAGGAACAAGCTGGGTTACGCAGCGGTTGAGGTTGCATCGAAAGAAGGTTCATGCTGCCTCAAGTTCGTGAACATCGTCACGTCCACCGAAGAGCAACAACAGTGGTGTTTATGGACATCCGCGCTGCCTTTGACGACATAGAGCACCTCTTTGGAACTTTGTGCTATATACCGGTGTATCCGGCAAATTTGTCGCAATTCTGAAGGAACTCTATGGTCACACATAGGCAAAGTTAAAGCTTATGGAAGGCTTTCTTTGACTTTTGCTGGTAGCAGCGAAGCACGCCAAACGTGGAGAAAGTGCTCGCCAACCGCATCAAGCGGTTTCTGCACTGCAAGCAGAACGCCGGCGGACATTTTGAACATATGCTTCAATAGCATAGATGATCGTTCCAATCCTATTTCACAAATGTGTTAACGACTAAAAATAATCAAAACGACGAGTGCGCAACACTAAAAAAGAAAAGAGAAAAAAGCCGTTTGCTTTTGTCTTTTGTACAATCATTTTTCCATTCCATTACAGCCATGGGTTTAATGGCACATTTGTTTATTCTCAAATTTGGGACACGAAGGCGGTCAAGTGGAATTCACAAACGCTGAGGTGACAAAGATTGGCGCGTATCGTCGCCGTCTGTATATACATGGGATGTGATCCGCACGTTGGAGCTGTTCTGACTTGACACGTTAGTCGAAACGCCACACGGTCAGATGACTGCCGATGTGAGTTGTAATCCTGCTGACTAGCCGAATCGCGAAAGGGCGACGTAGCTTACACGAAGGCAAGGTAAATCAATCGCCACTGACCGGGAAAATTGGTCAGCCGATGCGGTCGGCTGGCTGACATGGGAGTTGACGAGGTAGACATGAAAGCATAACTAGCGGTTGCAAAAGTGGCTGCAAGTAACGAACGGAATGCCAGAAAAGGATGGGAAAAGGAAGCTAGAAGGCCACTGGATAGAGCTGGTAAATCCGGATCGAATGACTGGAATTTGGTTGGTGTGATGAAACTGGTGCGGAAAATCCCACCACAAAGCGAATTACAGATTGATTAAAAAAACCGTTAGATATCCTAGCAAACGTTTCCTGGTGTGGGAAAGAGCACACGAGCTGTTGAGATTGTACGTGAAAAAACACAAAAGGTTTGAGCTTCGATTTTGCATGTTAGTGAAGAATACGCCAAGAGAACAACCGACGCGCCCAGCGCCGTTACATAGCCAAAGCATGACAGGCGATCCATACTCACCTGCGCTGATTGAGGCGAACAGATAGTCAACAGGGTGAAGCGGCCAATTCACACGAGGGTGATAGTACTTGACCCTTCGGTAGATTTCCAAGTGAGCTTTAAATATTATTCACGGACTTTCGATTTTACCTTCATAATGAACGGTGTGGTTGGCTAATACATCCCTGCTTCTCTGCTCATCCTATCCGGTCTTCTCTCTCTCCTGTGGGGGCCCAGCGACCTGGAGTTCCGATAGGGAATCAACCGTCAATTCAGGAGAGGGATGAACACTTCAGCTGGAGACGGGTTGAACTCTAATCAAAATGTCTATCTGAGCTGACGAGCTCAGGGCCATTCTGCTGCGGCAACAAACACAATTTGAGGCATCCCAACTCAAGTTGATCGAAACGCTAAGGCGCCAAACGTCAATCCAGGCTAGTTTACAGTCTACAACCGTCAAGCGGTCCGGATCGGTAGACGCATTACTGAATTTTCGTAGGACCCTGATGCTGATGTTTCAAGCGTTAGGAAGATGTGTTTCGCGTTGAACTTGGAGACCATGATGACGACTGGAAAGTCCGACTGCTATTACGGAAACTTGGAGCAGCTGAACACTCCAAGTATGACAATTTTATTTTTCCCAAGAAAGTTTGAGACTGCACTTTTGCTGAGACTGTCAAATGCTTGGGTCAAATATTTGTAGAGCAGTCATCCATCTTCAACAAGCGATATCAATGCTTGAAGATCACCATGATGGACGCTGATGGCTACGTCACTTACGCTGGCATCGTCAATCGCGAGTGCGAAAAATTTGAATTTAAAACAACCAAAGCAGATCAGTCCAAATGCCTGATTTTTTATCTGTGACCTTCATTCCCCATAGGATGCAGAGATTCGCACCAGACTGCTGAATGAACTTGTACAAGATCCGCAAATGACTACAGACTATCACTAATGAATGCCAATAATTACTAAACCTCAAGCATGACACGCCTATGCTGGAGAGGCAACAGTCAACCCCAAGTGTTAGTGCATTGAAAAGCACCTCAAAGAAACCGCTTACAAGTGAAACAGGAATGAAAAGCTCAGAGAGAATCCCAAGCCCCCGACTGCCTGTTGGAGATGTGGTGAGTGGCATATTGTTCGAGTATGCCCATTCCTGACATGTTTGCCACAAGTGTCATAAAGGGGGCCACAAGGAAACGCACTGTTGATCCAGACGGCTGTTCAAGCGTGCTGGACATCAGCAACCGAATCCGAATGTACTCAAAAGATTCAGCAGCTATAATAAGTTTCAAGCGGCCTCCTTTGAGGAACATGTGACTCGCAGAATGTATATCAGAGTTCACCTGAACGGGCGACAAGCACGTCTTCAGCTGGATACAGCCTCAAACATCACAACTACCTCCCACAAAACTTGATAGTATATTGGTGCACCGTCAATCAGCCGAACGGCACATGTTGCATTTAACGATTCAGGGCAACTTAATCTCACTGGTGAGCTGAAGTGTGAAATGAATTTTGGCGCTGTTCGGGCAAACGGCATCGTGTACATTACGGAGTTGTCACAGTAGAATTTGCTGGGCCCTGACTGGATCCAGAAACTTCACCTGTTCGACATTCCCCTGAGTCAAATCTGCAATAACCATCTCGTAGGTAGGAAATCCTCTTAGGAAGTGGATGAAGCAAACAATAAGCTGATCCAGAAGCTACTAAGAAAATTCCCGTTTGTGTTTCGCAACGACTTGGGGAGATGCACAAAGACCAAAGCAAGCCTTACCCTCAAAGACAGTGCCAAGCTGGTATTTCGACCCAAAAGACCGGTACCATATATCGCGCTTCCGATTGTGATGCGTAACTTGATCGTTTGGAGTGGGCCGGCGTCATCCAACCTGCGAACTATTCAGCATGGACAACACCTATTGTTGTCATCAAGAAGACTAATGCTGACTACTCTACGGGATTGAAAGCTACTTTGAAAATGCACCAGTATCCTTTGCCAGTCCCAGAAGATTTATTTGCTACGCTCAGTGGTAGTGTTTACTTTGCAAAGCTAGATTTATCAGATACCTTCGAAATGAAGTCAACGATGCTTCAAAGAAGTTGCTGATAATCTATACGCACCGAGGTCAGTTCAACCGTTTGGCGTCAAATCAGCTCCTGCAACTTTTCAACAAATTATGAATACTGATGAGTAGTAGTGAGGATTTTGGGAGTGACAATGATGAATTAACTGAATTATACCAAAATCCTCACTACTACTCATCAGTATAATAAAATATGTCCGTATAGCTTCTAATACCTATGTCGTACATAGGCGCCATGCGGAAAATCCTAGCTCGTGAGGCTAGCCATTGTCCTCTGCAAAGTTCGTAACTGGCATGGCAGTGGAAGATGTGCCGGACTATATCATAGTGAACTGTCAATCACGCGGGTCCGTGGCTGTCACCCATAGCGAAGTGGCACTAGCTGATGGCATCCTGAAGTCAGGGGGGGGGGCGGAACCCGGCTGAGGTCCGCTGGGAGGCGCAACACTAAGGAGACCCAGAAGGTCGAAACGCCAGCGTCTGGTGCTTTTCCAGACTAGCCTAAGCCTGCTGATTGGGAGTGACAATGATGAATTAGCTAAATTATGAATACGATGTTAGCTGGGTTATCAGAGGTCGCAGCTTATCTGGACGACATTATAATCAAAGGCTCTACATATCGAGAGCTGACGGAAAGACTGGAGGCAGTTCTCCACCGCGTTAATGACTACGGGTTCCATTTGAAAACAGAAAAGTGTAATAACAGCATGAAGTGTGGAAACTACCTTGGCTTCATCATCGAAAAGCATGGTCGTCGTCTGGATCCTTCCAACATAAGTTCCCTCAAACAGATGCCTTCCTTGACAAATGTCGCGAAACTCAGATCATTCTTGGGGTTGATCAGTCATAACGGTTCCTTTGTGCCCGAAGTGCATCGGGTACGAGGACCGTTAAATAAACTTCTCGTAAAGGATTGCAAATAGGTATGGTCACCTGAATGCTGCATTTGATGAGGTCAAGTGTATATTGTGTTCTGGCCTATTGCTAACGCATTCCCATCCGGAGCTGGAGATCGTGGTTGCTGGTGACGCATCAGACTGGGGAATTGGATCGGTCATATCTCACATTTTCCCCAATGGTTCGGAGAAAGCTGTGGCACATGTAGCCAGATCACACCCCAGTGGAAAGCAAGTACGGGTAGATCGAGAAAGAAGCATTGGCTATAGTGTTTGCAGTCAAGCGATTGCACAAAATGCTATATGGACGAAAATTCACACTGTTCACGGACCACAAACACTTGGTCGCAATCTTTAGATCGCCTACCATGCCTTGGTTAAGTAACGGCGATGAGCGCCTCAGTTGTCCGCTTAGCGTATTCCTTCCTAACATTGCTTCTACTCGTTCCAAAGTTATGGACGAAGAAACTTACCTAGGGCAACTGACAAAGAAGAAAGATTGTGAGGATAATTGCAATCCTCAAAAATATGGATTGGAGAATGAACAACAAAAAGCGTTGAGAAGACACCTGAAATTCAGTACCAACGTGCAAAAGAAACCTAGCATAAATACGAGCAGCACCAAGAAGTGAATGGGTTAGTATGAATCGTCCAGGTGAAACTAACCGCACTGCGCTTATCCTGTGTCTCAAGGTTTGGGTCGTTTTTGCTAGCCGCCTGTTGTTCCAACTCATGAAGCCGTTGGCGGATCCGCGATTTCAAGTCCAGGATGTGTGAGACCTCCAACCCACATTGGCAACCCAGCTGCACCAAGGCAGAGAAGGCAGATACCCCGTGCTGTCCGATGGAATTGATAGCCATGCGAGCGACACGAAGGAAGTGTTTCACATCACCCCAGTTACTGAAAAAATATGGAGTGAAAACCTCTAGCCACTGAGTAGTTGCAATGAAAGCATGGAGGAGATTTGTTTTGATAGTGTTAGAGTACTTTAACCGGTTCTTAGATAACGGGGAATACAACTCAATGCGGCCGAAAGTCGGAGGCGGCGAGCATTAGATCACCAGTCAGAAGTACGGTCCAAAATGTTGCGATTAGACATGATTTACTATAAAAAATAAGGAAATTGCCAATTCAAACGAAAGATAGTAAGAGGCTAAGTATTCTTGACCGCTGGTGCATGCGTAGGATCGCTTCCATCCGGCTGAAGCACCGAATAGCTGACTAAATGTCGCCAGGAAGTGGTTGGAAAACACCCTTCTATGTCCCACGGAAGAATCTACCAAACCCGACCTGTTTATGTTGGCCGGCCCACGTCCTCCGTGTGTCCAGTGATCGCCTCCTTCGGCGTACATTATACGTTATCACCGTATCCGCCTGAGCGAAATGGAGGGGGCAGCCGATGGCGTGGCATAAAAAATAATAAATTGGTCAGGCCGCTAAGTGTCTTTGTGGATGCTGACATAGGAATGAGTCAAATCAATGGTTGGAAACCTGATTTGGAGAAGTCGCAAAATCAGTGCATTCGGTTTCCTGCAGCTAGTTATTAACACTTCAGTCCTATTAATTTTTAACCCCTTGTGTTTGTATGCTGTTTGTGTTCTATGACGCCCTCCTCGCGCTCGTTATCACGATGACGAGAATTGTGACAACTGGATCTATCGCAGTAGGTGGCTGAATCACATTTGTATCAGTTAGCTGAATCTAATTGAACTATGTATTGGGCTGGGTGGCGCAAAGCCGAATCATGCGACAATGGTACTAAGTAAACTACCGTGAACAGTCACTAGCACGAAGTTTTTCAGCGTCGTCAAAGATAGATAGAATCTATGTCCGTGGATGCGAAGCACATCTGGTATCGCTGAGCAACACCATACAAGAGGCAGCTTTGGTACAAAGACGTGACAAAGTGGGGTGAAACAAAACAAAAAATAGCGTTACTGAAGAGTATTCTCCTAATGTTCATCGCTGCCACAATCACAGCAACCATACTAATGGCGCATATGAATACTCCAATAAGCAAGTATTTAGGCCTATGTGTATGTACATTGCCAACAGCATGTAGTCGTCCAACGAGAGGGTGGAAAAGGTGAGACAGACTCACATTAACCTCACTGGTCCGTGTTGTAATGAACCGTAATGTATAGAGATAATAGCACTGAACACAATGTAAACAGGTGATACGACCAGGGTACATATACTGAAGTGAAACAGGCCGGCTGCGAACCACAGTTGGTGGTCTTCATCTAAGTACGGAGCTGGCAGAGGGGACTTTAACAAATAAGGAAGACATGCAACCATGGTCAGAGATGATAACTGGAAGTGAGAAACACTCCAGCTATTTATTCGAAATACCTTATATAGTCGCAAAAAAAGAGACGGAAGCAAAAAATAAGACAAGGTCAATAATGCCATGCTTTACTTTAAAATATAGATCGATATTGAGAGGTTAGTTGGAAGAGCAAACTAAGCAGGAAGATGAAGGATAAAGAAACATATAACACAAACGCCACTGAGGCCCCCTTCTGGACGCGTCAAAAATGTCTTTCATCAAAGAGTTCATAATACTCGCGACCTCAATCCGAGTCGGAAGGCACGGTTCGAAAAAAAGACAACAGCAGTATGCTTACAGACCGTACCGACGTTACACTGTCACGCGACCACTACCAGTCGCGTGTGGGCTGGGTGTGCCGCAAGTTGGTCCGAACGTAAGGGAATCCGAACCGGCAACCTCCGAACTACAAGACAAGCGCGTTATCCCTTCGACCACCGGTGGACCAAGTTCGAAGTGGCACCCTTCATTCCTTTTGACCAAGTCATCGACTGGCCGCACCTTCTCATCCGGACCCCGATCGTGCAAACAACACTCCGCAAAAGTTGTTGTACTGGCATACGTAACCCATCCCAGACCTTGAGCCCGGCAGGTGAAGACGTTTCAATGCGGTTAACTTGCGTCGGAAACAAGACGCCGAACACGCTAATTAGTCACGCAGTGTTCTCAAAAGATGAGTTAAACTGTAAAGTCAGTGATGGTCGAATGTAACTAGTCTCTTTACGTCTCTCTATCTGATGGGCCAAAAATCGCAACCGTACAGAAGGTTTGAACGCACGGCTGCGTTGCAAACACTGGCCTTCATGGACAGAGTGTGTCGCGCCGCCGCCACAGGTGTTAGATGCTGGCAAAAGCGCTTCGAGCTTTTGCTCCAGTCACAAGGAGGCTAATAGAGCTGTCTAAATACTGGGATTTCTGGACGAGTTACAGTTGAGTACCACCAAGTGTCAGTGCTGAGGTAGTTCCCCGGCAACGTTGGAGAAGGACTTTGCATTTCAAAAGTGAAAAGCATAGCCCAAAACGATTGACAGCTAGAGCTAATTTATCCATTGCTGCTTAGCACGTTTGGGAGCTGTCACAGATTAGGACAATATCGTCGGCGTACTCCAAGTCAGAAAATCAACCATCTGGAAGCAGCTCCACATCTTTCAAATCCGGGACAAGAGCTACAGTTCTTAGGACTTCGTCAATGGAGAAGTTAAAAAGGAAAGGTGACAGAGAGCAAACTTGCCTTACACCGCTGGAGATATTACAGGATGTCGAAGATATGTCATAAGCACTTACTAGGCCATAACCATGTGCGTACAGCGCTCTTATAATATTTACTTATTTATCCTGAGCAGAAAGTCCCAAAGGGCACATTGATCAACCAAAGCGAAGGCACCTTTGATGTCGAGGAACGCGACTACGGTGGGTCCCCAATGAATATGGCGGCCTTCCAACAAATGACGTGATATGAAGATGTGGGTAACAGAGCTTCGATTTCGACGAGACCATGCCTGCTGCTAGCGTAACTGGCTTTCACGCGTAATAGTCAGCCTATGGGGAACAGAAGAGGCAAGTGACTTAAAGACAACTGAGATCAAACTGATCCCTCTATGATTACTGCATACGGAACGTGAACCCTCTTTGAAAATCGGGACTATGACAGAGCGGCTCCAAACAGTTGGGGCAGTGTCCTGCTCTGACAGCTTTACAAGTTGTGCAGATCATCCACAAGAGCAGGTACCCCGAATTTGAAGAGAGCTGGAGGAAGTCTATCAGCCCCTGCAACCTTATTTAATTTCTAAACTGACTTCACGTCCGACTTCTGCGCGTTAGGTCAGATACAAGGGGAAGGCACAGGGAGGATACTCAAAGCCAAAAGAGGAAGATGATAATTCGGGTTGATTAAACTGATCTTCAAAGTGTTTGTCCCAAGTACAAGCGTTTTTATAAGCTGTGGATTGGCTGTCCACTCCCGTCTCGCTAACACAAGGTCTTCTGCTGCCCGTTTCGCGTATCAGACGGATTAACTTACGATGGTTACCAAGGGCAGCGACCATTTCCATCTTCGACGCACGAAAAGACAAGCAAGATTCGCGGTCTCACTTCAGGTTAGCATACAATTTCACCCTGTAATCTATGTGAGTCTAATTATGTTCACTTCCAGCTGGAACGCGTAGCGAGGATCGAGAAGTTCCGGAGGCGGTGTAGAGACCCAATGTGCGGATTGGCAATCAGATATGCCGCATGAACACATGCCCGCAGATAGTAACATCTGGCGAATATGCGATCAGTGAACTTCAACTGTGTGCAGTGGGTGATTACTCAGCTCGAATGTCAACGTACTTTGTTACGCATTCAGAAAATGTGGCGTCGCCAGTTAGCAAGCATTGTTGCGCCTACAACGCAGTCGCGGACGTTCGCCTAAACGCAAGAGCAGGTAGGCACATACAAGTGCGTGGTCAAAGTCCAAGCCTATGCTCCAAATCAAGCGAAAGCTTTGGACACAATGCAAAAATAACTGATCGCAATGTGGTCGATTTGCATCCATGGCTGATCCGAGCCTGGTGGGCACCATGTCTTTCTTCGGAGGGTGCTGTGTAGGAAGCTTATGCCCGCGAGAAACAGACGAGCAACTTCACAATAATGTAGTACCACACGATGTAATCATTACGGGAGCCTACACTGTGCTGACCGCCCAAATGAAGCCCATCAGTGGACAAATTAGGAACTTGGGCGTTCAGATCACCAGCAAACACCACAGTATCCGTATCTTTACTGTAACGATGGAGCGCGTTCAGCTGATGATAGACGTCATCACTCACCGAGTCCGTGCTAGCATTTGTGAGGGCGTAGGCTGCACTGGTAATTAGGCATCGTTTGTCCCCGCGCGACTTCGAAGCTTCGAAAGAGCCAGCCAATCCGACGGCACAATTCCGGCTGTTGATTAGGGTTCAATCGATCAGGGCAGTTACAGCCCAAGGACTCAAAGTAAGTCGCACACCGACTTCACCACTGTTTGAAGTTGCGTCAGCTCCGGACAAACGAAGTGATAAAATACCGCCAGTGTTGCACGTGGGGAACCTTACAGGTGAGTTCCAGATAAACAGAAGAGAGTGATCGATGAGTTCTCTGGTATTCCGGCAAGCGCCGCCTGTTGGCTAATTTGTAACAAAGTGAGCACTTTGAAGCATGTCAACCTTAATGAGCATCAAGGGTTCTAAATAGAAACAGAAGTACTGAAGTTGCCAGCTTGGTTAGGTATGGACTTGTTGGCTTGACCGGACCGAAGCGATGCCCTGCGATTGCGTGTGAGTTGAATCAAGAAAACAAATGCCTATGGAAGTAAGATGGGGTAGGGTCAAGAATTGGAGGGGGTTGAAAACAGGAAGGATAAAAGTGAAGTTGGAAAAGAATGCAAGACGGGGAAAACCTGGACAGTAGCATCTCCATCCCAATCCATCATGCTCGATGTAGCAGACAGGGCGCCGTTGATTATACTCTACGATGGTCAGAGCACCGAAACAAGAGCAACGTAAACATTCCCAGATAGAACATAAAAATTTAGTTGTGATAGGGTGGAATGGACCCCATCGTGGTTTTGCATCCATTAGTTGAAGACCAAATGAAACCCTAATCTGGCAGCAGAAGTATCGCGAAGTCATGAAGGAAGTTATAACCTATGCCACACGTACCAGTGGACGTACGCACTTCGCTGCTAACGCAGTTGCTAATATAGGTGAAATAGAGTTGCTATCAACATTTCCTCGTAGTCGCTTATCAAAAGGCTATCAAGAAAGTTGTTGGTCCTGTAGCAACACTTGCATTTGGGAGGCATGAAGCGCACGGTAGACGAAGGACCAATCCAGCAAGTTATGCGTGCATTACTTGCGTCGCCTCAAGATTTACAGACAGCGGAAAGACGTCGCCCGCGTAATCTGCACCCATCAGCTTTCACCAGGGCAAGAAAATAGGCAGCGGCGCACACCCACAGGTAGCCGGCATCTTGTGAGAATGGTGTAGCATCGAATAGACAACAGGATGTTGTACGAGTCAAAATCATACAGCAGCCAGATATATGAGAAAGTACTGGATGGTCGATCTAATATTTCCAGTTCCGTTAGTGTCATGAAGCTTCTCTTTGCAACAGTAACCGAACACGGGTCTAACCCAACTTCTCCGCATCGAGAAGTTTATCGAAAGCTTAGTACGGCTTTCACAGCAAAAAAGCGAATAGGTTTGGTTGGGATAGTCGAAATGTTACACGCGCAATTTAGTTCACAACGTAGTCACAAACCTCACTGGCTCTAAGCCCCAGTGGGGCTGGCAACGGTTGAGAACGAACCCGACTAAGTAGGAAAGCGATAGCAGATACTGGAGAATAAAGGCGCAATCCCTCAGAGTGCGATTGCAGAAAAGAACCGCATCAAGCTGCTGCAGTAAAGCCAACCGATATTATTGGAGTCCATTCCGGTTGCTCTAGTGATAAGCCTAGTGAACCAGCGACGAAGAAATAAATAAATAGATTTTTATTCTTCACAGTGCGAGGCATGCCTGTATGGGCACGATCATAATAATACAAATAGGTTTGATAGATAATTATTGTACATGCAATAACGGGTCACCTTGACGATGATCAATCGCAGATTAACTGCATGGAGCAATGGATGAAACAGTGATTCAGCAAGACGTACGTCCCCATTTTCGCTGAAATCATCCGCCTAACCGCCCCCCCCCACTTTCCGGAATGTCGATGTCATGCCACCTACCTTCGAAGAGATGCTACGCTGCCTTTTGTTCCTGGAATGGAAAGAGGTGTATTGGAACCTGGCGACCTCTCATCGGCACTGTAGAAAGATAGCTGCGGCTTGCTAATTGTAAGCCTAGCAATTCCATTACGCATCAAGTGGTGGAATTAAGAGTGATCTTAAGATAGCAGGCTGTTGACCTATCTTCGAAAAAGGTCAAAAAAGATGAGGAAATCGTCTGGGCCCCGGCTTCACTACAATTACGTCAACGCTTTTCAAATGCATCAACGTCAGCGATGTAAAGAATCGTGCAGTGAAAGCTCAAGTAGATGTAGCGCTGAGCACACCTGATAATGGCAATACTTCACTGAGAAGGCCGCACCGGAAAAGTCGTTCTCTATTCTTAATTCTCCACAATACGACTCTTTAAATCCCATACATGTCATTGGAAAGCTGGGCCAAGGATACACTACACCCAGCGGGGCTTGGCACGATTGTCATGGAAAGGCTTGTTCAATCAAGTGAGCGGGCGAAATGAGCAAAAGAGACAGTCCAGCCTCCTTCCTTATAATGTGTAGTAGAGATTCTGACATGTGAGCCACAAGAATAAGAGACGTTGATTCTGTGTAGGCATGTATAGGTAAAACACCGAGTACAAGTAGCGGCTGCATGAATAACCCGATAGAACGGATAGTCGAAGTGGTGGGTCGAGAGAGTACTATGCTCTTCGGCGGATCTAGAGAGCTCAAACAATTATGCGACAGAGTCCCATCAGCTTATCCGTTAAGGTAGGGTGCACAAAGCAGCATTGAGTCAGTTTAGTAATGTCTACACCTTTTACCGATTGATCGCAGCCATAGTGCAACTGAATTGCGCCCTGGATTTGCATCTGCAAGCCGATTGAACATAAACATTAATGCAACTGAATTGCATCCGGTATCATTTCTACGCACCAAGCGCGCGCTGTGACCTTGGTATTGAGCTAGCCCAAAGCAGCCAATGACGGTAAACTTAATAACCCTTGTATGAATGTATGAGTTAGTGGTGTATGGTGTTGACGCGTTGGTGGAATAGCCTGTATACAGCAACGGTGCCTAATCTGAAGCTAGTTCCACACAGCTTAGCAGCACAAGGTTGTCCAAACACGGGATGCGACTGGGTTTAAATGGACTACCATGTACGTAAAGGCATGCCCTGCGAATGGCACAAGCTGGCGGTGAGGGTTGCAAACAAGCTAATACAACACCCCATTAGCGAGCTTATTGCCAGTTTGGCACTGGCGCAGCCCAAGGGTCTGGACGACCTACTAACTTCAGGGCATGCGACAGTACTGTGTCCGGATAGCGAGGCAGTCAGATGAGGATGGCTTCGAATGACCAAGGATAGCGTGACGGGCCTGCGAACGGCGGTCTGCTGAGAGGACTAGTGCCTAAATACCACT
Organism: Dicrocoelium dendriticum; assembly: GCA_944474145.2. Classification (NCBI taxonomy): domain Eukaryota; kingdom Metazoa; phylum Platyhelminthes; class Trematoda; order Plagiorchiida; family Dicrocoeliidae; genus Dicrocoelium; species Dicrocoelium dendriticum. The sequence continues at coordinate 188,285,734 of OX104063.1, forward strand.
GTGGCAATTTTGTTACAAGGTGCGTAGATCCTGCTTTGTTACAGCATGCGTCCCTTACCGTCATGCTGGGTGCACCACACCGGATTGTTGGTCTCTATAGCAAATGAGATACTGTGACCGGGCTGTTTGCATCGGCTGATGTGTACACACACACACATTCATGGGCGGACTGGCGCATACTCAACCTAAAGGCAACTGACAAGCATCAACTGAATTGGCATCCCGTAGCCAGTTAGGTTGTATGTTCGCACATTGGAATCACTGCATCACTGGCATCTTTGTCTGGTCATTACACCGGCTGTTCTCCAGCAAACGTACTTGGCGGACACAGCATATCGGCGAGCAACACTTCAATTCCTTCCTACGGTAGTTGTACCTGCAAATCCCATCATTCCGTGAAGTCGATAACACACAATTCCCTATCTAACGGCCAGTAAACACGTAGTCCACAGTTACAGATGGCATATAACGGGTCCAATAGATAACGCTTCACATTTCCCGTAGGATGGTCGTAATGAAGAGAGGAAGCTTAAATAATGAACGTACCGATGAAATGGAATCTGCCTTGGTGATTTAGCGGAGACCTTTGCCAGATAACTAGTATACATCCATTTCGTTGCAACTAATCACTCTCCAAAATTTAGATCTTCGGCACGAAGCGCGAAATTCGAGCACATAATTTTATACATGAAATCCCCTTTATAATTCCAAAAAATATCAGAATAAGAAGGTTCCGGGATGGCATTGTTAGGACGACTTACCAGCGCTCCGGCAGGTTTGGTGTGTCCGGATATCAAGACAGTTACAGGTGTAAGACTGCGAATGATCGGGGTTTGGTGTGCGAAATGTTATAACTTGCTTATGAGTAAAGCGAAAAAATAGCCTGCGCAACTTGCCACTGAACTATGGGTTGACAGGTCACCACATATGTAAGAGAGAAACATCATGGGTCGCACTCTGCTGAGAAAGCTAATGCCGTGATAAGACTGCAATCTTTTGTTTTGAGGCGTGTATGTAGCGAAAGATCTGTACGCCGTATGCCGAACGCAGTACCCTATACCATCCAGCCCAAAGTTAATATGAGGCACTGCAATTGCCATCAGATGCTTGCACTGGAGGGATAAGTGTGATGTGTTGGTGGTTAATGTGTAGGTGATCGTGATGACGACTACTTTGGTCGCTTGAGTGATTCGTGTTCTACTGAACGACGCACCACTAGCAATTAGCGGAAGACTCATGATGCACAGCCGACATTGGTACAACTTAGGCGCTGTAGCGAACGCAGTCGACCGCATAGGCATCTGAAATTCCGCACGATACGCGACAAAAATCGATCATACGTCCTGAGATGGATCAGTGGGGCTCACATCCGATGCGTTGTTTAAGTGTAACTTATAGTATCTGTCCTCACGCGGTGATATGAAAACAACGGCACTAGCAACTTCGACATTTCCGCAATAATGCTTCACCTAACGATCAACAGAATGAGTTCCTTTTCTGCGCACGGTAATCCGCTTCGTAACACCAACTACATACCATTCCCACTCCATGAACTGGGGACTCAACAGTACGTAACAACACATGACCTCTGATCATTAGCAGCAATGTAGTCCTGATTGCCAGAAATCATCCGAAACCCTCTGGTTGGCTCCGGCAACGCCTAATGCAGAAATAGCCGGGAACTAACTGCGAAATCATTTAGTCTGAACACTATCGCTCATTTCTGCATGTCGAATCAATGGCTTTGTGATGCATAGCAATGAAAATACCAGTTCTAATTTATGTCAACCGAATGGGAGCCATTTACAAAATAGCACAATGCATTGCGCGAGCTTCATTCCTCCTCACATGATCCATCATGTGCTGGCAGTGTTGACGTCACACAGGTTCACGCCTTTGACACAATTCGCTCCAGGAAACGCATTCTCCACTCGGTCTTGCAGAGTACATTCTCAGGATCAGCCTGAAGTATCTCGGAATATCTCTGTTTCATAGCTTGCTATACAGATGCTTTCATGGTGTTTTAAATGCCCTCAAATGGGTTCAGTGATGGCGAATATGAGGAAGGGCGCAAGGGGCTGTCCGAACGGTACGACTCCTCATGGAATAAGTGTTCCAGATTCGTGTGGCATGGCGCGTTATCGCAAGTCAGGAGGCAGTTCGCAGGCTTAAGCACAGACGGCCACATTGGAATGCGCATTTCGCATTCATTCGCCATCCACCCCTCCCTCCGTCAGTCGCTTTGCTCGCAAGAACGTATGAACATTTTAGCACCGTAGGCCCCCATCACCGCAGTCATTCGTCCGTGAACGTTGGTATCCGTATAAACCGAAAGTGTGCATCCGTGTGGCCATTTCATGGCGGTCGCAACCCTTAAGCTGCACAACTTGCAAGCGTGTTGCGGACGTACACTTCACGTAGAGTATGCACCAATGTGTCGGTATGCAAAAGGAAAGTTCATCATCATCAGTATCCACGTTAGCTAGAGGTGGGAAACACTTCAGCAACTGTGCCGCAATACATAAAAGAAAAAAAGGGAATAAAATGCAACAGGCACAAGCCAACTGAGCTAGCGGTAACAGATGGGCATCGTTTCGGTAAGCTACCAGCCAGCTACTAAGCATTCATAAAAAGTTAAAATGCAAGATTATAAAAAGCTGAATAGTGAGATGGTGGTCGGAATACGAGGCTAAGAGGATGAGGAGGGACAAAAAAACTCACAGCACGAACGCCACTGAGGTCCGCTCCTAGCCATATTAACAAGTGTATCCAGCCAAACGTGTTCATCGTCCTCCGGATCCCAACCGGAATGCGGAAAAGCTCCAATCGAAGCCAGCTCCGAAGTGACGGCCTTCATTTCTCTCGACCAAGTCATCGCTTGGCCACCTCTCCTCCTCTACCATCCACACCCCCGACGCGCAAACAACCCACGTCGCGGGAGTTGGTGGGCTGGCATGCGCAACACGTGATCGAACCATAGGAGCCTGGTGAGTGAAATAACGGTGCTGACCGGTTCAGTTCCTTTTCCTATGCCGTAAACAAGGCGTCGAACACGCTCGTTGCTCACGCGCTGTTCCCACCAGAGGTGAGCTAAATTGCGAAGGCATCGATGGTCGAGCGCAACTAGCCTCCTTATGTCCGCTGATCTAAGGGGACAGGTTTCACAACCGCAAAGTAAGGTCGAACGTACCGCTGCATTGTACACTCTACCCTTCAGGGCGAGAGTGATGTCGCGCCGGCGCCATAAGTGCCATAGGTTAGCAAAAGCGCCTCGAGATTTTGTTATACGGTTCGTGGCCTCATCTTCAATCCCACGGGCACTGATACAACATCCCAGGTATTTGAATTTTTAAATGACTTCTGACTGATCCCCGCCAAGGGTCAGCGAAGCAGGCGCTCTATGCCAATCTTGGAGGGACGCTTTGCACTTCGATGATGTGAAGCAAAGCCCGAAACGGCTGACAGAAAGTGCTAATCTGTCCAGTGCCGCTTGGCACGTCTGGGAGCTGTCACAGATTAGGGCAATATCCTCAGCATACTCTAAATCAAGAAGTCGTTCTTTTGGGAGCAGATTCACACCTTCCAAGTCGTGTCCTGTAAACGCGATTTGCATGACTTCATCAATAGTGGAGTTAAAGGGGAAAGGTGACAGCGGGCAACATTGTCTCACACCGCTAGGTAACGACAGCTTGCAGTAAGTCATCACTCTGTCTGAGCTACGCGCGTATAATGATCGGATAATATTTACGTATTTCTCAGGTACACCTTTACTGAGTAGACAGTCCCAAAGTACATGTATATCCACCGAATCGAATGCAGCTTTGATATCGAGGAACACGACAATGGTGGGCCGCCAATATATGCGACGCTGCTCCAACGACTGACGCAAAGTGAAGATGTGGTCAATGCAGTCACGACCTCGATGAAACCCGGCTTGCTCTTCACGAATCTGGCTTTCACAAGTGCCAATCAGTCTGGGAACGATGACAGAGACAAACAATTTAGAGGAGATTGAGATCAGACTGATTCCTCTATGGTTGCCGCATTCCGATCGTTAGACTCCCTCGAAAATGGGGACTATGATGGAGCGGCTCAAGTCGATTGGGACAGTTTCCTACTCACACAGTCGCACCAGTAACTCGTATAAATCATCCACGAGAGCAGGTCCCCCGAATTTGAAGAGGACCGGAGGAAGACCATCAAGTCCCGCGGCTTTACTTAACTTCAACGGTGCGACCTCACGTTCGACTTCTGAACGAGAGGGTGGGTCCAATGGGACAGCCCACGGAGCACGGCGATCAGTGACCGGCGAGAAATCTAACAATTCCGACCGATTAAATTGCCTTTCAAAGTGCTCAACCCAACGCTCCAAGCGTTTTGGCAAGTTGTGGATAGGTCGTCCACTCTCGTCACATATAGTTTCACTAACACCAGGCCTCTCGCTGTCCGTAACCAATTGAAGCCGCCATTTGCACCTCTGTTGCACGATGACACCATCAGGATTCGCGGTCTCTCTTCAGGCTAGCACGGAGTTTTGCCCGAGGCTCTTTGCAAATTTCACTGTGTTCGCTTCCAGCAGGAATATGCCGGCGAGCATCGATAGGCTCCAGAGACTGCGAAGAGACACAATGTCCATGTTGGCGATTAGACTTACCATATGAGTATTTGCCTGTTGCTAGTAAGGTCTGGCGAACATGTGACCAGTGACCATGATTTGTCTCTAGTGAGGGCTTAATCAACTCGCTAGGCAGCGTACTATGATAGGCATTCAGAACAGCTGGCTTCGCCAGTTGGCTGGTGTCAATGCGCTCAGAACGTCGCCTTGAACGTCCGACAAAACGCATCCGCAGGTCAGCACATACAAGTGCATAGTCGGTGTCCACACATGTGCACTAAATCGAGCGACAGTTCTGGATGCAGCCTCTCAATCGGTAACTTATCGCAATGTGATCGATTCGCGTCCAAGGCTGGTGGGCGCCAAGTCACCCTCCAGCGGGTGCTGTGTCGGAAATTAGTGCTCGCAAGAAATAAGCGAGCATCTTCACACAAATTAAGTAACCGCACACCGTTATCATTACGGGAGCCTACAACATAATGACCACCCAGATGCAGTTCATCAGTGGACAACTTTCCAACTTGAGCGTTCAGATCCCCAGCCAGCACAACAATGTCCGAGCTTCTTTTGTGGTGAAGGAGCTCGTTCAATTGGCGATAGAAGTCGTTTTTTACCGAATCATCGCTACAGTTTGTGGGTGCAGAGGTAGCGATGACGAATAGACGCCTGTTAGTCCCGTGCGGCTTCGCAGCTTTGAACGAGCCAGACAATCGGACCGCACACATCCGGCTACGGATTGGAATCCAATCAACCAGTGCAGCTTCAGTCGGGGACTCAGGGCAATACCAACACCGGCTTGGCCGGTGCTCGAAGCTGCATCGTCACCGGATAGGCGTAATGAGAAAACACTGTTTGGGTCACCTGAAGGGGATCACAGAATGAGCACAGAGCCCGAGTCTTGCAGGCGGGTCTCCGATAAGCAGCAGATATCGATTGAGAGGGTCTCCAATGTTCGGGTAAGTGCTGTCTGTTGACCGATCTGTAGCAATGTGCGTACATTGAGACATGCCAATCTGAAGGATGATCGAGGTCTCCAAATGGAAGTCGATGAACTGGAATGGACCGCTTGCTTGGACATGGGCTTGTCGACAGGACAGGAATGACGCTCCGCGTTCACATGCGGAGGGAGGGACAAGGATGGTGGGGTTGAAAACTGGGGAGATAAAAGTGAAGTTGGAACGGGACGGTAAGAGTGAAAAAGCGTAAGAGGGGGAATAAGAAGACTAGAAGGCTTTAGCAGTCCTCCCAACCCCTATCCACCTTGCCAGATGCAGCAGATAAGGCACCGTTGATTATCCTCTGCGGTGGCCAGAGCATAAAGAAACGGTTTGATGAGAAATTCATTGTATTGCCTGGACAGGATACTGTGGGGTTGCACACGCCTAGACAGGAGAACGATTAGGGTTCTCAACCAAAGCCTTCGGTTCAAAAACCTGACCGCAAGGCAGCGGGTTTGGTGTTGGGCTACAAGTAGTCCGTTTTAAGGAATAAAGAGTCACCCTCATTCCAATCCCCACCCTGGAGGACCAGGAGGCTGAGTTTGTCTGGCCTCTAACTAATGAACAATCTGAAATGAGTGGCTCTGAAGGTGCAAAAAATACCACCCAGCATAGCTCAATGGATCTCTAAAGCACACAAACCATCACACCACATTGCGATGGACAAGGGTAGGTGCGTTGTCTGTTTGCATCAAATGTTCAGTGCCAACTGGAATCATTTACGTCATACGGTGTGGTAGTCTCAGGGTACTCACACAGTTGGAACGTGGACATGGTGTCAATGTAGCAACCGAGCCGCACGTACATGTAGGTTCCGGAATCTGTCGCCGAAAATGACACCAGCTTTAACGGATAGATGAATAGGAGCAGCCAAGATAGTGTAATGAATTCCAAGGTTGCATATTTCTGAATGATGATGAATATGGGACAGGTTCAACAATTGGGGTAGGAGAGCCTGGTTTAGATCGACGAAACACGGGGTTTAGATGAAAAACTCCCATGGATGGGTGTCGTAATTGTTGTTACAGTAGATGTGGCAGAGCTGCTTGTCAGTGGCCAGTGTTTCAATCCATTGGGTTTCTTGATGAGGTGACCACCCTCGTAAGCCAGAGCCTAGCTGTGAGGCTGAATACATAGGCACGCTTATGTGCATGAGACCGTCAGATGTGTAATACATTACGAAGCTTGCGCAGACAGTTAGATATGTAAAGCAGCCAGGTGACTTAGAGCCGGCTGCACTCAAAATGGCAAAAAGAAACCGCCACTCGAAAGAGGTGAAGAACAAAATATTGAAGACTTATGAGGAGGAAGACAAATGGAAGAAACTTGCAAGTTTACTGAAGGATAACACGAAAACGTGCCGCAGGTGGATACGAAGACTGAAATCAGTCGAACAAAGAGGGAAGCATGGTCAGGAACGACGAAGATCCCTGGCAGAAAACCACATTGCTTGCCTGGTAGAATGGGTATCGTCGGAACCCACGGTCACACTCCAAACACTTCGCCTGTGTTTGAAAGCGGAGTGCATGCTCGAGGTGAGTGTAAGCGCGACACGTGGACGGGAAGCTGATAACAATGAAAAAGTTACACGCAGTTCCGTGCTGATTAGCATTACTCTTAACAGATCTCTAACAAATGCCTCACTATATGTGCGATCCTGGAAATTTGGAGATCGGCCAGTATAACCCCAGTACCAAAAATGGATCTCAAAAGTAACGTCCGATTGCGTGTACATCCGTGCTCATTAAAGTTTTCGAGAACTATTAATTCTGGGAATATTTACAGCTACTCTTGATGACGATGTATAACAGTTTGCGTCTAGACCCCAGTGCTCCACATCGAATGCAGCGGCATATATTGTTTATTCTATAACTACTGCATTAGACCAAAATGTAAACCCGTACGGCTTCTCAAGTTATTTTATTAGAATGACTTTGGAAGCTTGGATAGGTTAATGTTGCCCAATTTGCAATACAAGAAGGGAGTTTATCTGGGTGAGGGTAATCCATTGCGTGACCATTTTACGGATCGTACACAGTTCAGTAAGTTAGACGAGAAGAAGTCCTCTGTCCTCCATACCGACTGTGGTGCTTTGCAGGGAACGATCATTTGCTATATTCCCTAGATGTTGAACGTCTCCCTATACAAACCAGATTAATAGGATGCAAATATGCTAGCGATGTTGTGCTGGGATGCATGGCCCCTACTATTCACGATTCATCATCCCTTCAACGTGGGTTGGAAGATCTGGGGGAGTGGTCTACAGCCAGATCCCCCACACTTAACGCAACTAAATGCAGTGATGTAATATTTCCTTTTCTTCGCGGCGACAAGTTGTAGTCCCTCACAGATATCCTCATCATGACGCACCGGATATTACATCTGGGTGATTACCCCATGTTGAGACAACTACTTCATCTGCGCACACCAAGCTGCACGCGAGGACACCGGTATAAACTTATCGTCCCGGATTTGAAGCGGGTCGCCCATCAACTCTGTTTCGAACGCAGAGTGGTGAATGTCTGGAACGACCTGCCTCAGCATATAGTAGAAGCGAACACAGTGGCTAAATTCAAGATGCTACTAGACAAACAATTTGCAGAGGCAAAGTACAGAGAGCGAAACGATAAATAAAAAGTTCATGTCCGAAAACGACGAATGATGCAGCTACACAGAGCAAACTCTACTCGCTGCTTCGCACCAGTTCTCAGTTCTCACCCTTACTGTGAACGAGAATCTCATACCCGTATCAACGACGATAAAGTATCTCGGCGCCTTTCTGCAACAGAACCTTTCTTGGTCCATGCATTTCTGTGAAACTGTCCAAAGTCAAAAAGTTTTCTTTTTATACTCTCAGCCGCAATATGAAACTCAATTTTGTGATATCACGCACTATTGTCCATTGGTTATACGCTCTTCAGAGATCTACCTTGGTATTTTTCAGAAAGGCGACATTTATTAGCACGATCTAGAAGCAAGTCTATAGCACGTCCCGCAAAGTTGCACAAAAAGTCCAAACTTTTACAAAGATAGTCCAAAATTTCGCAAAACCCTGTGCGATTCGCCAGCCACTCTGAGCCAATACTTTGACTTCAAATGTGTTCTCATTGGTCGGATGCTAAGGTTTGGTGCGTCAGTCCAAGGGAAGTGAGCGCGATGCCCGTTGACTGGGTGAGGCTCATGAATGAGCCTTAGAGGACATGGACATCGGCGGTGGATTGCGATTGGTCTGAGAGCAGTGAACAGCCGGAACATAAGCGTACGACTGAATCCATGTCTATGATTCTAACGTCGTCCACATGTCTTCCGCGTTCGACAGAGTATCTCATCAGTATCTCATCATCGTGACCGAGTTGTGGGTTCCTTCGTCAACGGTAGTGACTGGCAGCTCGTGGCAAATGTAAACAAGGTCAAGTATCAAACAGCCTACTGTTGGGTTCATCGATCTCTTGATCAGGAGTCGAGTAATATGCAGGCACGCGGTCGTAAGCGGTTTCTGTCGGAGGAAAACGAAGATGAAATCCTCAATTGGATCGCAAAGGGCTCAACTCTCATACTACAGGAAATACGAGTACGAGTACGGACAGAAATGGACAATCTCACGGCACCTGGATGGTCGTTTGATTATCAAGAAGATTCCCGAGGTAATGAACAATGAGCGAACCAAAGCAATACGCAGGGAATTAGTCCAGCAGTTTTTCCAACTTGAGAGCGATGGCAAGTTCTTCATTTGGATTAACGAAACCAAGTTCAACGTTTAATGCAAACGTACTCGTGATCGGGTGCCTAGAGGAGTGAGGGCCTGCTGCAAGGTTGCCAAAAGTAGAGACCTCAATTTGTATTTGATCGGTGCACTCACAATGAAGGGGAAAGTGTCGTTGACTATCCGGAGAGGTTCGTTCACTGTCCCCCAATCTCTCGAGTGGCTGCGAAGCTATTTGGACAGTCTAAAGCAGGAGATGGAGCTCCGGCAGGTTGTTGTGGTATGCGATAATGCACCATGTTACACACGACTGGAAGGACTGTCGTCAGTAGACGAATGCGAGGAAGTAAGCATTCTGAGATTGAGCCCGTATTCGTCGTTCCACAATCCGATCGAGAATAATTTGGAACACTGGTAGCCCGGCTTGATTGCTCACCTGTTGATCGTTTTTCTGAGCTTGGTAAAGGGATCGCATACGTTTCACCACCATGCGAGGTGGCATCTTCAGCGCGGTAATAGGCAGCGTATAATGCTGCTTATTGAATTGGCGGTCCGTCATCTACGGGCAGGTGTTCCAAATTATTTCGAATACTTACGGGCGCTCAACGCTACGCTACGCTCACCGTTGGGAGGATTTTGCTTGCCGGCAAGCCTCTGCAAGGCAGCAGCTAGCCTTCCTCTATGATTGTTTGCGAAGAGGCGTTCTTCCTCGCAGTGTCAACTACAGACCACCGCTAAACCATCCCAGGGCTGGGGATGTTGCGCGTCAGTTCGGAAAACGCATGGTACGAATAATGATCACGGACGCTCATAATCGTATCACGAAATATAAAAGATGTCTGGATGTAGAGCGAGCCACTTGTTTGCAAACCGTGGGACAACAACTGACAGAACAATTACAGTTGGCAATCGAACGCAGAGTAAATAACGCCGGAATGAAGAAGCAGGCCGCGCTTCATGGAAAGATGTCAAAATTGACCACCTGTCAATACGGAGTTGACAACGATCGCTGGATCAGGAACCATTCTAAACGACCGCTCAGTGAGACAGAGCAGCAGATACTCACCAAAGGATTGAACTACAATATCAAAGACGCGGCAACCACGGAGTTTTTAGCGGAATTCGAAAACGCTCTACGGTCAAATGGACTTGGAGAAGAGATACAGGAGCAAATCCGACACACAATCGTCCCTGCCATGACACACGTCAAGCAATACAATGTCATATCTCGACAAGAGCACGAAGCAATGAAAGCCCTGAGATCCGACGAGTAGTCAATTGTTATCCTTCCTGTAGACAAAGAACGTATGACAGTCATAATGGATAAGGCAGACTACATTGAGAAAGCAAAACGACTTCTGAACGATACAAGCACATACAGGCGCATTAATTCCGATCCGACATCGCAGCTAACAAAAAAAATAAACAAAACATTGTAAGAACTACAACAGTTGAAAGAAATTACAGAAATTGAAAGGAATAAAATGAGAGCCCGTGACTCGAACATCGCCCAATTCTACGGGCTCCCAAAAGTACACAAAGAGGGTGCTCCGTTGCGGCCAATTGTTTCCCTTCCAGGTACACCCATCTACAACCTGGCGAAGGAATTGTGGATGCGCCTCAACCATCTACTCAACAGTTCGCAGCACTCCGTAAACAACGCCAATCAATTCCTAGAGAAGCTCAAGTACCTGCATATAGATCATGACGAAACAATGGTCTCCTTCGACGCCACCGCTCTATTTACATCTGTCAATTTGCAACTGGCAAAAGAAGCCATCATAGAACGCCTGAACAACAGAGATGAGAAAATTGGGAGTATAACGACTGCAAGCATTTGTAAGCTTCTCCAATTATGCCTCACAACTTACTTCTCGTTCAACGGAGAGACCTATGAGCAAGTGAAGGGGGCACTGATGGGATCACCAATATCAGGTCTGATCGCTGAGATCGTCATGCAAAAATTGGAAGAAGATCTACTACCAGCTATTAAAACGAAGTTGTGGGTACGCTATGTCGACGATACATTTGTAATACTGAAACGCAGTGAAGTAGCAATCGCACACCAACTGCTCAACAATGCAATGGATGGGATTCAGTTCACAATAGAGTTAGAAGCAAAAAACGCTCCCATTCTTGGATGTGTTGGTGACCAGAAAAAACGATGGTGAATTTCAAACATCCGTTCACAGGAAAGGGACACATCCGCATCAAATTTTGAACTTCTATAGCAACCACCCAAAGTGTCACAAAATAAGTTGCGTGCGGACACTATCTCGCAGGATTGAAACACACTGCAGTACAGTGGAAGCCAAACAGGAATAAGAGAAACACCTATTCGATTCGTTCGAGCGCAATGGATACCCACGCAGCTTCATCCGCAGATGTCTAAACCATAAACTTATAAACACCAAGCCAATACCAAATGCAAGCAAGAGGGTCGTTTTGCCGTATATGAAGAACATATCTGAAATGACTGCCAGATTGCTCAAGCAATACAACATCGTGGTCGCTCATAAGCCAACCGCCACTTTGAGAAGAATACTATCAAACCCAAAGGACATTAGGAGTGCACAAGAACGAACAAACGTCGTGTATAAAATAAATAGTGATAATTGTGAAATAAACTATGTGGGGCAGACAGGAAGGAAATTGTGCACAAGAATATAAGAACATCAGAGGGCCTGTAAAAAGCATTATGCATCGTCTCTTGTCTCAGCGCATGTGGATGAAGAGGAACATAGCTTCAATTGGAACAAAACGGTCATTTTAGCTCAAACAACAACACAGAAAGGAAGAGAGTTCCTAGAAGCATGGTACTCCTCTAATAATTCGATCAACATGCGCATCGACCTCGACCCCGTGTACCATCAACTCAGAAAGAAAGATCTCCGGCGAATCGCAAGACGTGGTTCAGCCGTGGAAGCAAATGGGTAGAGATCACGTGACGCAAATAGAAATTGCCACCTTCAAAAGTCACCTGCCCGTAGATGACGGACCGACAATTCAATAAGCAACATTATTACCGCACTGAAGATGCCACCTCGCATGGTGGTGAAACGTATGCGATCTCTTTACCAAGCTCGGAAAAACGATCAACAGGTGACCGATCGAGAATGTTTGGCAGGTGGTGAAGGCCAGAGTGAAGAGTGAGGTGGGAATGCACTACGAGAAACTTATGGCCGGGGATGCCCAGAAACTCATGACGCAGAAGGAATGGAGGCTGCAGTTTCTTGAACGCATTGCCGGAGCAGCACCCAGCGATATCAGTGTTGTGGGAAGACATATCCATGTACTTAAACGAGAACAAGGAGACCGTTTGGTGAGCAATTGCTCTCAATGATTCATCATCAGACCAGTACAATCATATATAGGGCTAAAAATGGAAAGAGTAAAATCGACCAGTTAGTACAAGTAACATAGACGAAAAATCGAAACGAGTTAATTACATGTTACGGAGTTTGACCTCATGTCGTTGACCTCAGTATCCCCCGTTTTCTCGGGCCAGGGAAGCTGTAGAGCCTGGACTAGCTTCTTTTGCGAGCATAAGGTCGGTTGAAATAACCGAATGCAAATTGCTTCTGCGGTCGCAAGTGTACGAAGGCGTTGACCTTTCGAATGGTACGATGGAACCTTGTATACACTTCTAAAGGTACGCTTTAGATCCACCTGATGCCCAGTGTCGACAATATGTGCCATAATGGAACTACTAATGGCCCCGGTGCCACCTTGATGTAACCAACGTGGGCAATGTTCATTCACACGCTTGGACAAGTGCCGCGCCGTACGACCGATATACGTTGCGCCACAGGCGCACTCGAACTGATACATAACCATTGAGGCGGTCAGCATGAACAACCTATCCTTGTTTCGTGAACGAACGAGTGGTTCAGTCGAAAACGCACTTTAACATAGCTGCTGCGAAGGTTGACTTAATTACGTCAGAAAGACTTCGGGTTAAAGACTCAGTAACAGCGTCCGCTTTGACAGGTAGTCGTTTGAATAGTTTTTCTTTGCCGCCGTTAACACTGGCAGTTGTTTAGGCTTTTCCCCAAGGTTTCTTAAAATAAATCTGTCAGGGTATCCATTTTCGCGCAACACATCCTGTATAAACGTTAGTTCCACATTTAGGGTATATTCCGAGCAGATTTGACGTGCTCTCGTGGTAAGACAGTGAATCAAGTTGCACTTATATCTCAGAGGAACGAAGCTGTGGAAATTCGTATACTGGCCAATCCATGTTAGCTTTCTGTAGACCTGACGTTGGATTGAGTCGTCTGGTCTCCTAGTTAACAGAACATCAAGATACGGCAGCTTATCTTCGGCTTCTTTTTCAAAAGTATAGTGCTCGGTTAAAACGGTTAAGAATTACATCTAGGTTAACGTGCACATCCGCCACAACGAATATATCGTCGATGTACCGACAGTTGTGGCTAAAAGTGACTAGATCCGCCTGCAATTTTGTTCTCTCCAACTTGGCCATGAAGAGATCCGCCAGCAGTGGACCCAGGGGAGATCCCATGGCCACGCCGTCCTTCTGCCGGTAGTATTTGCTGTTAAATAGGAACTGTACATTCCAGGTGCAGCGCAACAGTAGGCTTTTTAGCTCACGAGTAGGTATACACCTTTTATTTTTGACTGGGTTATATAGTCACAGATGTAATCTATTGTCTCAGTCAGCGGGACGTTGGTAAGAAGCGAGACAACATCCAAAGAGAGCATCACTTCCGTCAATTTTTGCATTTTTAATGCTTTCTGCGAACTGGAAGCTGTCACGTAGGCTGTAAGTTGCAAACTGCTGTCGCACCGGTTCCAGAATTTCTACAAGCCACTGAGCGATCATATGGTAAGGCGAGTTGACCATTGACAACATGGGACGGAGGGGAATGTTAGCTTTGTGGATTTTCGGCAACCGTAAAGGCTTGGAGCGTTTGTGCCACTAGATTTGACGCTGTCATACAGGGCATCTGGAATATACCCCTTAGTCCGGAGTTCTTGCAAGCTCTTAGTGACCTGTGTTTCAATTTGTTCCGTCTGGCCTATTTCCCATGTGCTGCAAGAAAACTTGGTCTCGTCGCTCAGTATTGTTGTTAATTTAGTTATGTAGCCTTTTCGTGTATATTTTCCTAATTTTTTAAGAAAATAATAATATGTTTTGATCACGTTGCTGGCCTATATTTTACGCATCTGGTTGTATAGCATATGTCACTGGAAGTGCGTAGGGAGGCGTGGGTATTCAAAGTCTAGGCAAAATATGTATGTACGGACGTAAGGTTATGCGTTCGTACGGGGTTGAAGCGATATCTGATGTCTAGCGCAAGGCAGTGACACGGAACCGGCTTCCAGTGAGCCATGTCCAAATAATATGTTTAGCGTATGGTCTTCTTCGTGCTGGTATCCGCCGCGGCTTACTCGTCCATGATAAGCCTGAGACAATGTAGACATGGTTTCTTTATTCGGAAAACTAGGATGCTGGGCAAGTGCATTGTGGGACCCAGTGAGTTTGCCGGATGGAGTAACAATCAGATATATCACAGTATGGGATGGTTGAATAGTAGGGAATAGAAAATTACTGAGCACGTCATGTCAGCCTTTTCCAAGGGTGAGAGGAACTGAGAGATGCGCAGATGCAAGTTCGCGAACACGTCCATTGTAAAACAAGATATCGTCATAGAAAAGCTGAGCAAATGAATCGCGTGCCTAATCAAAACCGTCTGTGCGATGTTTGTCCGCTGTATTAAAGTGTACTGGTGCGTTCCTTCGTTAACCGATTGGAAGTTGGTCTGTCAAGTTCGGAACCCACAACAACCGGTTCGGAAGCGGTATGTTAGGTTTTAAGTCAACTTTTCCTACAGCAAACCCTGTTTAATTTACGTGATAAAAGGCCCGAAACGCTATCCAACATGATTTGGATCATGTTTTGATCGTTTGGATGATCCATCGTTTGACCCAATAACATGCGTAAACAACTGAGGGTCAGTTGGCGTGGATCTATGGATGTTATCACTTTTGACATAGAGGGCTGTGCCTGTCCACTTGTCTGATAGAAAGTAACTCATCAGCCGGAGTGGTCCACATGACTAAGTGTTACACTGAGCCGATACTGTGGACAAGGTGATCGAGTGTCGCGACAATTGATCGGCGCTTGAATCCTGGTGCCATTTGGAACAAATGTCAATGCCAGTCGTACAAGTGCGAAATACCGCCAAACAGCCGATTAATCTAAGGCACATATATCTCTCAACGCGACTTGAGTGTGCAATATTCCGTCACATAAAATATTATGGCGTTTGTCATAATGATTCTACGTTGTTAAATGTGGTAATGATAGGAACTAAGACTTAGACAAGTAAACTTCTAAGGCCTTTATTAACATCCGTCTGAACTCAAGAAATGTATCTTGCGAACGCGCGAACTCACCAAAACTGGGGTTTACAAACTGCACCCGTGCGAATATCGAAAGGCTATTAACTACCCATTCAGAAGATATCTTCGACGCACAAGGTTAAGTAAATAATCGTACGGACGTCCACATTCACCATGTAGTGCATTCCCTAGCTCGCTATCTCTATCCCAGGATTCACTGTAAATCGGCTCCCCTTTACACAAGTCACGACCATTGTCTAAGCCGCACACAAAACACAGCGACTCCGTTAGCGATGTGTTCAGTTGTTTCTTTATTCCAGTGGAAACGCTGTTTTGTGTGCGATTTAGACACTTCTCGGTGCTTGTGTAAATGGAACAAATTCGTTAGTAGATTTGTTCACATTTAGACTTTGTGATATTTGCGAAAATGTTTCTTCTACGGTACTAGCTGATCACTTTCATTCCCTTCACATTGCTCTTTCAAAAGCGCTACCTTTCTCTTATATGCGTTCGAAATTCAAAAGTTGATCATCCCGCATGTCATTATATCGTGATACTGTCTTGCCTTATCTATTACATCCGCTTGTCGATGCAGTGAAAACCATAAACAAGCTGCGCGAGCGGTTGTTGCAGTGGAAGTCATGCCGAATAACCTGCCCGTGGTGTCAGCTGGGTGCTTCGGCATCCACCGTTTACAGCGAATACTTCGGTGGCAGTGTTCTAGGACATAATGGGTTTCCACCTGGCAAGCGTTCTCCCTATATAAAGCCACAAAGGTCCCTCTAACAACACTGCGGCGTGGCGGATGTGACTTAATAAGAAATAAAATCACTGCTTCTCCCCTTTCCGGAGAACATTTCCCAATTCAGGAACGTCATCCAATGTGAAGAGTTCCTTTGATCCCTTGATACGAAGGCGAGTACACCGAACAAAATCACAAAATCAGAGTCACATTAACAAATTCACTCACCATGTCCACTTACACATAGACCTGCATTGGCGGCATCCGTGTCCGGATGTGCCTGTCATTGTGGCCTCCACGGAGACGGCCACAGGACGCCTGCGTCTACAGAGGTACCATGGGTGGTTTGCGCTGCACCACACACAGTTCCATCCACACACCCAATATCCAGTGTAAACCCCGAGGAATAAGACTAGGAGGCATGAGAATGGGAGTCGGAGAATGGGAGCGGAGCCGGCCCACACTCATTTAACATGAACAACAGCAGCACTCCTAAGTATCAAAATTGAAATTCATGAGTACCAAAGGTGCACAAGGCGGTGGCTGGGCCGTGGTCCGTTCCACACTGGATGCATGGAACCACTCCTTGAGCCTGGCACAGCCACGACCACCGTGCATCCAGTCCCCCCCCCCAGTTAAGATTCACAGTCTCCTGGAGCCGACAGTGGAGGGGGAGGCACCTTGTCAATATACACATCAAGCGCAGCCACATCGTGGATATCAAACAACCAAAACAGAATTTGAGGGAAGGTAAGAACGCAGAAATGACACAGAATATGTAGCAAAAGAAGAGAACCGAACAAATCAAATAAACACGAATAACCCATATTCAGATTAAAAAGATCTGGTTTATGTGTAAGTCGGTTTAGCATAACTGCGGTGAAGAAGCATCGTGGATACAACATCAACATACACACAGATCCAGTATGTCACTGGTTAACTAGTGAAATTTTCGTACACTTGTACATTTGTGTACGTGATTGCACTATCATGATATTGCCTTTGCAGGCGCGCCTCACACTGCCGAGAATAAAACAGTCTGTGAATTCGAAGGCAAATTTGTTGTGAACCAGGAGGAAGGTATCTTCCATACAGCGAGTTAGGACCGCGTTTCAGCCAAGCAACAAGTGATAGGAGTGAATAGGACAACTGGTCAATGAAGTGATGAAATTGTCCGTCGGCGGTTTAATACACGGGATGTGACCAGCATGAGCTGGTCAGCTTCTGTCGGAAATGAGGTGTGCCACAATACCAACGAAGCAGAGGCAGATAAACTCAATCCTATCAATATATGCAACGACCTCACAAAAACTTCTTACTTACCACTCGAAAGTTAAATAGGCGAGCCACAGGCTCGTTTTCGTACCCCGCCCAGGTTGCTGCATCAAACGCGACCAAACCGAACGCGCTTTTCCGAGGTCACGCGCATATTTGGCCTACGAAATAAGAGAAAATCGGTAGTTGATACAGTAGGTACAGGATTTAGAATGCGACCTAAGATTTGCATACTTATGTATGACTATACGTGTATATATATATATATATATATATATATATATATATATATATGAAGAGCAAAACACTGAGACACGGCTCGCTGAGCAAGGTAAGTTACATGAAGCTGGTGCTCCGGAAAACTGGTGCTGGCTATACGTTATATTGCGTGGGTAACTCCGCCTCAACACCACATGAACATGGGATCGGATTTGCAATCCCCGATCGCTTAAATGGCATCAGCGCGCCACTGATGAATGCTCGCCTATGACTCGGAAGAGGTGAGCTGGCCACTTTTATAAACACGTACGGTCTGATCATGCGTTATTCTGATGACACACGTGATCAATTCTACACTCAGCTACCCTCCGTGATACGGTCTGTGCAGAGGAACGACCGACTATTTATACTGGGTGATTTCAACACGGGCGTTGGGCGTGATGCATAGGTGTGGACAGTTGTTATCGGTTCGCATGGCATTGGTTCAGCGAATGCAAACAGTGACAGGCTGCCCTCACTGTGTGCAATTCACGACCTGACGATCACGTAGACTCAGTTTGCAATGAGTGCGAGTGGACTCACGCACGGAGTGGTCACGCCCACCTGCTCGGCTAGGTTATCGTACGTCAGCGTGACATGCGTGAACTGTGCATGACACGTGTATTGCGCAGTGTGGCACTGATTACAAATTCGTACGGACCAAATTGTAGTTATAATTTCGTAAATCTATGTATTGCACTCCCGCAGTGAATCGACATAAATCTAATATTCTCTCCCTCGGTACTGTGGCGAAGTGTATTAAGCTGGAGAAGGCGATGGATGTATGCCTGTGTGATGTAGAATGCATAGACACAGTGCGCGACCTGTGGCATCACATTCGTGACCAGGTGATAGCTGCTGCCGAGGAGACCATCGGGCGCGCACATTGCAAGCGACGTAATTTGTTCCAGGAGAAAAATGCGACGATTGGCACATGGGTATGTGAGAAGAATACAGCATTTGCTGCACAAGTCGCAGACCCCAGTGACGTGGGGAAGAATAGTTAGTTTCGCAAACTTCGACGGCGACTGACCCGAGAGCTCCGTCGATTTAAGATGCATGGTGGACGGGGAAGGTGAAGCGGATGGAATGCTACGCCGAACGTAACCAAAACCAGGAACTCTTTGTCTCCCTGAAGGCGGTGTATGGACCAATGTTGCAGCACTGAGGACACTAGTCGATGGTAGCTCAGGCGATACCTGCACCCAGACTGCAGACATAATACAGATCTGGCGGAAACACTTTGTCTGCCACTTGAACAACCGTTCAGAGATCGACTGGCCTACATTGAACGGCCTCAAGCAGCACGATGTGAAGGCGAGTCTGGCGGACACGCCGACACTGGATGAGACGCAGAGAGCACTTCCTCTGCTGCGAAACGGCAAGTGTATCAGTGCCGACGGGATCCCGCCTGAATTATTGAAACACGGTGGATTTGCGTTGTTGATTGAGCTGCACCACTTGGTACAACGTGTATGGATTGAGGAGAAGGTGCCTCCTGAGCTGAAGGATGCCCTTGTATTACAATGGTACAAGGGAAAAAGGAGCAAGCAATGTTGCACGAAGTATCGTGGCATCAACTTGCTGAGTTGTGTGGGCAAGGTGATTGCCCGAATCCTGCTCAACCGCCTCGTCAGTCAGGTTGTGGAACCTAACGTGGCGGAAGAGCAATGCGGATTCCGTTCGGGTCGCAGTACTATAGATATGGTGTTTGCGGCTCGTCAGTTGCAAGAGAAGTGCAGAGAACGACACCAGCCATTGTACTCGCTTTTTGTTGATTTCACCAAGGCATTTGATACGGTGAACCGCGAGGCATTGTGGCTGGTGTTGGGTAAGTTTGGTTGCCCGCGTAAGTTTGTAAGTTTAATTGAATGTCTGCACAGTGATATTCGAGCGAAGGTGCAGCTGAGTGTAGAGACCCGGTATGACTTTGCAGTTGTCTCTGGTTTGAAGGAAGGTAGTGTCATAGCTCCTATCCTGTTTTACCTATCTTAATGCAATGATGTCGTGCTTTTGATGCGGCTTGTGCTTACGGTGTTCGTGTGGAGCACCGTATTGATGATGAGTTGCTGAACATCCGTCGTTTCGTGCGAGAACCCTAGTCTGTGAGACAACTATCCGTATGTTGCTATTTGCTGACGACTATGCGTTCTTCGCGCACAGCGTGGATGAGTTGCGGCGCATGACTAGTGCTCTGACTTCGACAGCTGCCAAATTCGAGCTCACCATCTACACAAACAAGACTCTGTCTTTTCCAGCCTTCAACGGGAATGAAGTTCGTGGGTCGGCCCCAAATCCAGATTGCCGAGGAAATGTTGGTAACAAGTTTGGGATTTCGCTACCTTGTAGCGTAATAACAACCGACCAGCAGGTGTGCGAGTCACGCAGCCTCTTATCGAAGGCGGCTGCTGCTTTTGGCAAGCTGGAATGCCGTGTGTGGAACAACCACCAGCTCACTGTTGGGACGAAGCTGCTGGTATATAAGTCTATGGTGCTGTCCGTTCTTCTATACGGCAGCGAAACCTGGACGCTTTATCGGAAGGATGTCAGATATCTGGAGCGCTTCCATCAGCAGTGTCTGCGCCGTATTATGCGCATCGGCTGGAGTGACCGAGTTGCAGACACGGAGATGCTCCGACACAGTAGCATGTATGCAGTGGACTGCATAATTCTGCTGAGACACTTGAGGTGACTCGGCCATATTCGCCGTATGGATTTGACCCGGATACCGAAATAGCTGCTTTATGGCCAAGTGAGTGTAGGGAAACGGCACGTGAGAAAAAAGAAGTTACGATACTAGGATATAATCAAACTGAGCGTATCACCTTCTAATGTTGATTGCAGGTCATGTTGGTTGATCGGCGTGCATGGCGCGACCAAATCACAAAGGTAGTTGCCGAGGTGAAAGAGAAAGCCCTCATGCATGCGGAGAAAAAGCGACAAGTGCGGAAGCGACAGGCGCCGATGGGCTGTACGCCATCGACATCGAGCGCATGATGCTGTAGCGCGTGCGGTCGCGAATGCTTCAGTCAGTCACGAGTGAGGCCACTCGGGTCCAGCATCAAAACGACGACGAGTCCTGCAGAGAACGTAGGCAGAACCGGCGCAGTTTGTAGGTACGCTGCATTCGATCTATTAACCGCGTGCTTTTGTGCTGAGTTTCTTTATTTCAGGTGGGTGGTTTGCTACCTTGTCTAAGTGCTATTTGCTTACTAATTTTAATGTGTACCTGAATAATCAATTAAATTGCACATTTCGCTTAAAGAAAAGGTGGTTAACTTTGCTAATTTTCGTCTTTTCTTACACAAGTCTTGGTCTCTTATGCGCAATCCTGAATCTATCACGGCTATTTTGATAATCCATTTATTTCACATGACAATGTAGCGGCAAATCCTTACAGTGCATACGATCTATTTTATTGGACATTTCATTTCAATTGATTGGCTGTTGCGTGACATCCCCTGTGTAGCTCCGCTTGATGTGCATGTTGACAAGGTCTTGATCTCCGATGTTGAATGGTCTCCACTTGTGAGTCGCATATCGGGCGTCGTAGTTTAGCTTGTTCCGTTGTTGCCGTGATCTCGTTCCTCTTCTGGCCGTATCCTGCAATCTTTTGTGATGTGGTGCTGGATGTTGCTGTTCACACACCTCCGATATACATGTATCGAGTGCAATTCGGGGCTCTCTACCAAACTGTAGCTCAAATGGCGAAACCTTGGTGGTTGACTGCATGCTGGCACGATACGACAGCAGAACCTCAGGTAAGGCATCCTCCCACGCCAACTTTGTGCACGTTATCCATTCCTTCATGGTTCGGTTGAATCGCTCCGTCATTCCATTGGCTTGAGGATGGTAGGGTGATGTACGCCGTCTCTCGATGCCCCACTTGTTTAATAACGTTTGAAATGCCTTCGATTCAAAGCATGGACCCTGATCCGTAATAACATATTGTGGTATCCCATACCTCGCTGGCACGTTGAATTCGAATGCACGCGCCACGGTCTCGCCTGTCTGGTCTTTTATGGGTACGGCTTCCACCCATCGCGTAAAGTGATCGATCATAACCAGAACGTAGCTATTTCCCCATCGACTCACCGGTAACGGTCCAAAGACGTCCAATCCCCAGCACTGTAGTGGTTCGTTGACTTCAACTGATTTCATTGGTGGTCTCGGCGCATCCATCTCGTGACATTTCTGGCAGTTTGGGCATCTCCGGATATACGCCGCTACATCCTTTCTCATGGTTGGCCAAAATACTCTTCTCCGTAGCAAATCATAAACTCGTTCGAAGCCCATATGAGCGTTATCATGGGTCATTTGGATCACACGTTCTCGGGACGTTTGTGGAATATAAGGTACTTTCTTCCCGTTTACTGACACAAGCAAATTGCCATTCACGACATGAAGTTGGTCCCAGATCTTGAGGAGATCATTCATTTCACCCGATTGTGCGTCTGGCTTGGTGCCTGCTTGCAAATGCTCGCAAAGTAATCGCACAAATTCCTCTGTTTTCTGATTCTCCAGTAGACTCCTATCCTCAGCCGTGACCGCACACACCGGTATGGCCATTTCTGGCATGAGAGCATCCAAAGTTGGCCGCGACAGCATGTCCGGTAATATGTTCTTCGTTCCATCTACGTGTTCGATTGTAAACGTAAATTCCTGTAGTCTGTATGCCCATCGTGCGAGGCGCCCCCGCGGGTCTTTCGAGGTCATCAACCACGACAGCGGCTTGTGGTCCGTGATGACGCGGAATTCATTAGCTAGGAGATACGTTCTCCATTTCTCCAGAGCCCATACGATAGCGAGGCATTCTTTCTCTGTCGTCGAATACTTCTGCTCTGCAGCCGTCAGCACTCTACTGGCATACTCTATCACCCCGGCCGGTTGAGACAGTACTGCTCCAATTGCCACATTGCTTGCGTCGACCGACACCGTGAACTTTTCGCCAGGACTGGGTATTCGTAAACACGCTGGTCCCTCTGTGACGCATGTCTTTACGTGGCTGAAAGCTTGATCGGCTTCCGGTGTCCAAACGAATGGTTCGTCTTTGTGGAGAAGCTTTAACAAAGGACTGATCTTCTCCGCGAAGTGAGGCACGAATCTCGAATCATACGCCACTATTCCCAGGAATGATCGGAGTTGACGCTTGGATTTTGGCACTGCAAAATTCTTGATCGTCTCCCGTTTCTCCGGAAGTGGTTTTACCTGGCCATCTCCCACAATGTGACCCAAACACACAATAGACTTCTGGGCTATTTGTGACTTCTTTCGACTCAGTTTCAAGCCCGCCTCGTCCAATCGTTGCAATACAGCCGCGAGTCTAGTAGCATGCTCCCGTTCTGTTTCGGAGTAGATAATGATGTCATCTCCATAAACAACCACCCCTTGAAGATTTTCCAGGATCATGAGTAACAGTCGCCTGAATGTTGCAGGAGCATTGCACAGTCCGAATGGCATCCTCAAAAATTCGTATTGCTGGTCGTTCACACTGAAAGCCGTTTTATGCCGATCTTCTTTTGCAATTGGAAGCTGCCAATATCCAGAACGGAGATCGATAAGAGAAATGTGCTTTGCGCTATGAAGACTGGCGAAAATTTCGTCCATTTGAGGCATCGGAAACGCGTCCTTCACGGTCACTCTGTTTAATTCTCTGAAGTCAATGCAGAATCTAAAGGTCCCGTCCGCCTTTTTCGTCAGCAAAACCGGTGATGAGTACGGGCTAGTCGTTCGTCTAATGATTCCTTTAGCCTCCATCTCTGCCACCTGCTTCTTTACCTCCGGCATGGTTTTCTGCGGTATTCTTCTAAACACTGGTTTGCACCGCTCGCCCGGGATTAGCCGTATTCTATGTTCTATCCAGTCGCAGAACCCATAGTCATCATTCGCATCCGTGAACAAATGCGCGTATTTCAGCAGCGTCTCGCGTATTGCGTGATTTGAACAATCCGGTATGACTGCTACGGACCCCACGCGGTTGGATTTTCCTGTGTTCATCACGATTCTCTCCTTATCGACTATCACCACGTCATTACGCAAATCGATTCTGGCGCCCAGCCTCCTGAGAATATCATTGCCGATTATCGTTTCCGTCGCACCCTCCACAACGAACATTGAATGACGGATTTGTGTCTTCCCTATTCCTAATCGTAAACGTTGTACCCCCGTTACTTTCAAACGATATCCTCCGACCGTCTGCATTACAACAGATGACTGAGTTAACGGGACCCCATCGACTCGTTTCGTAATGGATACCCCCGCTCCCGTGTCTACTATGGCCTGTATTAACACGCCCTCGATGGTTATTTCTAGAATCGGTACTTGCCATCTGCTCGGTATGGATAAAGAGAAGCAACGATAAAAATTATTGTTTGTACAATATCTGGCAAAATGGCCCGTGCGATTGCATCGAAAACAGCGGCCGCTACTCCGATTTCCGAAGCAATTCCGTCGTGCCGTATTTCTTTGGTTGTCCCTCGCCAACAACTGTTCGACCATGCACGATAATTGGTGTACTTTGCGCTCCAGCTCGGATGGTTGCACTCTTCGTACGGTCACCGACCCCAAGAAACTTTGTGCAATGGTCACCAGTTCTTCTGCTTTTTCGACCCCAACCATGGACGCCAGCTTTACCTTCTCCTGGAGTTCGCTTGGCAGACTTTGTATAAACTGACCTCGCAACAATCGTTCTCTTGCCGCGGCGTCCAGCTCAGGGAGCCCAATTGCCACGTGTCTGCTCAGCCTGTGGAAAAACACCATCAGATCTTCCGGCTCTTCCCACTTTGCAGAGTGAAACTGCTGCAGCGCATGTTGGCGGTCGATTTCTTTTCCAAACTCCAGACAAAGTGCTGCCTTCATCTCAGCAAACGAACCACCGGCCTTGACTTTCCGAGTCAACAAATATGTCGCCTTCGCTCGTCCGGTTAACAGCGTACCCAAAGCTGTCAGTAGGTTTCCGTCTCCCTTCACTCCATTGCAAGCGGCAATCGCTTCGAATTCCTCCAACCAGGACTCCACATCACCCTCCGCGAACTGCGTTGGCCAGCTCAATTTCATCCTGATTGGTCACGACACCAATGTAGCAAGAACGACGGGGCAATAAAGCACGATCTGTATTGCACGTCACGATCTGTCCCACACGCGCTCACGCCCACACACATATAGTCACATTTCTACACCGCAACGCACCAGAAATGCGTTGCGGTCGACGGGCACCTTCGCCCACCAATTGGCGACAATTCGGCAACTCAGCTTCGCCTATTTTGCTTCGTATCTCCGCTCCTGTACGTCGCTTTCCGACCAGCCTGGATTTGTTCGAAGGCTCTCGACTTGCTTGATCTCCCAGGCGTCACTCGGCTTGGAGTCATTCTTTGGGGCATAACAATCGGCGTTTTTGTCTGAATTCTTGACCTCTCCTCCAATATCGTTTGAGATCTTCCGGGAGCAGACTTTCTTCCCGTCGTCGCCCGTGGTCCCTTTTCCACTCGTCCGGTAGGGCCTGCATTATGCTGACTGATTCCGGTGCCTCTGTCGGATACTCTTTCTTGCTCTTGTCGTTTTCTGCTGTTCCGTGTTGTCGAAGTCCTCCGCGCATCTACACTAGGATATAATCAAACTGAGCCTATCACCTTCTAATGTTGATTGCAGGTCATGTTGGTTGATCGGCGTGCATGGCGCGACCAAAGCACAAAGGTAGTTGCCGCGGTGAAAAGAGAAAGCCCTCGTGCATGCGGAGAAAAAGCGACAAGTGCGGAAGCGACAGGCGCCGATGGGCTGTACGCCATCGACATCGAGCGCATGAATGCTGTAGCGCGTGCGGTCGCGAATGCTTCAGTCAGTCACGAGTGAGGCCACTCGGGTCCAGCATCAAACGACGACGAGTCCTGCAGAGAACGTAAGCAGAACCGGCGCAGTTTGTAGGTACGCTGCATTCGATCTATTAACCGCGTGCTTTGTGCTGAGTTCTTTATTTCAGGTGGGTGTTTGCTTCCTTGTCTTATTGCTATTTGCTTACTAATTTAATGTGTACCTGAATATCAATTAAAATTTGCACATTTCGCTTAAGAAAAGGTGGTTAACTTTGCTATTTTTCCCGTCTTTCTTACACAAGTCTTGGTCTCTTTTCGCGCAATCCTGAATCTATCACGGCCTATTTTGATAATCCATTTATTTCACATGACATGTAGCGGCAAATCTTACAGTGTATTCGATTCTATTTATTGACATTTCATTTCAATTGATTGGCTGTTGCGTGACATCCCCTGTGTAGCTTCGCTTGATGTGCATGTTGACAAGGTGCCTACCTGTCTAGTACACACTACCTTCTCTACAATGGCGCTAGGAGTCAGTTGATCGTTGCTGGATAGGACGGGGTGCATGATCCGTGTGGCCGTGCTAGGCTCGAAGAGTGGTACTGTGCACTCGGAATGGAGCGGACTACGATCCAGCCACCGCCTTGTGTGCGCTTGATTCCCAAAACAACGTGCTTGTGTTTGCCTGTGAAGGAGTGTGGGCCGGCTCCGTTGATGAAACGTGGCTCCCATCCACATGCCTCCCGGTCTTATTGCTTCGGGTTTACATTAGATATGGGTGTGTGGTTGGAGCTGTGGGTGGTGCAGCGCAAGCCACCCATTGTTCCTCTGCAGGCGCAGGCTTCCTGTGGCTAGCCACAGTGATAGGCAAATCCGAAACCAGATGCCGCCAACCATATATATTGCCATAATTGCGCAGATGCCTGATAAGTTTGTCACTGGCACGATTGAAGCACGCCTACGAGAACGGATTGGAAGACTGGTCAATCTAACGGATTTGCGCTGACGTGATGGCGTTAGGTTATCCCGGGGTACGCGCTGGTGAGAAGCGAATGGAGCGAGCGTGAAAACGATCCTAGCCGCACGTATTCGGATGGACACTAAGCCCTCGTAACGGAAGAGGGTACGTACGCGAGGAGGTTACGGTAGACGCGAACGTCGCTCGGCTAACGACGCACACAAAAGCACGTGACCGACCGACTCCCAACTAAGGCGAAAAGGAAGCAAGGTAGGTGGTCCTCTGAAGTCTCTTTTAAGACCAACAAAGGACGAATCACACCCAATGCAATGAGTCATTAAGTTGGAGAAAAGTGGTACCGCGACGGGGTGGTAGTTTGCAAAAGAACATTGTCAACAGGTGCCCAGTTGGGCTGCGTCCCGGAGTAACAGGACATTGCTATGTCTGGGGAGGAATTGGACCCCGCTTTCCACAGCCATTGTGCCGGAGTTTCTGGCGCGTTATTGAGGGGATATTTGATGGGCCCGCAACACCTCCCTTTGAAGAGAAAACGTACCGCTTCTGACGAGGATTGACCTGGAGGGATTTCGGCGACCTCCGGATTCTTCCTGTTCGTCGGCAAGACGGGTTCTCCAGACGCGGCGGCGATTGAGCGGCTTCGACCGTGGTTTCTCGTTGTGTAACCAATCCAAAGGTATCCAACAGGATGTGCAGCCGCAGGCGCACAGGTAGACTGGCTGGCGTGGACGTTTCTCCGTGGTGCGGTCGAAGTTGATTGCGATGGCGAGCCCACGTGTCATCACCCACGAAGATATCATGCAGCATGTCACCTCGCCTGGCCGTCACTGTTGCTTTGATCCAGTGTGGATGGCCTGCTCGATAATCGCGAGCGCAGACCGGGGCTCCAACGACGAATTCTTTGTGCATGGTGCAGGCGATAGAGTGACTACGTGGCTTCTCAGTCGGAATGAGCGTTTCCTTGGTGGTGCGTAGCTTGCGGCCCATCAATGTTTCAGCTGGTGACTGGCATCCTGGCGTAGCTGGATTCGGTGTGGACCGGTACGAGAGTAAGAAGGCTTGAAGACACTCATCCACGGGCCCCTCCCCGCCAGATTTCAAAAGCGCCCTCTTGAAGGTGTCGACAAATCTCTCTGCTTGACTATTGGACTGCGGATGGTAAGGCGGTGAGCGGAGGTGTTGGATGCAGTGTCAGCGACAAGTCTTCGAAGACGTAAATTGGGAACTGCTGTCGGACACCAAAACCTCGGGAAGGCCGTTGACTGAAGATTCGTAGGAGACAACCCAGAGTGGCGGATGTGGTTGGTGGGTTGACGGCGACCACTTCTGGCCATTTGGAATAGACGTGGACGACGTGCAGAAAGGGAATGCCATCGAGGGGACCAGCGTAGTCAATGTGCACTCGGGAAAACGGTTTTGCTGGCGGATGCCAAGGAACCGTTGATCGGTGTGGTGGCAGCTTTGAGGCTTGTCGACAATTCTGGAACACGGGGGCGGACTGACTGACTTTGTCGTCCGTTCTGTTGTTTGGTACTGCCGGAGAATGTACCGCGTTGCAGAAGGCCTGTAGAGGAAGATCGGCCAAGCCAAGAATTTCGAGCCAGTCGAGACCAAGCATGTCGAACTTCGCCTTCGTGATGTAGCAGATTGCGTTGAACGTGGCGCCACGAAAGGAGACGCAGCAGTGCAGCTGCACGCAACCACCACGGGCGCTGGTGGCAGACTGGGAGGTCAGGTCGAACGGTGGATTTCCAAGAGATTGCCAGAGATCCTCGGAGATGATCGTGATGTCCGACGCAGTGTCCAACTGCAATCGGACCGAGTGACCGTTGCCCAAGACGAATTTTCTCCGATCCGCAGCGTTGATATGGAACGCGGCCATCAGGCTCAGGAAGCTGCCAACCGACCAGGTTTGGGTGTGTCTGGGTCGGGACCTCTTCTTTGGATCGCAGGTGGGGGCCAGCCCAGTTTTAGCCCCCTTGGGAGATGTGGGGTGGCAGTAACCATCCCGGTGCCCACTCTGGCACAACGTTGACAACGATGCTGGCGGAACTTGCAGTCCCGGTGGAAATGCCAGGCAGCACAGAATCCGCACGCGTAAGGTGGGGACTTCGTTCTGTCGGATTGGGTGGGGCGCGCGGAGGATTGCGCCCTCGGTTCTGTGACCACCTGGACCATACCAAGTGCGGCGGCGTTCTGGGTCATGGCAGAATCGTGCTTCAGGTTGAGCAGCGTTTGACACTCCTCGGCCAGGTTCTGGAGTGTGACTGAGCTATCCAGTTGTAGCTTGGACAGAAGGCGCGTCCGGATATCGGCATCGTGTGGAGACTGGAGGCCAGAGACGAAAATCAGGCATTTGAACTGGTCCTCGGTGAGCGAGCCAAGTTAAAAACCTTGGTATTCACGGTTGACCCCGCCGCGTAAGTGACGAAGTAGTCGGCATCATGCTTGGCCAGCTGCAGACGCTGATAACGAGCAATAAACAGAGAGGACTGCTCGCCAAAAATCTGTGACAACATTCGGACTGTCTCGTCAAAGGTAACGTCGCGTGGGTTCCTTTGCAAGATGATATTGGTGTAACGTTGATGTTCGAGCGTACTAAGTTTGCGCAGAAGCAGCCAGACCTTCCACGCGTCATCGTGGCAAGCCAAGTCAACGGCGAAGAAGTCCTCGTACCGCTTATACCAAGATTCAAACGTTATTTCGGCCTTGGCATCGTACAGAAATTCGCTGATGCCGCTAACCACATGGTCCACTGACAGAATTAGCGCTTGGACCTGCATGAAGGGAAGAACTAGAGAACTTTTTGCTCAGCACGGACATCAACTTAAGTTGTTGCCGCAGCATAAGCTTTAAATCGGCGTATTCGTCAGTCATGGTTCGTAAACTCTGTCGCCACTGTCATGATTGCGTAGATACCTGATAAGATTGTCACTAGCACCATTGAAGCACGCCTACAAGAACGGATTGGAAGACTGGCCATTGTCAACAGTTGCGCTGCGTCTCGGAGTGGCTGAACACTGCTACGTTGTGGGGAGGTTTTGGACCCCGCTTTCACAGTCATTATGCCGGAGCTTTTGGCGCGTTTTTGCGGGGATATTTGACGGGTCCGCAGTATATATATATATATATATATATATATATATATATATATATATATATATATATATATATATATATATATATATAGTCAACAGTCTATAAAATAGACTTAGAGCGAGCGAAAACCATGATGTGGTGGCAATAAATACAGAGACATAAAGAGGAAGAAAATTAACAAAACAGCATTTTTGTTTTGAATCTTGTTTGTTAATTTTGTATATTTTCACAAGCCGTTTTACTTTTTATCTGTTTAATATTTGCAATGTAAATCAAGAGAAGCAAGAGAAATATTCGTACACATTTTCCATTGCGCCCGGTTCTGTGCCATCTCCGAAGGAGTTTCCAGCCAGCGGCGTTCCTCATCTTTGATCCCCCAGCATACACAACTAATTCTGCTTTCACATAGTGCGACGAAATGATGATCAGTTATGCATAGCTGTAGTTGACTCAAGCATGCTTATTGTTGAGAACTGCATTCTGAGTAGCTTAATGCAAGAGCAATTCACAATATCGTAGGCAGCTCAAAAAAAGCAGTACCTGCACGCAACCACCGGGGTTTGCACGCAGTTCGAGATAATGCGAGGTCGTCAGCATCCAGCGGTATCAAGTTGCCACAAGTCATGAAAAGCTAACTGGTGGTGGGCACAAGTAAGTCATTTTGGTGCGTAGGGGGAGCGCAAAACAAGAAACAGAACAGTCACCGTTGGGTATGATCAGCAAAGTAGACCCTGTTCAAAAGAGCCAAGGGGTGGCAATGAGGGATAGCTGAGGGTGCAAACTATAAAACACGCAGTTCAAAGATAGACGGTCCATTGAGGAGCGCATATGTAATCGGCAGTTCAACTGGTGAGTAAAGACTTCAGACGGCGTCAATAAGCCGACGATGCCTTTCAGTCACCAGCTGGGACGAGTGAGGTGGATACTGTAGCCTTCATGACGTAGACAGCTTTGGTTGTTTGAGCCAGGAAACCAAGTGGTGCGGATATAAATTGGGGAAAAGTAAGCTCTTTCCGGAAATGAACCTAGTAATACGACTACGAAAACAGAGATTGATGAATCGCAGTAGTGTTTTAAAGTCACATTTCGTGAAATGTCCATACGACTATCATGAGGCAACAGAGTAAAAGTAAAATAATTAAGGACGTAGAGATTGCCATCAAACCGTCAGAATACGAGTGGCGATTGCAAAACAACCGCATTTAATCGTTACAACAAGCTCTGCTTGTAAAGCTAGATGACCTATTAAGGTAGGCGGCTACCGGTAACTTCCACTTGCCAAATTAGAGCCCTAACCAACATCAAAAGCGTCTATAAAGATGACGAAATCGCTCGAAGAGCCCAGTTTCAGCGACACAAAGGTCTTCACTTCAAATGTATCCTCAGTGGTCTGAATGACCGGGTCTTATTTCAAAGATAACCGTGAACTAAACTGGGATTTCGCGCTGTAGTGCGCTTAATTACCCAAATACAGCGTCCTTGTGTTTGCCTATGAAGAAGTGTGTGCCGGCTGCGTTGTTGAAACGTGGCTCCTATCCACAAGCCTCCCGGTCTTATCCTTTCGGGTATACACTAAATATAGGGTGTGTGTATGGGGTTGTGGGTGGTGCAACGCAAGCCACCCACGGTCTCGCTGTAGGCGCAGGCGTCCTGTGGCTGTCCTATGGAGGCCATAGTGATAGGCGAAACCGGGAACTGATGTCACTAACCATGCAGCTGCGTTGTTGTAAGTTGTAAACGTGACGCTGCATTCGGGATTGTGCTTGGTCAGGTTGTTAGCGTGAGAAGGGATCAAAAAATTTTGAATTGGATGACTGACATCCTTGAAGTAGGCAAGATCACCCAGATAGGCAAGAGCAAGCGACTATATTTAGTAGCGCGTCACATCATCCGTGTCACTGAGGTCTTCGTTACCGATAACACGACTAGAATCCCTTAAAGTCAGAATGCGACCTACACGGGAGTCATGCATAATCATTCAGCGCCAGGTGAGCAAAGCAGACGGAAATGCTTGGAAAGACGTCCAATTTTCAATCAACAAAACGATTCTGAGGTTCTCAGCAAGACTTAACTTCAAGGAACGATGTTGTCACATCCGAAAAGACCAACAGCAGCGACGACTAAACAATAATCGAGCTCTTCTCTACAATATCAGAACGAACAAGGCCCTCATACAACAAAATGGCGTAATAGATTGCATTAGGCTAGGATAGCGCATCCGCTTTAACTTCTTCTTGGTGCTGTACGCTCGTCTGTGGGATGGTCTTATTACTATAGTTGAACTGCTGGCTATACCTACACATATTCCTTCTCTCTACTTTGCGTTCTTTTATTATCTGTTATTGATAGAACACTCAAAATCTTTTGGAACTGCTGCGTAAAACCCAAACATTTCCTCTACCATTTGATTAGGAAGTACAGAATGATCATACTAAATAAATAAATAGTTGATTCTCGAATTTATCGAGAGAGATACTATATAGGTATTTATTTAAGTAACGTTGTAACTATTGGTAAGGGATAAATTGACTACAGTTAGAACACATTTTTGAACTTTTCCAGCAAAGCCAAATGTGATCAAGAAATTTGATCTTCAGCAACCCATAAGTGTAGTCAAGGAATTATTTCCAAACAGCATAAGAGCCAACTTGCACCCTAATTTACTTCCTGCGACATATTCGACAAAGTTTGCGCTTGCTGGTCCGTTGAATAGCCACATTACATCAATGATATGTCGAGAAACTACGTTGTAAATTAGAAAAACGAACCGAGTAAACGAATGTCAGGATGAATGCCAATATATTCGGACATTTCAATAGACTGAAGAGATTTTCCAATTCCCCCTAGGTTTGCGATGTGGTAAAATGTGCAATCCCGGATATACAACCATTCTCCAAACAAGAAAGAATCTCATCTTTCTGGGAAAATACCCATTAAATTAGTTGTTTATTTGTAAATCATCGCAATACTGCGTAATGCTACGTAAGGCACTAAAGGTCTAGCTACTGGCACGGGACAGTTCGTTCCTTAATCGGATTCGGTCAAACAAGACGACTATAAAAACGCATTAGGCAATTCGTTGGTGTTAATCGGACAGATGATGTGGCACGATCTTCGTGTGAAAGATAGTTGACTTTGAACAGGGCCGCGGTCAACTTGACAACTAGAACTATGCAATTGTGAAATGAGAGGGGGCATTTTGGTCCTCTTAAATAGAATAGTGTCCTCACCCCTTAATTGTTCCTGTTCTGCATAACAACATGGTTGTCTGTTCATAGGCATTAATCAAACTGATGAAAGTTGGAAAAACTCAGGGACTGACCTATAATAATAAACCATAGAAGAAAAGAACAACCTTCGTGTGACTCTACTGTATATATACCACGGGTTAAGCTAGCTAACTAGGGTTGGTAAGAAAAGATTAGAAACGAGCCTCATAAAGGTTCGTTGAACGATGGTTCCTGTTCACGTTAAAAGTATCAAGCAAACCAAAATCTGGTTATTAGAATATTGCTCAAGATTACATGGTGTATGATGTAGCCATTGTACTCTGATTCAGTCCAAATCAAGAAACGGTTGTTGAGTACTTGTACTAAAATTTTATAGAAAATCTTCTCTACAAATTTGGAATACAAGTACTCAACAACCGTTTCTTGGAGCGCAATGGGCGGAAGCAACGAAGCGCCTGTGTGCAGAACAATGTTTATGTAAATAGGAAATTTTAAAAAATGAACTGGAGCACTAACCTCAACGAAGGCGTGAAATTGGTAAAGAGTATCATCAGGATCGGCTTCGTGGTGGAACACTGAAAGTACGAAGGGTGCAGAATAGAATTCTTTGAAATGCGACAGAAAAAATACCAAGTTGATCCATTAGCCTGCAATTGAGGCTTAGGTCCGAATATTTGGTGGCTATCTGCCTTGGTTGGAGACGAGAGCAAGGATACTTGGCTAGATTTTCAGAACAGTGGGTTAGAAAAGGAGCAGTTCTTGCTCTGTCATCTAAACAGAGACAAAGGATTATTAGCATGTCCGAACGATCAGTCTCGTTAAGATGTTCTTATGTGTGCGGCCAAATGGAGAAACTAGCCAACTGCGAGAAAAAACAAAGGAGGCTAAACAACGCAAGGTAATTTGTTGTTACGATGTGTATTGCAGCGGGAAAAAAGTGTTATCTAGGGCAAACCACGCAGATGTTCCTAAAACCCCAAACTCCATTTTGGTATACAGTACCAAATTCGATCGTATTCACGGGATAAAAGGTGAGTAAAATTCAACAGCAAATTGTATATCGGGACAAATAAACGAGCAAAACAAGGAGCGTTGATAAGTTAACTTCCCCAACAGTGCACGACGGTTAAAGATAGTGCGAACAGTACACACTCTGAAACCTGCAGAAGTTCAGTGTAGTCAAGGGCGCAGGAGTAAAACTATTTTTAGTTTACAAAAAATCTAAATGGAGAATACAGTAGATGACAAAATGTCTACATCTACCTCGGACCAACTCAGTTAGATAATCGTGAAAAAGCGACAAATTGTCGTGGACCAAAATATACTGATGCGCCGAGTGTCAGTGGTATGCAAGTACCAAGAAAGCCAGACGATAACGGAGCAAATGCGGAATATGCGGAAGGACGCTCGAGAGATGTAGACTCATGTGCAGTAGAAATGGATAAAGAAGCAGCATGCGCCAGGCAGCCAATAGGAGAGTCAGTGGATTGGTGGAAGTTTTGCCTGTCAGAACTGATGTGTATGGTTGTTAATATTAGCAACAAAAAATAACTCCGTTTCCACCTTGGTTTCTTGCAAAATGATGGTGGATTCAGTTGGTAGGAATTACGTTACCGTGAGTAAAAGTTAAAAGCAAGGGGCAAAAAAAGAAAAATAGCCACCAGCCAGCATTCGGCACCCACACTTCACTGCCACGTAACCACCACAGGTAGCGCGTGGTCTGGGTACACGGTGATGACGCCCCCACCTACGCAGAGACAAACTAGTGACATTCGGTTACGAGATAAGTGCCTTATCTTTTTGGAAACCGGTCGATTAAAAGTTACAGAGAAGGTGAGGGATTCAATGGGAAGAAAAAGGTGACGGATGTGGGATCAAAAAAGCTGGTTGTGCTGATCGGTTGCAGAGGTTAACAGCTGGATGGAGCTGCCAACCGCTGGTTTATCTTGAAAACGGCATGTAGAAAGACGGCAGATAATACCTACACCCGACTAAGGCTGCAAACTTGCTTCTTCAAACATTTCATCGTATTAGGTGCAACAAAAGCCGAAAAACGCATGCGGAGAAACGTGGGTGACAATAAGAGGAAGAATATCGGCAGTTTGACAGAATATCCAGACGGATTAAATGGCCAATGAGAAGTTAAACAAAATGCATGGATGTTAGCAGCATCCTCCATGTTGTTGACGTAAACGCTTTCGCGCCGCTACACACGGGATAACAATGACAGGAAAATGAGACAAGGTTAGGCATGGTGACCGATGAATCGCACCTAAACCCAAGTTCCAAGACACAGGTTTCATGACTTAGAACGACAGCTCATTGTTTCATGGTTCGGCGAGCTCTTTTGCATCCAATTGGAACAAAGGCAGTAAGCGCCAACGTAAGACATCGGCGGACTCAGGCAGTTATGGATAATGATAAACTTTAGTACTGACGGTACAAACCCATTAGTTGATACACGGGACGAATGGAAATGATTAACTGAGGAAGGCAAAAAGTGAATTATAGGTAAAACTGCAACCGGTCTGACAAATAATAGGAAATAAAAGCTTATTTTTGGGATTATGACAGTATCGATGGTAGTACTTACTTTCCCGCAGAGAATGATGAGCGCGCTCAAAAGTGGCACGTAAGTTCTCGAGTCCGTTGTCTGCAAATAGGAAGGAAAGATAGGTTGAATAGAATCGGGATGAAGTAGGACCCAATTAAGAAAAGACACGATAAAGAAACGAGTAGAAAAAGCAGGCAAACGAAGTAGTAACAGTCTGTGGAAGAAGTGGAAGTTTTAGGGTAGAAAAATGGTAGGTAAACTTAGCATTGGCCGCAAGAGAAGTCGCTAAAATGTAGTACACTTAAACGAGTATTCCACTAGGCAATGACGCACCCACTGCCAGTTGTCAATTCATAAATAATAGAAATAAGTGGACGTATAGTTAGTCCCTGTAGCAACAACATGAAATCGTCGAAAGCAGTAGAACAACCGCTATGAAATCGAGCGTATTTCAGAACAGAATATACCTGCACCGACTGCTAATCGAATTCACGGTGCAAGCTATTCAAACCGGATACATGCTGAACGCCATTTCAAAACGTAAGGCCTGAGTAGCTCTATACATGTGCTAAGCTAACATGTTGCATTGTGCTTACGGTGGATAAGTTGAAAACGTGAACCAGCGATCGAGGTGTACAATGTCCAGTAAAAGGGACGCGTTGAGAGTTTCTATCATTGCAGGCGCAACGAAGTGGTCAACACTTGAGGAATCTCCGCGTGAGCGATTAAGACATTTGCTTGTTGGTCCAGTAAAAGATGTTCTGATTTGGATGGATAGCCGAATGTGCCCTCAGGGGATACAACGACTGAGTACGGCGAGTAGAGTCGAAACTTGGATAATATCTCTGTTTAAACAATATGTGAGAAGCTAGGTTTGAAGTAACGCTGGTTAAGGAAATGGAATATTGTCAGGTAGATAAACCAGTCATCCATTAAGTGTGAATATCTACCTACTCCCAATCTTCCATTTCCCCAATCCCCTACCCTCCATTCCCCCCCCCCACCACCAACACCACAAACAAAAAATCAAAAAACTTCACAACCAAACCCCACACACAAACCACCACAACCCACCCCCCCCCCAACCCACACCCCAAACAACAAACCACCAACCAACCCCACCACCACCACAACCCCCCCCACCCCCCCACCCCCCCAACCCACCCCACCACACCCCCCACCCACCCCCCCACCAACACCCACCCACCCCACCCCCCCCCACCACCCCACCCACCACACCCCCACCCCACCAACCACCCCACACACCCCCACCACCCCCACACCAACCCACGCCACACCAACACCACACCCCCCCAACCCACCCACACCCCACCCCAACCACACCACCCCTATCCACCCCCCACCACCACACCCCCACAACATAACCACCCCCCCCAACAACCCCACTTCTTACAACATACACTCACATCTCTTACCCCACCCCCACCCCCCAACCAACCCCACATATCATCCCTTTTCTTTACAAAAACTAAAAAACCCCCCCCCCCCCCCCCCCCAAAATTTTTTTTTAATCCTACCCACCTATCTCCCCCCACAATCCTCCCCCTCATCCCACTCCCCCTCCCCTTATACCCCTCCCATACAAACAAAATAAATTTAACCTTATTCCCAAAAATACCCCAACCTTCCTAAAAGTACGAGAAATTGTGTAAACCCAAACACTACTCTTTCGAAAGTAGCAACTGGATAAACTAGCTCTCGAATACCAGGCGATCACATACGTGGTGTAGGTAGTGGTCTCAAGAAGCCAAATTCTCTTCCATAAAGGGTAATGAGCGCGGCTCAGATAACTAATGAGTCAAATAAGATCACCCCGTGACATGATGGGATTAACTGGGTCGGCTCAATGCCAGGTATGTGGAAGAGCGCGCTATCGACGAGATGGCTAACATCTGTCCCTCCAAAGTGACCAATGCACTACCGACGCCCATACCATTGGTTGGCTAGACGGTCCCGTTAGGCAATCGAGTTCGAACACGATAAGACTAACATGCCCTCTTACACAAATTAGCTCATCCATAACACCCAAAAGATAGTCCCCAAGACTCCCAACAGTAGGTTCTATCCGTAGACACATGCACTAAAACGCGCACAGCTCGTTGAATAGCCAAGCCCGATCAAACAAAAGGATATTAGATGTGCATGCAGTGCAGTGAGTACGCATGCATGCAAAAAAGTGGCGCGATGCGGTTCATGGGTCGTTACGTGCTCGCGAGCCTCGTAGCACCATGGGGCGGACGGACCGTGCGATAAGAATGTGAATCTAGTCCCGTTGCCATGTTAGCACCGCCCAGCCACACTGGAAAGGTGCCAAACTAGGATACGGGAAAAGAGAGTGACCCACAGTGCTATTGACGAAAAGAGTTTGTAGTCCAGTTAGTAACCGAAAAAGGTTAATATACGCGCGTGCTCGTAATTGGATGGCAGCTGATGTCCCAACACTGAGCACTCAAGTGATTGTCCTTACATGTGATGGTTGATCTCATAGCACTTATGCATCGAGGTACCATTTTGTTAGAAGAAAGCTGGTTGCATAATGATGCGGAAGATGAAGTTACACAACACAATGGTGATTTTCCCGCCAGGTCCGAGCGCCCTGGAAAGTCCCAGTTTCGTGGTGGAGGCGTTATTGCCTAAGTTAGCAAACATTGGTGCGATTCAGCAACCGTACTATTAATACTCAACGACTTTTATAACCTGCCATTTAGATGAACGCAAACCGAAGTTCTTAAATAGCTTTCAATCGTTCATTGTTGGAAACGTCTAGATGGCTTCGGACACATCTGCGTCAGATTTGAAACTTTTTTAGGACCATTTTCTTCGGTGCTACGGCTGAAACTTAGTTGTTCTATTTGCATTGTTGTTCGTGACTTTAATAAAAATGGATACAGCAATCCTGAGGACAATTGGTTAGGTAAATTTAGTGCATTTTTGGAGCAG
This sequence comes from Dicrocoelium dendriticum, assembly GCA_944474145.2. Taxonomy (NCBI): domain Eukaryota; kingdom Metazoa; phylum Platyhelminthes; class Trematoda; order Plagiorchiida; family Dicrocoeliidae; genus Dicrocoelium; species Dicrocoelium dendriticum. Next base: position 188,324,322 of record OX104063.1, read on the forward strand.
ACATGACACGCAGCTGTAGGTTGTGCATGAAGTGCTTTCCATATAAAAACGGACTTCCCTGAGTATCCCTGAGCACTGCGTTTTTAAATTGTCCCATCATATACAGAAGAGCTAATTTCGATATAATGACTAGACGTCCATTCCAGAGTATCAAACGGTGAAACAGCTTTGTTGAAAAAATCACAAGGTTTCGTCGATGTCTACCTTAACTAAAGATTCAATGCGATCACCTTACAGACTACATTAAATATTGTTTTGACTTGTGTTGTCCTGTTGCAATGATTTAGCTAAGAGCGGGAAATGATCATCACCACTCCTGAAGAACGAGCCTACAAGTGCTAACTGATTACTCGCATCAACAGTCTAACCATGGTAATTACATAAGAGATAAAGAGTCCAAACAGTCAGGTTATAATATTCTTATCCCATCCCAAAGCGCCTGCACCAACTCAACCACATCTCAAAACAGATAATTCTAGAAAAAATAGCTACCGTGAGATTTCTTGGATGGTGAGACAACTTAGTGGGTCATTCATCACGGCACAAATTCTGTCGTGGACGTAAAGGAATTTGTACAGTAAAGTGGTTCTAGACAACCATAACTGAAGTGATTTATGGATGCCTTTGAGGCGCCTACAGCTAGAGCACCGGAGCAGACATAGAAGAGTTTAACGCAGTTCCAACAAGTGCATCTCTCCTGACTTACTTAAACAGCTTAAATCAAAATAAATCCAGGCGGTTCACAAGGAACTCAGAGGACTAAAGGCAAACAAAACTAGTGGTCCAGATACACTCTCACCATTAGTACTGAAGAAGTGGGTTAATGCTCCCATGCACATACACACACTATACACGTTGGCTAGAGGTGGGAAACATCTCGGCTACTGTGCCGCAATACATAAAGCAAAAAAGGGAATGAAATGCAACAGGTGCAAGCCAGCTGAGCTACCGGTAACGGATGGGCATCGTTTCGGTAAGCTACCTACCGGCTACTATGAAGCAGAATAAAAAATAATTCAAAACAGTTAGTCCCCTTTAGTAGTTTGAACAACGAAATGAGAAGACGAATATTGGCAGATGCTAGCATTTCGTATTATCTCGTCAGTACCAATACAATAACAGGGAAATCCTTTTATATGTCTTACAGGGCACAGTCAAACCAATCAAATTTATTGCTGTGGTCATTGTTATCAGATTAGGTCCACGGCAACCGCAGGTTGACAACTAATTGCTTTTGGACACACAAAGCTGGTCTAATTCGGCTTGTCGCGACGGCCTCGGCAAATGGTAAAAGGCGTGCATTCGTATGACGTAACAAGATCCGGAAAGCTGATAAGGGATTGACCTGGTGACGAGTCGCCAAGATGTGCCTGCCTATGGAGGACGCTGGTGGCTTACGCGAACACGTATCATCGGAGGTGGATTGGGTAACTTCACGCTGAACCCAGCGTCCTCCATAGGCAGGCACAGCTTGGCGACTCGTCACCAGGTCAATCCCTTATCAGCTTTCCGGATATTGTTACGTCACACTAATGCACGCCTTTTACCATTTGCCGAGGCCGTCGCGACAAGCCGAATTAGACCAGCTTTGTGTGTCCAAAAGCAATTAGTTGTCAACCTGCGGTTGCCGTGGACCTAATCTGATAACAATGACCACAGCAATAAATTTGATTGGTTTGACTGTGCCCTGTAAGACATATAAAAGGATTTCCCTGTTATTGTATTGGTACTGACGAGATAATACGAAATGCTAGCATCTGCCAATATTCATCTTTTCATTTCGTTGTTCAAAAAATAATTGACTACGCAATTATAAAATGCTAAATAATGAGATCGCGGTTGGACGGGGAGGCTAAGATGGATGGGTGGGACAAAGAAACTCACAGCATCCAGGCCACTGAGATCGGTTCCTAGCCATATCAACAAGTGTATCCAGTCGAACGTGTTCATCGTCTTCCGGATCCCAACCAAGGAGCCGATACGCTCCAACCGAGGCCAGCGCCGAAGTGAGGGCATTCAATATTCTCGACCAAGTCATCGCTTGCCCACCTCTCATCTTCTTCCACCCACACCCCCGACGCGCAAACAGCGCACGTCGCAGGAGTCGGTGGGCTGGCATGTGTAACACGTGGCCGAGCCATAGGAGTCTGGTGAGTGAAATAACGGTGCTGACCGGTTCATTTCCTTTTCCTATGCCGTAAACAAGGCGTCGAACACGCTCGTTACTCACGCGGTGTTCCTACCAGATGAGAGCCAAACTGCGAAGGCACCGGTGGTCGAGCGTAACTAGCTTTTTATGTTCGTTAATCTAAGGGGACCGGTTTCATAACCGTACCGCAGGGTCGAACGTACCGCTGCATTGTACACTCTACCCTTCAGGGCGAGAGTGATGTCGCGCCGGCGCCATAAGTTGCGAAGGTTAGCAAAAGCGCCTCGAGATTTTGTTATACAGTTCGTGGTCTCATCTTCAATCCCACGGGCACTGATACAACATCCCAGGTATTTGAATTTTTAAATGACTTCTGACTGATCCCCACCAAGGGTCAGCGAAGCAGGCGCTTTATGCCAATCTTGGAGGAACGCTTTGCACTTCGACAGTGCGATGCAAAGCCCGAAGTGACGGACGGACAGTGCGAACATGTCCAGTGCCGCTTGACACGTCTGGGAGCTGTCACAGATTAGGGCAATATCGTCAGCATACTCCAAATCAAAAAGTCGTTCTCCGGGGAGCAGATCCACACCTTCCAAGTCGTGTCCTGTAAACGCGATTTGCATGACTTCATCAATAGTGGAGTTAAAGGGGAAAGGTGACAGCGGGCATCGTTGTCTCACACCGCTAGGTAACGACAGCTTGCAGTAAGTCATCACTCTGCCTGAGCTACGCGCGTATAATGATCGGATAACATTGACATATTTCTCAGGTACACCTTTACTGAGTAGATAGTCCCAAAGTACATGTATATCCACCGAATCGAATGCAGCTTTGATATCGAGGAACACGACAACGGTGGGCCGCCAATATATGCGACGCTGCTCCAACAACTGACGCAAAGTGAAGATGTGGTCAATGCAGTCACGACCTCGACGATACCCGGCTTGCTCTTCACGAATCTGGCTTTCACAAGTGCCAATCAGTCTAGGAACGATGACAGAGACAAACAATTTAGAGGCGATTGAGATCAGACTGATTCCTCTATGGTTGCCGCATTCCGATCGTGAGCCTCCCTTGAAAATGTGGACTATGACGGAGCGGCTCAAGTCGATTGGGACAGTTTCCTACTCACACAGTTGCACCAGTAACTCGTATAAATCATTCACAAGAGCAGGTCCCCCGAATTTGAAGAGGACCGGAGGAAGACCATCAAGTCCCGCGGCTTTACTTAACTTCAACAGTGCGACCTCACGTTCGACTTCTGAACGAGAGGGTGGGTCCAAAGGGACAGCCCACGGAGCACGGCGATCAGTGACCGGCGAGAAATCTAACAATTACGACCGATTAAATTGCCTTTCAAAGTGCTCAGCCCAACGCACCAAGCGTTTTGGCAAGTTGTGGATAGGCTGTCCACTCTCGTCACGTATAGTTCCACTAACACCAGGCCTCTTACTGCCCGTTTACCGTTCCAGCAGGAATAACTCACAATGGTTACCAAGCGCAGCGGCCATTTGCATCTCTCTTGCACGATGAGATCACCAGCATTCGCGGTCTCTCATCAGGCTAACACGGAGTTTTGCCCGAAGCTCTTTACGAGTTTCATTGTGTTCGCTTCCAGTAAGAATATGCCGGCGAGCATCGATAGGCTCCAGAGACTGCGAAGAGATCCAATATCCATGTTGGCGATTAGACTTACCACATGAGGATTTGCCTGTTGCTAGTAAGGTCCGGTGAATATGAGACCAGTAACCTTCAATTGCATCCAGTGAGCGCTTACTCAACTCGCATGTCAGCGTACTTTGATAGGCATTCAGAACAGCTGGCTTCGCCAGTTGGCTGGTGTCAATGCGCTCACAACGTCGTCTTGGACGTCCGACAAAACGCATCCGCAGGTCAGCACATCCAAGTGTATGGTCGGTGTCCACACATGTGCTCTAAATCGAGTGACAGTTCTGGACTCAGCCTCTCTATCGGTAACATCGCAATGTGATCGATTCGCGTACAAGGCTGGTGGGCGTCAAGTTACCCTCCGGCAGGTGCTGTGTCGGAAATTAGTGCTCGCAAGAAATAAGCGAGCATCTTCACACAAATTAAGTAACCGCACACCGTTATCATTACGGGAGCCTACACCATGATGACCGCCCAGATGCAGTTCATCAGTGGACAACTTTCCAACTTGAGCGTTCAGATCCCCAGCCAACACAACAGTGTCCGAGCTTCTTTTGTGGTGAAGGAGCTCGTTCAATTGGCGATAGAAGTCGTTCTTTACCGAATCATCGCTACAGTTTGTGGGTGCATAGGCTGCGATGACGAATAGACACTTGTTAGTCCCGTGCGGCTTCGCAGCTTTGAACGAGCCAGACAATCGGACCGCACACAACCGGATACTGATTGGAATCCAGTCAACCAAAGCAGCCTCAGCCGGGGGCTCATGGCAATACCAACACCAGCTTGGCCGGTGCTCAAAGTTGCATCGTCACCGGATAGGCGCAATGAGAAAGTGCTGCTGGTGTCACCTGAAGGGGATCGCAAAGTGAGCACAGAACTCGAGTCTTGCAGACCGGTCTCCGATAAGCAGCAGATATCGATCAAGAGGGACTCTAATGCTCGGGCAAGTGCTGCCTGTTGACCGATCTGTAGCAATGTGCGTACATTGAGGCATGCCAATCTGAAGGATGATCGAGGGCTCCAAATGGAAGCCGATGAACTGGGCTTGGCCGCTTGCTTGGACATGGGCTTGTCGACAGGACAGGAATGACGCTCCGCTTTCGCATGTGAGTTGTAAATAGAAGGTAAAAGCCTAGAAAAGCAAGGTGGGGAAGGGCCAAGAAGTGGGGGGTAAAAACATGGGGAATAAAAGTGAAGATGTAACAGGACGGTAAGAGTAAAAAAGCCTAAGAGGGTGAACAAGAAGATGAGTAGGCTTGAGCAGTAGCATCCAAACCCCTATCCACCCTGCTCGATGAAGCAGATAGGGCACTGTTGATTATCTTCTGCGGTGGCCAAAGAATAAAGAAATGGTTTGATGAGAAATTCATTGTATTGCCTGGACAGGATACTGTGAGGTTGCCCACGCCTAGACAGGAGAACGATTAGGGTTCTCAACCAAAGCCTTTGGTTCGAAAACCTGACCGCAAGGCAGCGGGTTTGGCGTTGGGCTATAAGGAGTCCGTTTTAAGGAATAAGGAGCCACCCTCATTCCAAGCCGCAACCTGGAAGACCAGAAGGCTGAATTTGTCTGGCCTCTAACCATTGACCAATCTGGTATGAGTGGCTCTGAAGGTGCAAAAAAAGCACCACCCAGCATAGCTCAACGGATCGCTGAGGCACACAAACCATTGCACCACGGTAAGGTCCAGCCTCATTGCGATGCTCTCATGCTACTTTTAACAGATCACTTTAACGAATAGCGCAATGTGTGTGATCCTAAAAATTTGGAGATCGACCGGAATAACCCCAGTGCCAAAAATAGATATCATAAGGATTGCTCGATTGATTGGAAATCTGTGAGGCTGAAGTTTTCGAAGAACTGATTATTTCGCAGATTTTCATAGCCACACTTGCGGACGAGATCTATCAGTGCGCATATATGACACCGCTTTAGAGTTGATGCACTACCATACACAGCTTTTTCGAAAGAAATTGCGCCACCTCAATCATACATATGTCCAGGGAATTTAGAGGAAAAACAGTTGTCGTGAGATTTGGTGGATGACGAAACAACTCCGTGAGGTCATCTGTCATCTGGCACAAATTCTGTCGTGGAGGTAGAATAATTAAAACTTAACGTCTTCTGCACCAGCAGTGACCCACTCTCTGACTCATCATCTGCACCGTTTCAGTGGTACACGGGCACACTGCTTCCTGTCGACGTTGCATCACTACACAAGAAGCTAAATCAGCTGTACTCATGCAGAGTATGAGGACCTGGCAGGTTGTCTCCTGTCGTCCTCAAGCAGTGTGTCGATTCCTTAGCCCAGAATCGGGATGAGTTGTACACAATGTGCGTAAAGCAAGAAAAAATTGCGGACGGTTGGAGGATTGCTAGCATAACTCCAATATCGAAGGAAGGGACGGGTAAGTACCGGCTACTGCATGCACCTCAGGGGCTTTGAAGGCTTTTGAGAAACATTTTCTTTAAAAAATGCCGGTCCAATCCAGTTTAGATGACCCGTATCGGTTGGCTTATATGAGTTCAAGGTCCACACAAGACGCAGCGGCTTGTCTAGTGCACTCGGTGTTGTTATTACGGGACAATAAAAACAAACCGACACATGTCTGCTTCCACGACTACAGCAACGTTTCCGGCTGTGTTAACCATGGATTTCTTTTGTAAGATCCACACACACCTCCCCGAGTATCCTTGCTGAAAGATAATTTCGCCAAAATAAAAAGGTCACCAGGTTTGGCGACAGAAGCTCCTAGCCACTTACCATAGCTATTGGTGTCCTGCAATGAGCCATTTTGTCACGATTCTTGTTCTTTACCCATATTAGCTCCATACCTGTCCCCAAAGAAGCCATTTTGCTACAATATGCTGATGACGTTATCATCGGCACAAAGCAACCAACCTCAGTCACTTCGACCAAGCTGCAAAGCTGTTTAGGCGAGCTGGGCGATGGTCGAAACCCCGCTGCTTTTGCTGAAGACATACAAGTAGAATGACATCCTGTCTTCACTTCATAAAGCAGGCCGTTATCGGGAAATTGTCAAGGAATGTCCCAAAGTTCAGATCGATGCTGACAGTTTGAGCTGTTGCAGGTCGTTAAAGCATCTTTAAGACACCGAGACATGATTTATCGTGGTCACTATCTGAATGGAATATTCGCCAAAGTCAGGCGATTTTCGTTTTACGTCGCTCGATTGCGATTATCCACCTTATCATATAAATAAATTCTGAAGTTCACCACGGCGTGCATTCTATCCCACTAGACTTATTGCTCTCATTAGATGTCTCCAGGCACATTGTGTAAGTATTCCAAGCCGCATGACAGGTCACTGAAGCACCTGTCTCGCTGCAGTGGCATTCGTAAGCCAACTTCGGCAAAAACAATTCCTGCAGAAAACTTGCTTCCAAAATAATTATCGGCAATAGTCACCCTCTTCACGGTGCACTCTCTAACGTCGTCGATCAGACAAAAGTGCAGAGCCACATATGCCCGCATGAGGGCATATGGCTCGTCGGTCATTTCCTATCTAGTCAGATCTATATTTGACAAAAACGCTAGTAGCTAATAACAGCACGGTAAATTTTGCCTGTTTCATTGAACTTTTTATCTTGTTACTGTTCTGAAACTATTGAATTACTTTTTTATCGTGTCAACAGCATGTGTATCATGGCTAAAAACTCACTCATCATGGGTGAATAAAAGTATACTTTTGACTTGACTTGAGTCAGTGCATGCACATGAGGATATTTTTCGAACTGACAAGGCAGACTACGCCACTTGGTAACCAACAACAAAAGTGTTAAGGTCCACAATGGGGAGTAACTCACTCCATTCGGGGGTTGAAGGCTCCATACGAAGTAGGCGACGAACACCAAAAGCGCAATAATTAAACCAAAGATGGAGAATATCGGATGCTTGTCGGAGTCCCGCAGATAAGGCGGTGTCATACACCGCTAAAAGAAAGTAGACAATCAAAAATGTCATAAGAGTGGAATATATCAAGCGTCGGAAGTTAGCACCAAGAGGATTTAAGCAGCAAAGGCGTTTTCCTATTAAATTTGTGAAAGGTTGGGGAGCACTTCGAGGTAGATTACTCGTCAATGAAATGTGTCTTAAAGAAAGCTGACAGTTCAAACAACACATGTGCAGAAGAGTCGCGTATCGCAATCCACGGAAAAGGTGTGCACCTCAGAAATATTGAAAGGTAAAGGGGCCAATAAAAAATCGGGTTCAGATAAGTCAGAAAACGACTGATTGGCGTATTCGCGTTTGTCCCAAGAAATTCATCTGACCAAATCGACCAGTACATGATCGGTGCGGTAGTTTGCAGCAAACGAGAACGATAATCGTGATAGGAAGGAACAAATACAGAGTCATTACGGTGACGGGTTGAGAAAGAACGTTCCAGGTAGTTCACTGTACATGTGCTTATAAATAAATCTTTGGTGATGACGGTGATGGCAGCGATTTTGCCATTTAACGGGGCAGGTGCGTCGATAAACGGTTTGTCACGCACATGATAACTGCTCCTTTTCGCAGCATTTGCCTTGAGCTACCTTTTCTCTCGAAGTTATCGCCTCGGTTAACAATAAAATGCCGCAATTATGGAACGTGGAAGTTATTGTTTCCATAACAAAACGCGGCTACGCGAGCACAGCAACAGACTGTTTAAAAACATGGTTGAAATCATGTAGTCACAATATTCAAGAAATGTAGGCAGCAAAGTGGATCTAAACTTGTTTTCATGACCCGGCCGGTTTGCAATGGAATCAAGGCCTACTAGGATGAAAGAGGCTTCACGGAGTTATTTCATCAGATAAATCTGCAGCTGAATATCAGGTACATAGCGCACGGCGTAGCTATAAAGAGTGCGACAGAGTAGAGGATCCCATAGCAGATCGGTTGCAAGGAGCGAAGAAATTGTGTACAATGTGTGTAATTGATAAAATTTAGTGTAGTTGTGAACGGTGATGAAGACGAAGCGGAATGAAGAAGCCGTTGCCCTGGTCAAAAGCAAGCCTGTGAGCTTGGTGGACTGCTTACGTGAAGTTTCTGGAAAAAGGGCCTTATCGTTAACTGTTCACACAGATAGATTTGTGGTAAGTATGGGCGGAATCGTTGATGTGTTACGTATACGAAACCATTGTACAAGAGACAAGTAGTAAAAGGCAACTGACCCGCTTGGTCCTTCATAAAATGGACACAATCCTGACGACAAGCATCGCGGTGAAAGCGAACAAAATGAATAAACCGCTCATCTAGAATATATCTCTAACGGAAATAGTTTTCGTCTATCGTTAACAGGAGCGAACCATAGGCAGGACAGTTCTGATCCGGACTGCTACTGGCAAATAAAGTTGTCATCTGTCTTAATGACAACAGGAAAAATTAGGTTTACGGGAGGAGTAAGATGAAGAAAAATAGTAAAGGACGAAGTAGAAGTCAAAGTGGTGTACAAACAAAACAATTACTGTAATTACTGCTATAATTAAGGTTAATGGGGCGCTGAGCAGCCAGAACAAAGACAGTGTATTGACTAGATCTCAAGTCACATGTAACGGGCAAGATAGTCGACAATATAGGTTAAGGTAAATGCGTGTGTCAGACAGGCGGCGGCCTGACGCATATGAACCACAGTAGACCGTTGGTTGGGAGTGAAGTTCATGATCAAGTGTGTAGGACAACATTGTACTTTTGTGGCACCGAATCGCCTGGTGCAACATCCCTTTGAAAACACGTTCTCCTGACTCATACGAATGAAGTGTTGGGCTCACCGGTAAACGTCGGATCGGTTTAGTTGTCCGCATAGGTCCCCGAGTGACTTCCCGAGTGACTAAGACCCAGAGTTTTTGGTAGTTCAGATGTGTCCAGCAGTATATCGAACGGCGACTCGTAGAAGTGATTGTGTGTTTGATGCATCGTTTGCGTAACTGATTAACGTGCCGTACGAGAGACAACTCGTACAGCACAGTGCCCTTCCTTTTTCGTACCACTGCAAGTTGCCAGGTTTGGTGGTTTGGCCTTGTATTTAGTGCGTACACCGGCTCCCTTGGTAGAAAGCTTCTGCTCACGCCTGACGCGAGTGGCCGTTGCGTAACCTTAAGGCGTATTGCATCAATTGGAAGATGTATCTCACCCCGAACATGGCTTCCGCTAGGAATCTGCCGCCTGGTACAACGAGGTTAGGGGTAGCCCGATAAGTTAACAGGAACAGCTATATGATCTCCTCTGTCGTTCCTTCCCCCTGTAGTTTTAGAATTGAACGTGGGAAGATGTCTACGAATCTTACTGCTTGCCCGTTGGACTGGGGATGCCCTGAAGGCGACCGGCAGTTCTTGATACCATTACGCTGACAGAAAGCAGCAAAATCGTCGGAGATAAATTGCAGACCGTTAACGGAAATCAAGGTGTTTGGTGAACCGAACTGTGCAAATAACTTGTAGTTTTCATACTGTGGCCGCTGTCGTAGTTGTGTTCATCAGGTATACGTCCGGCCACTTCGTATACGCAACAACCACAATCAAAAAGCACTGGCCTTGCACTGGACCAGCGAAATCAACGTGAATTCTCTCCCAAGGCTTAGAGGCTGGCATCCAGGGTTGGATGATTTTGCTTGGAAGTTTCGCTGCTGATGCACAATTGCTACATGTGGCGACACAATCATGGATAGCGTTGTCAATAAAAGGCCAGTATACGTAAGTTCTGGCTAAAGCTTTCATCCGTGATATTCCGGGGTGATGTAAATGCGAATATCTTAATACCCTTGCCTGCAGGGAATTCGGAACAGGCACGCGCTCACCGAACATAACGCAATCATCAACCAATGCTAAGGAGTCATGTCGACAATAAAATTGTTCAAGGTGTGCGTCAGCAAATCGATCTAGCCAGTTTGTGTTTAAAAAACAAATAAAGTGTTGCAAAAGAGGGTCGAGTTTCGTGTGCTAATGAATGTCCACAGAAGTAATCGGGGGAGCTCTAATTGAATTACACAAGCTGTCTTACTTCCGATTCAAGCACAACTAACGCGATCACCTGGTCTTCTTCTATGCTCGGCTGTTTTGCGATAAGTCGAGATAGCGCATCGGCGTAGCTGAAATCTGCCGTAGGCACGAGCTATAGTAAAATTATATCCGAGCAACAGTGTCGCCCAGCGTTGGAGGCGATTCGCAGTGTACACAAGTATAGCCTTCTTTGAACAGGAAATGGCTAATAATGGTCAGTCGCCAATACGAATTCTCTACCCTGCAACATCCGATAAAACATTATGACAGCAGAAGTTAAAGCTAGTGCCTCTTTCTCGATCTCTGACTAGTTTCTTTCAGGCAAGTGATGCGCGGGCAACCGATCTCATGGTGCTAGAGTCGAAACGCTGACGAAGAACTGCTCCGACAACATAACTAGAGGCATCTGCGCAGACGATGATATCTGCTTTTGGGTCATAATGTGCCAGCATTGAGTCAGATACAAGAGCTTCCTTAATGAGCCTAAACGCGTCCTCACATTTAGATGACAAAACCCAGGATGGATTTTTACCCAGCAACTCATTCATTGGCCCGTGAAGTCGATGTATATCAGGATTAAATGCACTTCAAGAACTTATCATGTCCAGGAACGATTGCAAGGTAGGTATATCGTGTGGTGCAGGTAATTCCTCGAAGACGCGCATTTTTTCAATATCAGATCTTCGTCCATCCCGACTGACAAGAAAACCAAAGTATTTCAGTTGAGGCATAAACAAATAACATTTATCAGCTTTCAGAGTCAAACCATATTCCCGTAAGCGTTCGAGTACCTGCAAGAGGTGGCAGTTATGATAGGTTCTGTTTGTTGATGCGACGATAATATCATCCAAGTAGGCACAAACCGATGGTATGTCCGTTAGCATAGTAGCCATCAGTTGTTGAAAGAGTCCCAGGACAGCGTTCAGTTCGAACGGTAGCCGATTGTACTGATCCAGACCACAGTGAGTGTTAAGTGTAAAAAGGCGCCGTGTGTCATCATTGACTACCAGTTGAAAGTAGGCATCCGAGATATCAATCTTTGATAAAATGTGATTGCCATTGAGTTTGGCGAAGAGATCCTCCGGTAGTGGCAGCGTTCAGGAAGGTTGAATAATCTCCACATAGGCGAATGGTTCCGTGTGCCAATTTCACTATCACTAGGCGCTGTCCAGTCTGAGTATTGCACTTCAGAAATCCCTCCCGATTGTTCCAGGAGATTCAATTCATTGTCAACTAACTTATAAGACGGATACGGCACCGGTCTTCTGGGTCGAAAAACAGGCTTTGCGTCATCTTTTAGATACAGAGATGCCGTGAACTTGGTGCAACAGCCAAGTGTGGGGATGAAAATTTCTGGGAATTGCTTCTCCATATCGCCAGCGATTGTAGAATTCTGAGCTGCGTAGCACTGTGATGACATGTCCCGACAGGATAGACTTTCCTTGGTTTGATCGCACACAAAGTCAAGAGGAACGCTCCACAGATTCAATGCGGTTATCCAGTCAATACAAAATATATTAAATCCCGGTCTGTCCGAAACGTGACAGACGCCGGTTAGCTTATCGTTTCTGCAAACATATTCGCAGGAAAATTTACCACATAACTGTAGGATACTGTTCAATGCACTCCTAGCGGTATTATCCGCATTGCACAGTATCAGTCTACCGATAGCCGACCATGTCGGGCTGGAGATGATGGTAATGTCAGATGCGGTATCCAGCTGTAGGCGCATTGAGTGACCATTAATAGTGACAGTGATAAACTTACGAAGTGAAAGAAATCCTTCCTGTGCAGTTGCATAAATCACATTAGACTCCCATTTGAGTTCGCGTTGTTGAAACGGTTTTGGTTGATCCCCACAATGAGGACGTCGTGTGGTTGATCGGCAATGCGTTTCTTTAGGGCCTTGCTTGTGGCAGACGGTGCACTGGGGATTGATGAATGGAGTTTCGGGAAAATGCCACTCGCCATAATTCCAACAACACGTGGTGGTTTCTGTCGTGCGGTGTTATAGACATCTGTCGGTGCTCGGGTAGAAAGTAAACCAACCATCGCGATCTGACATTAGTTGTCAGAGATGGTCAGTTGTCTCTCACATCAGTTGTGAGTCAGTTTTTAAGTTGACCAGAGGCTGACACTCTGCGGTGACGTCCAGAATGGTGAAATCTAGAGACAAGTCCAGTTTGGATACCAGACTTGTTCTGATTTCTGCGTCAGCTGCAGAGGTCAAGCCAGATACAAAAATGAGTGAGTTGAACTGATCATCTGTAGGTTGTTTGAGCTTGAAAAGTTCACATGAATGGTTCACTCTGCCCGCGTATAAAAATATAATCCTCGGATTGATTCCTAATTAGCACCAAACAATGGTAACGGATGTTGAAAATTGAGGACCTTTCACAAAAATGGAAGTGAGAACATCTACATTCTCCTGGAAATTTCACTTGCGGGGAACGTTGCGGTAGAAAGAAAGTACAGCATCGGTGTGTTCATTTGTGCCCAGCTTCCGTAGCAACAACCTGAATTTGGCCGCATCATCAAGTGTGATCACGTCAATCAGAAAGATGTCTTCATATCGCCTGTACTAGGTGGCGAATGTGATGCCGTTCTCTGCGTCATGTTGGAAATCTTGCATTCTGTTTCCCAAAGCTTCAGCTGAAGTGGACTCGGTTTTCACTCAGGGATGACAGTTTCTCAGTGAGTGCTTGAAATAAAAACAACTGTCTTTGTTCCTGTTGAAGCCTAGCCCGCTGTTGCTGCTGGATTTAATCATGCTGCTGTTGTAGTAATTGGGTTAGGCGAGAATGATCAGCCATCTCCATCGTCAGTGTTATACTTGCGGTTAATGGGGCGTTGAGCCGTCAGAACAAAGACGTTCACCGCACCGTACAGTGAACTGACCAGTTCTTATACGTAACAGGCAGGAGAGCCGACAATATAGGTTAAGTGTGTGTCAGACAGGCGGCCGCCTGACGCATACGAACCATAGTAGACCAATGGGTGAGAGTGAAGTTCACGGTCAGGTGTGTGGGACGACACTGTAGTTTTGAGCCACCGCATCGCCTGGTGTAACAAATAAAAGACGTGTTGAAAGATACAGATAGAAATTCATCACATCTAAACACAGCTATACAGACACCACATGCTTGGAAAAACACTATGTGGCCGTTGCATCCCTTAGGGATTCTTCAGCAGTGCGCATTCCACGGGACCACTACGGGGCTCCAACCCGCAACTCCACCGTCGAGGGCCCGTGGTTGAAAGCACGGAGGGACAGAGGACCGCAGCGACCATCGTAGCTAGGCTACTAGACGTTCTCCCGTTTGATGACATCCATAGTGCGAGTGAATTGCTCCTTAACAGTTTGATTTGCATCTTTAAGCCGATTGAGCATGCTCATTAGTGCAATTGTAGTGCAGCGCGGTGACCTTGGAATTGAGCTAGCCCAAGGCAGCCAATAACGGTAAACTTAATAACCCTTGTATGAATGTATGAGTTGGTGGTGTGTGGTGTTGACGCGTGGGCTGCCTAGCCTGCATACAGCAACGGTGGCTAATCTGAAGCTAGTTCCAACCAGTTTAGGGGCACAGGCTTGTCTAAACACGGGATGCGACTGGGTTTAAATGGACTATCATGTACGTAAAGGCATGCCTTGCGAATGGCACAAGTTGGGGGTGATGGTTGCGAACATGGTAATACGATACCCCATTAGCGAGCTTATTGCTAGTTTGGCACTGGCGCAGCCCAATTTTTTGGACAACCTACTAATGCTCGGGCAACGACAGTACTGTGTCCGGATAGTGAGGCAGTCAGAAGTGCATGGCTGTGAATGATCAGGGGCGATGTGACGGGTTTGCGAGTAGAGCAACAAAAGGGGCCTGTGCAACCGAAATACAGGTTGGAAGATGGCCGCCTTGGATTATAGAGAGTAGTCTTGAGCGGCGGTATGTGGCCGTTTTGTCACAAGGCGAGTAGGCCCTACTTTGTTACAACAGGCGTCGCTTACCCTCATGGTGGATGCACTGCACCGACTTGATGGTCCCTGAATCAAATGATATACTGCGACCAGGTTGTCAGAATTTTACATCGACTGATTAGTACGCACATGCATGAGCGGACTGGTGCGGACCGAACGGAAGGGCAACTGACACGCAAGTCGGTGCTCATCAATTGAATTCGTATCCCGTACCCAGTTTAGTGGTATGTTCACACATGGGAGTCACTCGATCGTAGCTCAGCATCTCTGTCTGTTCAATCCACCGCCCCTTCTCCAGCAAAGGTATTTGGCTAACAGCATATAGGCGAGAAACATCTCAGTTTCTTCTTACGGCAGTTGTACCTGCAAAGCCCACAATTCCCGGTGGTGGATAACACTCAATTTCCTACCTGTGAACCCGTAGTCCACAATCGCAGATGGCAGTACAAAGGTATATAACGGGTCAACTAGATAACGCTTGACATGTCCCGTAGGATGGCCGTAATGAAGAAAGATTAAATAATGAACGTACCAATAAAATGGAGTGTGACATGGTGATTTATCAGCGATATATACATGGTAACTGGTATACGTCCAGTTAGTTGCAACTAATCGCTCTCCATAATTTACATCTTCGGCACGAAGCGGGAAATTCGAGAACATAATTTTATACATGAAATTCCCTTTATAATTCCAAATAAGAGCATCAGAAGACCAAAGTCGTGGGATGACAGTGTTAGGACGACCTGCCAGCGCTCGGTGTGTCCGGATATCAAGACAGTCACAGCCGTATGACTGAGAATGACCGGGGTCTGGAGTGACAAAACTTTATGGCGTGCATGTGGACAAAGCGATCTAAGTGGCCTGCGCAAATTGCCACTGAACTCTGGGTTGACGGTGGCCTCCTTGGTTAAAAGAGAGATGATTTTAGCGGCGCTCTACTGAGAGCGCTGGTACCGAATAGGAAATAGTAATTTTGTTGCTAGGTGAGTAGGTACTGCGTTGTTAAAGCAGGCGTCACTTACTGTTAGGCTATTATTGAGCTGATGTAAGTGGTATGTGATAAGGCGAGAGAATATCTCCCTGAAAAGCAGCCTAGTTGGTGGTTAGTGTTTTGCAACATTTGCCATTGACTCGTGTAATCTGGGTGCGTCCAGTAAAATGATCATTTAGGAAACGCATTATGGAGGGATTTATTCGTTGAATGAGTAGATCTTTCGACAGGATTTCGCGGTCTACATAGCAAAATGCGTTGTTGTATTCAAGGAATCACTTACGAGTTGATCTGTTTCTTTTGTCAAGTAATGGCGGTATAGAACGTACGAGGTGGGCCACTTCACCTACGGTAGATCTCGAACTACAATAAGTGTTTTTAAAGGGGTCCTTAGAGCGGGTTTGGCACAGCATCACAGCTGTAAGCATGCGAACTTCGCCACCGCGCAGATGGTAGGAAAAATAACTTCGAGACGCACAGATTGTGAAAACGAAGATACAAAACCTACCGATGATTTTCGCAAAAGCAGACGTATCAAATATGTGATCCGACTGTCCATTCAGTCCGTTAGTCGCATGGTTGGCAATTTCTTCGTTCGCCATAGCTTCGGAGACCAGAGCATATCGGTCCCACAAATCCAATGACCAAGGGCAATTGCGAACAGAACGAGCCAAGACGCGTAGGAGGCGAGGCCTATCAGATGGCAGCTTGTCTTCCTGAAAGGTGATGAATGATGCACAGGATGCTTGCAATGTAGAGAAAGCAGGGTAGCATAAGTCAGATCAGTGTAACAGGCCTCATGAGGATAGTGTGAAGAACAAGTAGACAAGAACGTGAAGCAAATAATTCCAAAATT
Source organism: Dicrocoelium dendriticum (assembly GCA_944474145.2). NCBI lineage: Eukaryota > Metazoa > Platyhelminthes > Trematoda > Plagiorchiida > Dicrocoeliidae > Dicrocoelium > Dicrocoelium dendriticum. Next base: position 188,340,968 of record OX104063.1, read on the forward strand.
GAGCCAAGTAATAGTCTTTTTGAATAATAGAAACTCAGTCTGATTATTCAACTATGATCGGTGCACCAAGATGCGGTGAATCCGGTTATCATGACTCATATCGTCATAATACAAACAGATTTGAATCGCTGGGTGAGGTAAGTGTTGGAGATAGGCATAGTAGTGTGAGAACGCCAACGGCTTCGTGTCTGTGCAATTTCTGGTAGAGTACCCAAGCACTAGTGTCCGGCTATGAAGCACCATTTAGGATGCGCACTAATCCGACCGGGCCGATCGGCATGCATCGTCGTGTTCTCGGGATTTCACACAACCAGGTGTAATTCTGACAAACAACATAAGACGAAGCACCCGACTAGCAGACCTGCGAATGACAAACTAGCCGGCGGTTACAGTTCGACAGATATTACAATGAGGCACCACAACGTGCCAAACAACCAGTTCCAGTGCTGCTCAACGTTCCTATCGGACATGAGCAACACTATGGTGGTAAATGCGGTCTGTCTCTTAAAGACTCCAACATGCAGTGACCCTGTTCATGATAATTACAGGATGTAAGAAGGAGAGGTGACAAATCAATTAGCAACTTGCCTAAAGTTGATAGATGAGAAAGTTCAAGCCAAGAGTAGTAATGGCAAAAAGTAGGCCGAAAAGATAAGAATACACGAGATACTAAATTGTTGATGCGTTTATAGCAAAACTTCTGTGGCTTAAGTAAAATATAGCAACTAACCAAGTAATTGATGAAACGAAGCCAGATTTCGGCATGCAAGCAGTGGACGGTGACTGATCTTTCAAACAGACAGCAAATGTGAGCGGGATCGAAGCCCTTTGTTTGTTTTTGGATTTTAGACTTTCCAGGTGTGTTGGATGAATTCGAATGACGATAAGACACTATCCAGTCCAAGTAGGCAGTCCAGGCAGAGAAAGAAGAAGCGTCATTGTCCGAGGTCTAGCAACAACAATCACGGAATAAAGAGTAACGATTAGCAGCTCGGTGACCCACATGATAATAAACAATAGAGACGCTCAGAACAAACCTCGATTTTGTCCTCGAAAGGTTGGAGCAGTTCCAGCTGAGCAAGCGCTGCCTCATAATCTTTCATGCAATCAGCAGGAACCGGGGATAAAGATTCCTGGTCACTTTCGTATAAGGACTTTCCGTACTGTTCGAGAAATTCTTCGTATGCTTTAAAAGTCGACTGGATGGCTGAATGATAAAAAGCAACAAATTACCGAAGCACTAAGGAAAACTTGGAACGAAAAAAACGATCATTGGACAGAGCGAAGGAATCGTCGCAAAGTAGGAGCGATTTCACAATGAAAGGCTGTGCAATATGCCAACTAGGTTCGCCATGCGGTTCAACTTTTTTAATGTGGTTTAACCTATGAGAGGATCAAAAGATCCCGGTATCCATAGTTTGTTCGGGAAGTTAATGATACTTCGCAAAATACTAAGGTTCAAGATTGGTAGTCTTTCGGTTTAATATGACGGACGTATGCTGAGCACTTGACACACTATATTCCATGGTATGTAGACAAGGACTGCGAGCATGAGACAATAGAGGCCGAAACTTTTCCTCTAACGTGCGGTAAAAGGTGCTGATGTTCGTTTCAAAGACCTAGATCGATAAAATATAATATTTGAATCCATCGCATAGTATGCGGTTTGACCATTAAATTCAGTCAGAAAGTCAACTAAGTCGAGAACTGAAAGAGCTTGAAATGCACTACCCTCTTCCTGGTTACGCCACAGGTTAAATGACTATCCCAGTTACCGAGATTCGAAAAATGGTCAGGGTAACAATTCGCATGCCATTTTTACATAGGTATCAGGAGCTCATGTGGTCCCCGAGTGATGTGTTTGTAAGTGCATGGAATTGAGTATACAGCGTGATTGAGGTACAAGCATCAAGGTGGGATTATGCGCAAAGTGGGAACTTTCGAGCATTTCAACCTCATCCTTACCTATGAATGTTGAGCTGTGTGTGATTTTGCATACTACTTCAATTATTCTGGCCCAACCACATAAAACGAAGTTTTAGCCGAGGAACAAGGATTGTAAAAATAAATCGTACTGAAGGTTGGATGTCGATGAGACATGTACCCAGGAAACATAGAAGAAAGTGTAGAGGTGACTGTGTGCATCATTCGAAAGGAAGGAATCGGTATCGGACCACCAGACCTCCAGTGGCATAAAGTCAGAATGGCTGTTACCTTACCTCTTTTGCAACGCTACAAGCGACGGAGTTCCCATGGCGGGCTTGAAAGACATAAAACGCAAGCTGGGAATAAACGACTCATCTACACAAGTTGAGAATGGATAACATTCGATTGCAAGTCAGCGCAATCCGAATAGGTTTTCCCCAAAATCAACAAATCGCTCTCAAAATAACGCTAATCCCAATGAATGATTACAATGTCATTTGAGAACTTCGACAAGTGGAATATTTGCACTAACTGTGACTGTCATTATCAGCAGTTAAATCCGTAATTAGTAATGGTGACAAGAACAAGGGGAAGAAGTAAATACAATCCGAAGTGCTTTGATTGGTTTTTATCCTTGAAAGATAAAGATACCTGATATCTCTCGAATACTAAGGCTCGCCGTGGCACACTAGTACGCAGCTGCGACGCAGCTGAAGGCGCGAAAGAGCAACTTGGATTTTGTGAAGCACAAAAGAAAACTAACGCGTTAATTAAATCTATGTGATCCCATAGCTACGTAGGCTATACGTCCTGCATGCCAACAGATTAACGCCAACACTCGTAACCCAATGATAGCTACCCTCAAGAAGCAGGGCTAGTCGTGCAGTCAAGGCAGGGATCAACAGATGTTACCCATAAAACGAATCATCATCTATATCGTATAGAAATTTAGGTCGCTATATAGTTGCGATTACTTCAGATTGATAACCTATCATTTTCGCGTCCTCTGCTGTCTACAATGGTCACAGGTAAGCACGCATTGATCATTCCAATCCACTTTGCTCTTAATATCTAAGCCCACTTTGACCCATACTCGATCGCGTCGATTCTAAACTGTCGGTATGGTCCGCGCGGCTATGGCTTTCAACATCATTAAAAGCAGTAGATCAGTTATTTGAACTGATGCTTCGTTGCCATACAACCACAATGACCTACAGAAGGAAGAATAATAAGAGAGACGGGAAAATTACTGGAAAACCCTAACACCCTAACTAAACATTCAGGGTCAAGGCGCCTACACCTACAACATACCGTGCAAACATAAAGCGGCATCGGCGAGACAACTTCCTTGCAGCGTTCAACGCTTCGCATCATAATCAGCCGTTGACCCGTAGAAAACTAGGCACCAAACACACTATAGACAGGCAGTCCGACTACGAGACGGCAGCAGACACGCCACTGGTGTCGATTGTGAGTCATGTCTTGTAACGTCTCGAGCCAAACACAAGGCGTCACGTGGACTCCAACGCGGAAAATGAGACGGACCGACAGTATCGAGTTTGGTCGTCAGTGAATTGATTTACCGCTGCCAAGTCCACCTCGAGCCTGGCGCCACCCTACATCTGGCAGACAAGGCATACGTAGCACGTGCCCAAACCAACGCAACTTATTCCGTGCTATCTGTCGTTCTAAGGAACTAGCTTGATTACCACTACCCAGCACTCGTCTACGCGCATCATCGTTACGGACACACTGGTGCCACCAAACACCAGCAATGCTTCACAGACAACGATGATCAAAGACTTGAAGGCGCCTCAGGTTTTCAGACCGAAGGGGCCAAGTTTCACTATCATAGAGTAGAACGGACCTCCCTATGGCCCTGTAAATACGTTTTTCAGACGAAGGGAAACTCCTATCTGTCGCCAAAGATGTCGCAAAGCAAGAAAGCAGTTTTGGCTTTGGCAATGCATAAAGTGACTTCAGTTGCCATGCACCCATCGTTGCTGATGCAGCTGCCAAGGTAAGTGAATCAATCAACTACCTCGAGTTCCTCGCAATCAAGGGGCCATCAAGTGGCTAGTGGTCCTGAAACAACACTTTAAAGTGCAAAGCGCATACCAAATAATGGGACCACTCTACATAAGCTGTTTAGGAATGATTGCGCCGCCGCAACATCGTTAAAATGCAGGAAATAGCGTATGCATAAGACCACTTAGCTTTTCACTAGGCAACATATTAACGCCCGCATCGTGAGGCCCCGAAAGGGAACACTCCATGGTAGAATCCACGACAAAGTTTAATAAAAATGGAGAAATTGGACAACCGTGATGAATGCCAGTTGTTGTCAGTAAGACATCCGGTAAGAACGTAGACCCTGAAGCAGCCTGTCGTGTTCGAGTATAGAGCACATACGATGTTCACATATTTCAAAGGAACTCCTTTTCGCGCAAGTGTTTCGAACAGAATGCACCCATGGACTGAATCAAACGCACTCTTGAATTCCAGGGACACAGCTATTGTCCGTCCGCGGTATGCGTGGCGCTGTTCTATCATCTGCCGCAGAGTGAATATATGGTCTATGCAGCCACGTCCTGAGCGAAAACCTGCCTGCTCATCCCTAATCCGGGATTGGCGTTCTACAGTGAGGCGAGGAACGAGAATCGAGGCCAGTAATTTTGTCACAACTGGCGTTAGGCTAATACCTCTGTGGTTAGCACAATCGGTGCGACTACCCTTCTTGTATAGTGCCACTATAATCGATTCACACCAGTTAGCTGGGATGGTCTCTTCATTCCAGACATGTTCGACCAGGGAGTTCAGTGCTTTGCACAAAACCTTAACCCAAATCCTTAAATGGTGCAGGTGGGAGGGGATCCGGGATAGCAGCACGAAAACAATTAAGGGTTGTGATCGCGCTTCGGACCACAGACTCCGAGGGAGCCACTAAAACAGTACTTCTCAAGCTTAGGGTAATTACCCCCAAGGGAGTAAGATGTAATTTTACGGGGGTTGGGTCATCAAGCTGTCACCAAACAAAATTGACAAAAGCATTTGTATCATAACCATCAAGTGACTATCTAACCACTATTTATTAACCATCAGTGAGTGGTCAGTGAACCAGACGATTTTCGGTAATAAATTTTATTACCTATAATACGAATACAAGCCTGCAAAGTAGCGTAGCTAGATGGCGCCTCTATCGGCGCATTCGTCGATCGTTGTTCTTTTTGGTGAATTAGAGTTGTGTGAACATTAAGGTGGGAGCATAGGTCAGCATATCAGGTAAAGGATCGACCACGTCTTTACAAGGTGCAAGGAAAGAACGGGCGATTAGTGTTCCGTACGTACTGGTACAGATTGGTGGTGGAAAGCTGTTATCCAGGAATGAATGAAACAAATGTGAAACCATTGACATTTGTTCATGTTTGATCAGGGATCACACACTAAAGCAAGGAACCAAATGAACTTCTAGCACGACTTACGATGTGTATTGGTCGAAAGCGCACCAAATATATGAGAACTTGTTGGAAGTAAGCAATATGAACCATCTCATTAATGTACACCACCACCTGTTTTATATTTGAATGAGTAAAATTAAATAAGAAGGGTATTCATTTTTCATAAATTGATGAATAAAGATGCAATAGGTAAGCCGATATTTAAACTAAAGCTTTGGGTGGTAATTGTTTATAGTGAACCCGCTTTGTGAGGACCAATCACAAAAAGGTTGAGAAGCACTGCTCTAAACTAACCGTCCATAGCATAGCCTGCATCACCTGAATAGGAAGAGATCCGGAGGCCAACTGAACTGATGTTGAAAGTGCACGGCCCAACGAAACTGCTAACTGTGAATCAGTTCACCCGCGCTGTCTGATGGTTTCACTGACGCCTGGTTGCCTGGAACCAGTGATGCAGATCAGCTGGAAGAGCTTGCGATAATAGCCTAATGCAGCTACCTCCTCTATTTCTTCAGCCCCACTGGTTTACCAGGCTTCCTTGTCAGCGCGGAGGTTCCGCTATAGTTCGCATCTAATAGTTAGTCTGACTATGGCCAACTGGAATGGGTGAGACCTGATTCTTTTTTTTCTTCACTAGTTACCCATCGCCACCGTTTGCCACGTAGACCGGCCACTAACACACCACTTGCCACTACTATGGGATCATTGATGTGCATGCCCCGTCCACTCGCGGCTGTTCGAGCTAGTTCACTTTGCCTTTGTTCATGACAAAGCTTTGCTTGGTTCATTCAAGTCTAAGCCAATTCTGATTTCTCTATTCGACTCGTACAAGTGTGATCAGTTGGAATCCGCAGCGAGTGGTTGACCCCTGTTTGCTTACACCGCGTCAGTTACCTTCATGCAAACGATCAGCTAGCACCAACATCCTGAGTGCGTCCACCACACATGCTCCACCTTTATGGTACAGTAATGGCTGACTAGCGGGTGGGGAGCACACAAGTTAAACACTCATGATAGAAATCGTAATAAAAGCGTCATCGAGATATGGACTCACTATGGTGATACGCGTGATGGAAAAATAGGCGCCATTTCATAAATAGTTATGACTGCAATAAGCATGCACCCGAGTTTCATTCCTGTGGGTTTACAAGGGATTTTATCTGTGTTCTGCAGTATAAGACATAGATGATTCTTCGGTAGGCGCAGGCATTCCGAGACGCAGAGGGTTAGGCTGCGCTGATAATACAGGTGACGCGACGCAGGTATTATTGTAAATCGTGCCCACACTTCGCTTACATGTGATCAACACCAGTCGCGCGCGATAAGGATACCGCTAGATTATTTGTGGATTACTAGGTAGACGCCTCATACCAATCGGCGAACGGCCGGGAGACTAGAATCTTGAAAACTGGATTCAATATTAGTCAGAGATATAAAACCATACCACAGTAGAATATCCCTGAGCGTGTGATTTAACGTGTCTTTGTCATTATATGTAGATGCAGCCGTTGTCAGGGTGAGTAAAATCTCCTAGGAAAACTCATTAATTCGATGGGAAAGCAAGTTGAGCTAGTGGTGTGTAACCGAAATACCAAATGGTTTCAGAAACACAATTGCTCTTACTGGTTGGTTTGGCAGATCATGTGCAATCTCATTGGCTGATCCTGACCGAGACACCCTCTCGTTGGTTGGCTCCTGGCCAGTCAACCACAAGCTCAGTGAACCCAAGGGTATGGTGGAGGTACAGCTTCGAAATGGATTTGGATGATTTTAATGAGCGATATCTTTTGACACGAAAATAGGCGAAACCTTAAACTGATGCAGCCAAATCAGCGCCCATCGCATGCGTGAAGCCTCAGTGGTGATGAAATGTGGTGTAAGAAACCATTCCAAGCAAGGCAGAGCCAGGAGGGTGCGAGACCCATAGTGCTCTACCTGCCATAATCACCATCAGTGTGAGATCAGGATGCGATAATCAATTAACGCTGTTTTACTGCGTAGTTGTAGCAGTTAGTAGTAGTTGTTGTTGTAGTAGTAGTTGTTGTTGTTGCAGTTGTTGTGGTAGTAGTAGTAGTTGTTGTTGTTGTGTGGTGGATCAAAGGTAGATACTACTTCGCCGGGTATAAGTAGTGTGGTGCAAGATGACACACCAACAGCGAGCCCTGCCGACTTCCCCAAAGTTGAAGATGACATCAGGATGACAGTTCCATGTGCACGAGGAGTAAACACAGAGGCAAGCACCAGTTGGGGAACACTCCATGGAAATCACGCAGATGAGCGGACGCCTCCAAAGTATGGACGAACACACCTAGTGTAAGCCACTTTAGCAATAAACAAGTTACCGCCTGCCCCTTGGGTTCTAACATTTGGTGCCGTGACCTCGCAAGTCATGAAGATTCCCTGACCGGAACCATTTGAAGACGGGGATGTGAAGGCGTTTTTGGAGGATTTCGAGGAGGTGGCAGAGGCGGTAGGACTGAAGACGGACCGGGCGAAGATGGCGGCCCTGCGGAGTCTCCTCAAGGGCAGGGCGAAGGCGGTTCTGGAGGCGGCGCGAAGAGGTCCGGTCAAGTTGGAGTGGACTGCCGCGAAGGAAGCGTTGCTCTCTGGCCTGGACACGCCAGCGGACCGCCAGGAGGCGATGCGACGGTTCAAGGCGTCGCGGCTTGGTGCTGGGACGGATCCCCTCGTGTTTGCGGTGCACCTCAGGAGCTTGTTGGACCGCGCCTTGCCGGGGTTGGATGGGCCGTCAAAGACGCAGTTGCTGGTGGATCAGTTTTTGGCCGGCCTCCCACAGCCAACCGCGGAGCGCGTTCGGATTGCGAATGCTACTCGGAAGATGCAATTGGAGGAGTTGGCGCAAGTTACTCGAGACCTGGGCGACGCACCACTAGCTGCGCTGAAGGAAGAGCCTCATGAGAATGTGGAACGGATGATGGAACAGCTTACGGAAGACATCAATGGGCTTCGCGTTCAGCGTTATCGGGTGCGCACAAAGGGATGTTGCTTCATCTGCGGGAAACCGGGGCACTGGAAGGGACAATGTCCGCAGAGGCGTGGTGTTACTCGGGTGTCGAATAAACGTGTGCAACCTTATTTTTCTTTTCGGATCGAGGATTGTGTACTTGGGGCGTTGAGCAGGAGTGCGGTTGAAGCAATGGTGGAAGTAGACGGAACGATGGAAAGGTGTCTGATCGATACGGGTGCCGCGGTGTCACTAATCAACCATCGGCGAGGTGAAAAGCTTCAGTCGTGCTGCACGATCGTAAGAGCGGTTGGCGGTCATTCAGTGGGAATTGATGGTATAGCCGAACACACCGTAGGAATCGGGGGACGAAAGCGAACACACTTCTTTCTCGTGTCACCAGATGCGAAACAAACCATATTGGGAGCAGATTTCCTGGAGCTCAATAAAGCTGTCATTGATCTAAAGCGTGGGAAGTTGCTGATGGAATGCGGGTCACTACCACTCATTAATCGTGGAGAAATGAGATCTTCGCAGTCGGTCGTTGCTGTGTTACATTTGAGCCCATCTTTGCAGTCGCTGATCAACAAATACCAACCCTTGTTTACGGATGACAGCAGCCAATATGGGTTTTGCGATTGGATCGAGCACACCATCCCGCTAACTCGCCAACCGTATCGGCCCCATGGACCTCGAAGGATACCAATCCACCTGGAGGCTGAGGTGAACAGGCAAGTGCAGGAAATGCTGGACGCGGGCGTGATTGAGGAGGCACATAGCCCGTACAACTCTCCTGTGGTCTTAGTGAAGAAGCCGAATGGGAAGTACCGATTCTGTGTCGACTTCCGAAGACTGAATGAAATTTCCTTGACTCGCTTCGTTCCAGTTCCATCAGTTGCTGACATTTTTGATCGGCTGCAGCAGTCGAGGATATTCACGGTCCTGGACTTGAGATCAGGATACTGGCAACTGGCAATAAAACAGGAAGATCGAGAGAAGACGGCGTTTACCGTTGGTGAGAAACAGTATCAGTTTAAGAGGATGCCCTTTGGATTATCAGGAGCCCCGTTTACCTTCCGACGTCTAATGCTGCGATTGCTGAGTGAATTGGAAAACGTGGTTGTGTACGGGGATGATATCGTGGTGTATAGCCAATCAGAAGCGGAACATATCCATCATCTCGCGGCAGTTCTGGAACGCATTCAGCAGTCGGGACTTCGTATAAATGGACCAAAGTCCCAGATCGGAAAGACCTGTGTCACCTTACTGGGCCATAAAGTGGGACAAGGCGAACTGAAACCGCTACCTGAGAAGATAATGACGATACAAGGCAGCCCAGTTCCCACCTCGAAACGCACTCTCCGTACATTCCTGGGCCGCGCCGGGTACTACAGCAAATTCGTCAAGGATTTTAACACCTTGGCCTCACCCTTGTACGAGCTGTTGAAACAAGATAGGAAATTCACTTGGAATGCAGAAGCTCAACGAGCCTTTGATCAGATTCTACAGGAAATGGGAAGGCAGGAGTTGACCCTGAAATTGCCCATTGCTGGTGAGGTGTTCACGGTAGCCACTGACGCCAGCGATGTCGGGATCGGTGCGGTGTTGAAACAAAACCATGGGACGATTGAGTATGCCTGCCGAACTTTGACGCCTGCGGAACGCAGATACTCAACCATAGAGAAAGAATGTCTCGCAATTGTCTGGGCGTTAGATAAATGGCGGCCATATCTCCTGGGTCAGCGATTTCACGTCGAAACAGACCACAGACCGTTGGAGTGGATTAAGTCTGCCAAAGACCCCAGAGGAAAGCTGGCGAGATGGGCATTGCGCCTACAAGAGTATGATTTCACGATAAAACACGTGCCGGGGAGGGAAAATCAGACGGCGGATTTCTTGTCACGCATGATAGATGATGATGACCTGCCGAGCGTAGCTTTCGGTATTAACGGTATACTGTGCGAGCAGGATCCAGAACGGTTGGCAACTGAGCAACGTAGCGACAAACTCCTGCGCAAGTTGATCACCGCGCGATTAGCTGGTCAGACAAACTTCAACAAAAACCAACTCAAGCAGCTGGGACCGTTTGCAAAAGACCTGGGAAAGCTGCAAGTGAACGAAGCAGGGATCTTAATGTGGATACCAGGAGGTAGCAACCCTTCGGTGCCAGTCATTCCAATGAAACGAAGACGGAATCTAGTAGTTTCTTGTCACGAGATGGCGCACACAGGTTGTTCCAGGACCTACGATCTGCTGAAACAACGCGCGTATTGGCCGGGGATGAAAATGGACGTTGAGAAGTGCGTACTTTCGTGCAGACAATGTCAGCTCATGAAAACGGATTGCCGAGGAATGCAGCAGCAAACGATGACGATCCCGGTCTCGGAAATTGGTGAACTTTGGTCGGTCGACGTGATGGGGCCGTTTCCATTGACCAGGCGTGGTAACCAGTACATTTTATTGATGACGGAGCACTTCACGCGATGGATTGAGGCGACAGGAATCCCGGATCAACGGGCTAGCACCGTTACCCATGCTGTCATGAATCACTTGGTAGCGGCTCACGGAATCCCAAAAGCCATCTTAACAGACCAAGGGCCGTGCTTCGAGAGTGAAGAATTCCGGAACTGTTTGGAGAAACTTGGCATCAAGAAATTGCGCACCACCCCATACCACCCGCAAACAAATGGCCTGACGGAACGTAACAATAGAACAATCAAGGAGTGGCTAGCAGCAAAAGGTGGAGACTGGGAGGAAGCGCTGCCGCTACTGTTGCTGGCCCATCGAGCAACCAAACAGGCTTCCACAAAGAAATCACCATTCCAGTTGATGTACGGTCGACAACCTCGTCTACCTGTGGACCTAGAGATTGGAATGTGGCCAACTTGCCGTATATCTCCCGAGGAGACACGGAATAACCGGAAGACCGCCAACCGCAATCTACAGGCGACTCAGGCGCGGATGATGGCGAAGTTCCAGACCAGCAAAGGTGGAAGGAATATCGAGTTTCAGATTGGTTCGAAAGTGAAGTACAGGGACCATCAACGCTATCCCACTTGCGGCCCAGGGGAGAGGAAACTCCTAGCGAAGTGGAAAGGACCGTACGAGGTAGTCGACCGACGAGGCCCAGTGTATACAATCGCTCGGCAAGGTGAATCGCGGAGGGTGAATGCCAGCGAGCTGAGGAAGTGGTACGAATTGGAGGAGGAAACACGCTCGTACAGTGAACATCCCCGGCGGTCAGAAAGACTCCGACGGAAGGCAGCTGACGCGAATCCTTTGGAGGGGGAGGAGTGTGGTGGATTAAAGGTAGATACTACTTCGCCGGGTATAAGTAGTGTGGTGCAAGATGACACACCAACAGCGAGCCCTGCCGACTTCCCCAAAGTTGAAGATGACATCAGGATGACAGTTCCATGTGCACGAGGAGTAAACACAGAGGCAAGCACCAGTTGGGGAACACTCCATGGAAATCACGCAGATGAGCGGACGCCTCCAAAGTATGAACGAACACACCTAGTGTAAGCCACTTTAGCAATAAACAAGTTACCGCCTGCCCCTTGGGTTCTAACAGTTGTAGTGGTTGGTTGTTGTTGATGATGTAGTAGTAGTAGTACTTGTTGTTGTAGTTGTGGTAGTTAGTTGTAGTAGTAGTTAATTGTTGTTGTTGTTGTAGTAATAGTAGTAGTAGTAGTAGGTTAGTAGTACCTACTTGCAAAAAGAAGCCTACGGGATGTGAAACCATAATATACTACGGCAACCGGCCCAAATCAACAGTTAAAAACCTGTTTTAAAAACCAGTCAAAAAACAAATAGTGTACTGGCTATCTTAGCAATGAACAGAGCAAGTCAGCAGCACGACAGGCTTACGGAGCGCACATCGATTGGCGACAACACATGTAGCTATGCGTAATACAGTCTAAGATCCGTAAATAATGCATAATGAACATTCATTGCAAACAACGCCAAACTTTGTAAAAGAAGAATTACAAATTGGTCGGTTGTGTGACATCGACTAATGGGAGCTCTGAGGTACAGAAGTAACTCTCTGCATAGTGGCTAACCACTAATTGAAAGGTGGCATCGAATGAATGAAAGAACGAGGGCATCGCGTCGATGAGGTCACATCATAGTGTTATGCTATAGGCACTTAGCCAAAGAATGGATCATAGGAACAGCCATCGCTCATGAAATCACTCGTCAAAGAGATGAAAAAGCAAACGGTTATCAGACAGAAAAGAACATTGGTACAATAGCGATAAGAGCAATCGGACAACTCACACAATGATGGTATGCTCAGCTGGCGGCGAAACAATCGATCCATGCACTTCACATGCTCCTCCACTAATTGTGGGGAATTCTGCCCAATGATAAACGCAAGTACACACTATGATAAATCATAGGAATTTCTAAATACGGAGGCAAAGCACAACGACAAAACAGTTATAACCAGTAGGGTAGCGTACATAACTTGACTTATGAATGGCACGTAGAACAACTTTTCATAACGAAGGATCGTTAGTACAAAAGCAAACTATACATTGTCGGACACCGATCATAACTAAGAATCTTTTGAATACTCGAGTACTGTCGGACTTCCTGTCAGCCAATCAGCAACGGTCTTAAAAATTCGAACAGAGGTTGATTCGGTTAAAAAATTAAGCATTAGAGCCAACTATTGAGATCAGTAATACCGGAAGCCAGTCAAAAAGTTGTGGTCAGTGGCATAAGCCATTAAGTGCTGTGTGTACATAGCTGCTGCTGTGGGAAGTCGTGACTGCATGGTGCCCACTATGGTAATCCGAAAGATTAGTAGCCTGCATAGCAGCAGAAGATTAGTTACACTAAATCGCAATACGTTTGTTAATCGTGATGGTTTGTCGCCGTCCCCGCCGCTTAGTGTCTGATGACTCAAGTCGCCAGTGGCCATGGGTCCGGTTCCTGTTTAAGTCGAGGTGTGCACGCCCTTGAGCAACCCCAATAAGACGTAACGGTTGCTCAGTGCTTTTCCGGATTGGTGGCGGGCTATCTGGCGTATAAGCTACTGCGATGAACTCTGTAAGATTGTACTATAGACCTCAAGCCATTGATTCCCGAACTTCGAGCTATTTGTGAGTATTTGATGCTTTTTCATCCACCGTCGGAATCCCAGTGGTTGCCCAACCCTATCGCCAACTTTAAACAGGTTGGAGAGCGTTCTGGCATCAGGTAGTTTCCAGTGAAAAGGCTTCGTGATTAAAAATGTGTTGATGGTATCAGTATAAGCTTTTCTGCTTCGCATGTCACTGTAAATTCGCTGAGTTGAATGAAGAAGCCTGCTGCAAATCTCAGAATGACTCTCGACCTTTTAAAACCTAAGACATTCCTGCGTGACTGATTAGAAGTTGCTTTCGACTTCACCAGTTCCGGTGACCTGCGGGAAGCGGCCGCCAATTGCGCACTTTGGAGAGCGGTTTAACAGATATCACTTTGAGGGTCTTTACAGTCGAAGTGGATGTTGACAGAATACATCATCTCTGGCAACGTTAAGATTTCATCCGCTCGATAAAGGACAGGGTCTATGAATTTACAACACGGTTGGATCGCGAGGCGTAGACATTTTGCGTGACGGTAAAAGATTGTGTGGTTTTAGTTACCGATGTCCCCGGAGCACGTTTGGTGCTCTAAAATGAATTCCTAAACATACGCAGCCCAATTTCGAGCTGCGTAATCTTACTGCATACGCTTCGGTGGTCTGTGTCGTCTAATTAGGTTCTTAAAGGAAAAGAGTCTATGCAGCAAGGTCAACTCAGCCAAAATTACAGCATTCTCGACAAGCATAACGCATGGGTACATAAAATAATATTAAGAATAATGTACATTCTCGAATTGTTCGTATACTACCACAAACAACGACCCTCTTGCACCTATGAAGTTACGCCGTCTATTTAGTTAAACGAACGACGAGAAGCTCACAGTAGCGCACATGAACGTCAAGAAATTAAGATGCTGTGATAGAATCAGACAAATTTGTCTCCAACCGACTGTCCGGCTCGCTCTTTTGATCCATCTGTCTACTATGATAAGAAACTCCAGACAAACCCACTTTGTTAAGCACTATGTATCACTTTGCCCTTCCGCACTGTCTTTGCTGTGGGCATTGTCGCTACACGCTTAGGGCCCTCCGTTCCTAATCCATATTGTTGCCTTCTGGGTAGTCTCAATAGCCATTAGTTTGGTTTGATCATCTTTCTTCCAACAATTTCACGTGAGGTTGCAATCATCATCGCGTTCACGACATTTCTCCTTCAATGATCCCGAACGCCGGTTACTGCTATAACCCATACTTCCTCAATGTGAACTCAGGTAGTGCCTGGCACATCCGTCGTAGTAGTGTTTCTGAATGTTCACTCGTCTTCTCAAACTAATTTGTAGTCTCTCAGGTTATGGCGAAACTGGGCGCAAAAATGTGGCGGATGACGGTACCAGAATTATTGTCCTACAGCTGCATAGATGTTACAGTGGGCTCAGGCTGATCCGTTAAACGGGTGTTGCGATTCGCCACAGGACAGAGGTCTTCGGGAGTTGCTTTCACTTTGGCTTGCTTTACTGGTGACTTCACGTTTCCATTTGACTTATTATGATATGGGCTGATTTGTCTCTGCGCAAGTTCCCACTTGGTTGCAAAGGACTGAAACGCAGCGCCTGCAAAATGGGGACCATGGTCGGAGACAAGCTCTTCCGATATTCCGTGACGAGCAAACCGACAGATAAGCATGTAGATAACTGTTCAATAGTTGCGGTGGTGAGCACATCTATTGAAACAATCACTATAGTAATCCGCCGTAAGTCAACCTTCTGTCATCACAGAGGAAGTTCACAGCCAAGCTTTACCGTGGTCGACTGGGAACTTCGCGCAGCCGCATTTCATGTGAAGAGCACGTCGCACAGTATAACACAAGACCGCTGATTTGATCTGTCATTTCCGACCAACACATCAATTCTTCCAGTCTGCTAAAGCTATCGTTAATACGCAGCTGATTGCGATGAACATGTTCCAGCGTCTCTTTAGAGCAAAGGCAGGAGCAGAGAAGGATTCCTGTGTGAAGTGTTACAGATAGTCAGTTCAAACCAAAAATTGAAATTGAGTATCAATCCCTTCGTAAACAGTTAATTTATCTTCGACAGCTCATGCAAGATTAACATTGTAAAGCAGAACACACAGCGTCTTCCTCCGTGTGACCCCTTATTTCTTTCAGTGAAACTTTCGCCACTACCAGCTGCCGCACCATAGTAAACGCTTTGATGTCTTCTGTATGCCGTTCTGCTACCGGCAGATGAGCTATGAACGGGGTGTCCGTGATGAATATCTATCCTCCTGGTGTAGACAAAATTTCCATAGCGTAATTTTAAAGTCGGATAAGCATATGCTGAATACGACAAGGAACGTTGTGCAGCGGTCTACTCGCTATAGACACAAATGATTTGTGGTCAGTATACATAGTTGTCTGCTTGTCGAAAGTATTACTGTTAAAATGCCGCAAGACACAGACTACTGCGAACATCTCCTTTTCGATCTGCCCAACGCGCAACTCTGTGAACAGGAGTGCCCAGCAATGAAAACCAAAAGGTCTTCCATCCTGCATGAAAACAGAAACTATTCCATTCTGGCTACCAGAACACTGTATCTCCAGAGGCTGCACGGAATCGTAACAACCCAGTCAGTACAGGTGTGTTACCCATAAAGTGCCTAATGGTTCTGAATCCGAGTTTCCGTTATTTTTCCAGTCCACTTTACTCCTACGTGAGTTAGCTTCCTGATCGGCATCATGATATCGGCAAGTCCTGACACGAAATGCTTCAAATAATTCGCTATGCCGTGGGAGCAAACGATTCACATCGTTTTGGGGCGGTATCTTCTGTCTTGCCTTAATTGTTCCTGGATCCACTCGGATGTTAACATATGCCCGTGAAAAACCACCTCGGCAATCCAAAGCCCAATTTTCTCGCGTGTAATTTCGACCTTATTGTGCACACGTCGCAAGAAACGATAGGGATTGGTGTCATGTTTTCCTTTAATCGGGCTTAAATTACAGCATCGTCTGACACACCAGCTAGGCCGCCAACGGCTTGCATCAACCGTTGTCGGAGAATATCATTAGAACCAAAAGATAAAAGCAAGAACGACAGCACCCGAACAGACCAGAAAAGCGCGTAAGAGAACCGGATTACTTGCCTAGAACTGCGCCAGAGTGCAGACCAACGGTGAAATACTTAGCTTTGGCCAAACGCGGTAGGATGTCCTCAAGAGTAGGTAACGCATAATTTTCTCTATGCGGTGGCATATTCAACGGTTTTTTGTTAATGCACCCGCGTGATTCGAAGGTCCGCTTTGTGATGATTCCGAGGTGAATAACCCAGTCGGTTGGTTAGCCAACTTTGGCAATCACACCAACCTTCACCAATTCGATTAATTCAGCACAGAACCTGTCACACAGAGAGGGCGGAACCCTCCTGGCCGGCAGCGCAGTCGGTTGCCTTAAGCGATCTAACGACAAATAGGGCGATTCCCTCAATTTCCCCGAACAGGGGTAAACACTGAGGGACACAGACTAGTAACACCATTGTCCACCTATCAAGCATGGATGAACGATCTCATTTCTTGGCGTAAAACACAATATTTTTTTCTTTTTGCCTAGTAGCCGGCTGGTAGCTTACCGGAACGATGCCTATCCGTTGCTGGTAGCTCAGCTGACATGCAACTTTTGTATTTATTTTCCTTTTTCCTTTATGTACTGCGGCACAGTAGTTGAGGTGTTTCCCACCTTTAGCTGACGTGTATGATGATGATGGTGAGGCATTGATGAAACGCTCCTGATTAAAGTGGGTGTAGCCAAAAGACTGTGTGGAGTCAATACCGAAAATAGGTATGAGGTCATCTTCCAGAACAACAAAATCTGGATGTGGCGATCCGGCTTTCGGAGTAAGTACTTCGATCGTAGCAGCACTTTTTAAACGTAGGCTGAATCCGTTCCACATTTTCAGGAAGCGCTAGTTGGGTTAGACTCGTATACTGTGAGCGTGCATTTGAGTATTATACGGATATAGTTACCTGCATCTAGATGGAACCGCACGGTTCTCACACTAACCAGTAGACTTGCGTAAATGTACTACTTTCCCTATATCTTGCCACATAGCCATCTGAAAGTGCTGGGTCTGACGGTTACCCGTCATGGATAACTGCGTTCAAAATTACAGACAGACAGTAGCGCGCACAATTACAGCGCCAAGCTAGATAGTGTTAGTGGCGATTGGAATGCAGCGTAGCGCAAACGTTGCATGCGTCATTCTTCGCGGCAACAGATTTCTGGGTCCTGCTAATCGAGTCTGATCTTACGGACAGATATGCATCGGTTGATAATCGCTGGGTAGGAGCTGGGTTACACCAGGACAACTTCCCCGATGTAAGAAACTAGGGCTGTACACCCTAACATATCGTCGGCTGAGGGTTGACCTAATCATGACGCACCGGATATTACCTCTGAGTGATTACCCCATGTTGAGACAACTGCTTCATCTGCGCACACCAAGCGGCACGCGAGGACACCGGCACAAACTTATCGTACCGCAGTTGAAGCGGGTAGCTCCCCAACTCTGTTTCGAACGTAGAGTGGTGAATACCTGGAACAAACTGCCGCAGCCGGTAATAGAGGCGAATTCAGTGGCCGAATTTAAGAAGCTTCTAGACAAACACTTCGCAGAGGCAAAATATAAAGAGTGAAACGATAATTAATACGTTAATGCCCAAGAGCGACAACTGATGCAGCTACACAGAGTATGCTCTACTCGCTGCTTCTAATCAGTATCAGTATCAGTTCACTGACTCACGGCACATTTCCCTACGCCTTTCGGTAGTACACTTGACCGAAGGCTTTGGCTGAGGACCCGAGCCGTTTTCCTGTTCAGGTGAGGAAGCCCTGGTAGTATCCGGTCCACAAACTAAACATGAATTATGTCAATTGTTAGAATCTACCTCTTGCTTGCGATTCCAGTTGTAATGAACTCGTTCTGGGTTTGCTCCGAATCCCGGCCGAAAATCAGAAGTCAACGCTTGGAAGGAAAAGCGTGTTGTAGAAACAGCTACCGAAACGGAAACAAGTAGTGTGAAAGGGACGGATATTTATAAGTAAAACAAATAAGCTTTGCGGATCAGAACAGCTAAGTCATCTGCCCTGATTGGTAGATCAGTACCGCCAGGTAGTGCGAAGATTGGTGCTCATGTCGTATAGACGCGAACACTCATGAAACGACTTGATGTTTCCGTTGTTCAGCTTGTTTTTCTATTGAATTAATGAGTTTTCCTGGGAGTATTATTCTCCCTGGCACCAATACTGATTATCTCATGTTGCGATGGCCGTTGCGCAATTGGGTCACCTTAACTGCTGCATAGAGCCAGGTGGATAAGCTGACGCTTCTGCGGGTCAATGGCTGATAATGACACGGGGCAGTGAAAATTGCAAGGAGGCTGTCTGGCCGATGCCGCTTTATCTGCCCGACAGCCAGCTGTTTGTGACGGTATGTTGTGTACACAAGGTGTAGGCGCCTTGTCCCTGATGTCCGCTTACGGCATAAAGTTTTTCCGGTACATCCCCTTTCTCCCCGCCTTATTTTTCTTTGTTTCATAGGTTGTTATGGTTGTATGGCAGAGAAGTATCAGCTCAAATGGCTGATGTAGTGCTGTTGATGATGATAACAAGCAATGAGAACAGTGTTTTCGTACCATTGAAACACATGGGCGCGGACACAAGGAGCATGTTCTCTCTATGTATGTATATGGTATCTGCTTGTGTGAACACATTTTGCTTCGTTTGAAGCGCGCAATTGCAGCTCACAGAGAAGTTCTGATTTGCGAACAGTTTGCTGCTCCGGTAAGATTTAACCTAGCCTGACCCACAGGGTATAGGAGTGCCAGTCTAGCTCTGGAGTGCGACTGAAAAGTTTCAGTAGGATCTACTTGAAGCCTGTCACAGGTAGCCTTTGAAGAATTGAAAGAATTCATGCACTTTCTTATAGTAGTATAATAGGCACTGTGTGATACGGCCAACCGCAGTTGGAAGTTGAGGGGTTGCAGCATTTTGACCAGTTCCTGCATGGTTTGGAGATAGAGGTACCAGGTCGTTGAGTACGAGTGATACTCTCGCACCGCCAGATATAATGCGCGATTCTCATGTCCTACACCAATCAAATTAAGCTCATAGTCCGCAACTTGTTGCCTCCCAAAATAAAATTTTGAGGAAAAGGGCAATCAATCTCTGTTCAACTTCCGAAGAAGACGCTGGGATTGACGTTGTCCGACCCATAAAGCTTGGTCAGCCTATTATGAGTGGTTCTGAAGGCACTTAGAAAGTGTTACTCAGTGTTGATCAATTGATCACGCGGAGAGGCATATAATCGCGTCACGTTAGGATCTAGCCTCGCATCGATGGTATCGGTTAGGCTGGAATTCACGAGGCAGAATTAGTTTGGACGAAGCAAATAAAATGGAAAGCTACTGAAAGAAAATCGAGAAACTTAGTCAAAAGAAGAGTGTTAGAGTTATTGGTGTGCTGAGCCGATTCGTCGCTACCAGGTTCGGTCACATATCATGAACAGCGTTGAACGGTCGATTGGCCAGTTTGGAATTGTTACCAGCGTCTATCTTCTCAACATAGCAGAATCTCTTGCAAACGAGACGAAGGAAATTTGCTGTCATGACAGATGGCATCCCATAGCACTTGCCAAATCCTGAGTGGAGAATCTAAACGAGTGAGCAGTTGACACTCGTGTTTCAGATCATCCACAGTGCACACAGGTCACGATACGAAACCTTTGTTTGTGCTGTGGTTTGTGTTCGGCCAGTGAGGTCAACGAGGTCATGTCTCGAGCAGATGTTAGTCTCTGCTATATTCCACGACTGGTTTTGTTTTGTTTGGTCTCTTCAAGTGAAGGAATGCGGTCGATACACAAACCTGAAATGCAGAAAATGCTCGAAGATGTCTTCATTGCTATGAGCTACACGGGCAACAACGTTCATTCATTGTCCTTTTTAAACTGTGGCAAGGAATTTTGTTATATGAGGATTTGGTTGAAGGTGGCTTTTAGGTATTACGATAACTGAAACCGAATCCGGGTGGAAGATCGTTTTTCGATGCTGAGTACACTGATAACACCTTCGTTTGTTCAACCCAAGCTGTTATGAGAGTTGCTGAAGGGAATACCAAACTTACCACATACGGTGCCTGGCTCAAATTGACGATTCAGTTGGATAAATAAGCAACGCACCAATCAATCCAAGCCCAGTCTGGTACTCATCACGCATGTCGTAACTCGCATGTTCGTAACTCGTATTAATGGTGGGAATAGCCTGATTGCTAAAGAATAGCAAAAACCGTGATACGTTCAGAATAGTGGGCTGGGAAAATAGCCTCTTGTAATAAGTAAGTACCAAAAATTCGCATACGGATAATCCGAAAGCGTGGAGAGAGCTAATTACTTAGAAAGAGAAGATAGTTCAGCTTACCACTTTGAAATATTCGAGCAACACGGTCTGAAAGTCTCTGTACGCTTCCCAGATTACGCTTCCTGATGCCACATTTAGGCCTTGGTGAGATAATGCCAATGTGAACGCGTCTTCCACTGCTCGAATTGACTCTGGAGATTCTGGAGAGAAACGGCCTATTTTGAATAGGCAATACTCCAACCAAATTGATGGATCTGAGAATGAAGGAGAAGGGAATAAGTTAACTCTTTAGTGCCCATGAAGCGGAGGCTGTGAAGCGTGGCCGCTACTTATTGCATACTCCTTTAATGCGTGATGGAAACAGCGAGTAACAAATCGTAGTAATGAGGGTGAATCTGAAAGCAGTGTAATAACTTGCCAATTGGGTAGTAGCACTTGTTGCTTTTAAATTCGTCCCTACCGGAGTAAGAAATAAAACATGAGCAATCCGTGGGTATGGGAAAATTGGCTGTCCCATAGCTGGGCGTTGACTGTGTTCACGTGAGCACATAGCAGATAGCGTACAGTTACTACCTTTGTGAACAATGCTATGACAAGGTGTTCACAGTAACAATGTAGAATGAGACAAAAGGACAGATGCGGAAACTACTGTCTTAATAACTACTCCTTTTTACGTCCTGCATCCAACTTCAAGAAGTTGCAACCAAACCATTTTTCGAACCCCGAACTCTAATTCTTTGAGTAGCCCTTATCCCTTGACCGATATTCATATATCACAAGTTCAGAAATACATAGAGTTCCATTTTGATGGCGACAATTTCCCAGTGCATAGCAAAGATGAAATATGGCTGTTAAATCTTTGATCCTTCCTTGGATTGGTGGGCACCGATATAATATACATACTCCGCATGCCGATGGATTCATATTCAGAGCAAGCGAGCAATCATGTAACCAACTTTCTTCATCGGAAGCAACAGGTTTAAAGAATCTCCAACATACAGAACAATATGAGAAAAAGCTGATATTCAACGACCCAGCCTTCATGTATCAACCATCTCTCTTCAACCAGCCTTAACGGTAATCTTGACTAAAAACATGCCCAGTTTCTTGAGTATATTAAAGACTGCACCTGTCCCTCCATCGCCGTATACAGTTTCTATGCCACAACTTTGTGCTCCTCAATTCTCAACCCAATCTAACGTTTGCAAAAGAACCAACACACATCCCATTTTCTCTACTTATGATTAATGCGAGATCTATGTAAAAATGCTTCAGGTACTTAACATGACTGCACATTAAAAGTGCGATCCACACCACGAACGCGGCGCTCTACCAGTAGACTAAATTTAACTATGGCGATTCCAAACTATCAGCTATTTCGTAAAGATCGCTGCAAAGAAGTGGATGCAGATGTACTAGATATCTCCATCGGACATTTACGGCGATGTCTCTTGGCCATCAGGAGCTGGAAAACGAGCCTGAATCTCCGTGGTTACTTGTTATTAGCTCTTCCTATCATATACTTCTCGGATGCATCCACGACTTTAAGAATGTTCCAAGTGGTCATGTCACTATTACTCATTCCGCATTAAATTTGGCATCTGCGCGGTCATACTTCCCAAAAATACCTTGGTCATCAAATCCATCTTCGGTAGCATATAAAGACTTCCGTACAACTATCGTGATTGGAAGATGGGCACAATGGGTTACAGAACCTACAAGGTCAACCGACGTACTTGAGTTAATACGCACACTGGGAATCGTCAACGCAGACATCTGCTGGATGGTCTTCCCTGGTAGTGACCACATCTTACAATTTATCTTCAGTGCCAGAATACACGTAAATCTGGACCAGCTATCACAATATTCAATCCAAGGAAGTAACGGGACAAATCTGCAACATATGGTCCGACCTTTCGACTGGGATGTATTTTTTCCGTCCATCAACATTTGCATAACAGTAACACTGTTCTGTACTAACAGTCACCATGTCATAACCCATCTTGCTCCACAAAGTAAACGGGTTGCTTGCGGCCCTAAGAATACAAAAGAACGCTTATTCAACCAGAAGAAGCGAAAATTCCTGGCTAGATTTCGCCGATAAAAACAGAGCGCTAAAAAACCACAAAAGATACAAACTTGGTGAAACTTCTCAATGGGAGGAATACAAAGCAGAAACAGCAAATCCAAAGTCGGACATTAGAATATGACTCAACAACTGACGACGTTAGCCAAATGTGTGAGGCATTGAACTGTTACTAAACGACCTCATTCAATATGGATATCAGTATGTCTCATCCTCTTCTAAAAGGGAAGACAGATGAAGAGCTCTGGAGTATTCTCGTGAGCCCAAGCGATGTCCAAAGGAGTCTACTCTCCATAAAACCGTCATATTAGCTAGGACCCGATGGTATTCCTCCAGCTGTCATCAAGTATAAAGACAAAAACATTCCTCTGTTGACGTTAAACGTCTTCAAGTAATCCATACATTGTGGATACTTCCCTCCACAATGGAAACACGCAATAATATGACAAAAACACAAAGGTGGCTCCCGATCTGCAATGACGAATTATCGCCCTAGTAATCATACTGCAGCAGCCGCAAAGGCACTGAAGCGAATTGTCACGAGTGGTCTTATTCAATTCTTAACAAGATTGCATCTGATAAACAAAGCACAACACAGCTTCCTCACGAAGCGATCCTGCATAACATGTCAAATACAATTCTTCGACCATGTAACATCGGTTGCTGACAGTGGAATGGCAGATAGTGGCAATCAACTGGACATGAACAAGGTCATGATCATCTCCGCCATCATCATCCTCACCATCGCCGTCGTCGTCACCATCATCATCATCAGCATGACCTTCACATTCATACACGTTAGCTACAGGTGGGAAACACCTCAGCTGAAAAAACTTGCAGTAATTACCTACTGCTCCTGTCTCCTCCATTTCTTGAGCCCTACTGGTCCACCCGGCTTCCTTGTCAGCACGTAGGCTCCGCTTTACTTCGCGTCTAATAGTCCGCCTGGTCACATTGTGTTCAGAACCAGCCGGGAATTTTCTGCTGGATTCCATCAGGTTCACCGACCTCTCGGATATCCATTGACTGGTTCGATGACGATTAATTGTATCATAAGCAGAGATTCCTGTATCGTGCATGGCGGCCAAGATCCTATTCCACTGAAGTTCAGTATCGTTAGAATAAGACAGCGAAAGTTCGGTACGCAGGGCATCCAGGTAGGCTTGACTGACCGAGGGTTAAGAGAAGTTATCAGTTGCCAATCGAGGGAAACGCTTGGGGCGCCTCACAGTAAAGTTCAAGGAGAAATGACAGCGTACCAGAGTGGACCCAGGTATTCTAGTACGAGCGGGAATCCAAAATGGGACCACGCCACCTGTAATTTATGGCTATGTACTCAATTTGGGTCCATCGGTGGCCAGCTACTGGAGGACGCCCACTGTGTCTAAAAGCAGTGCTACTAAGAAACAAATGGTGCTCCGCACACCGTTGCAGCAGACGCTTACCGTTGTCAGTCCGTTCGGAGTTAAGCCCATAATTACCACCCAGCTGAGCCTCTGAAGAGCTCAGACGCCCTATTTGTGAATTCACAGCCCTAGTAAACACTATAATATCTGAACTAGTAGCACTGCGTAGTGGCCCCTTCAGTTCGTGATGGAATGTGACCCTGACACCATTAAAACTGTAGTCGATGGGAATAAAAGCGGAAATCACAAACAAACAGCGTTTTATACCACCTTGTGAATCAACCTTAGCTGATGTCGTCAAACGGGCTGCACATGAACGGCTGTTCAAGCGGATTCAATCAACCAACTATAGCTCAGTCTTGGAGCTTAGAATGATACCTACACCAGCTTGAGCCATGAGTGCTGCATCAGCGTCTCTGGATGTGTGCAACCAATAACGAGTGGATAACCCGGGTGCAGTTAATTCAACAACCCCATTAGGGTCATTGATCCTAGTATCGGACACACAACCCACCTCAATAACCAGTGTGTCCAAGGTGAGTGTGAGTGTAGCCTGTTGACCTTAGAGTGCGAACTTTGAACGTCGCCATGGAAACTGGATAGCGTGGCCTTATAAGGGACTGCTGTCGATAAGCGTCAGGTGCCTGTCGCAGGCGGTTTTACTCCAGTGGCACGTTGCTTGCTGTAAATTAAAATGAGAATTATTAAAGGAAGGTTAGTAATGGAGGCCGGGATGGGAGTAAGAGAAACAGGTGGAAAAGAAAGAATGGAGGCGCCAGCATTAGCATGTTTTCGTTTATCCGCCTTGCTGTATGCAGCAGATAAGACGATCCTTGATAATGCGCGACGGCCGATGCAGGATAAAGTTCATATTTGAAGAAAAAGTCATGGTTGTATGTGGACTGAGATACTGCCAGGGCGCCCAGACCTAGACAGGAGGACGATTAGGGTCCTCATCCGAAACCTTTGGCTCAAAAGCCTGTCTGCAAGGCAGCGGGTTGGCAGTGATTTAGTTTTACAGAAATAGTCGCCATCCCATTTCAAACCCCCAACCTGGAGGACAAGGAGATTGAGTTTGTCAGACCTCAAACCACTGACTACCCTCGTAGGAATAGCTCTCAAGGGGGCCGGAGGCATCACTCAGTATAGCTCAATGGGTCAATGAGGTACGCAAACCGTCCCACCACGTTAAGATCCAGTCTCCTTGCGACGGAGGAGAGATCCAAGCCTTCAAAGGGATAGAAAACCATGATGTTCCCATTCGGGGCAAATTCAGTAAACAATCCTAGGCTTTAATGTGGACCTGACAGTCTTGATAGTGAGTTTCCAGAACATAACAGAACTCTTGTGGCATGCTCTACATCAGATGAAACCACAGGCTTAGGCGGCCGACTGAATAAAAGATAATGTTTAAGGATTATGAGCGTGATATGTTCGTATGCGTGGTACTGTTCTAGTACTAATGCATGAGTAAAGCACAGTAGAAAACCGCCAGGTTCATCAACGTTGTCCCGCTTCAGCAAGGCTGGTCGAGCCCAGAGATTAACTTCGATTACGTGTTTAGATAACTGAATAAACGATGGCGACAATGAAAGTCGCTTGAATTATCCACCTAAAAACCTTGCAAAACTTGCGAGTGTAAATGTTCGTGAGTAGATCAATCGTCTATCATTTTCGCAGGTTTCCTAAGTGGGACATTCGGTAATCTGTATATCAGATGCGTTGAAATGATACTCGAACGCTGCCAAAAGCAGTGGTCTAACCTACGTTTCGGCTTTACGACACCCAACGACGAGCTTGATTAAGCCTGGACTCAGCCAATCGTCTCCTCAAGACATCGCTGACATTGAGGAAAGGAAGGCTTAACGGACTTAGTTTAGGCGCTTCCATCAAGTAGAGAAAATCTGTTCACTACTCGGGTACTTCAAGCAATATAAGAAAGTGAGTTGCAAGGTAAGTATTTCGCTCAGTGAAACACCGACACTGCAAGTAACTCGGATCTGTAGTACCAGAAGCACAAGGAACACAGCTAACTCCGTATCTCAGTTGGTTTTAAGGTAAGACTAACTCACCATCATAGTCTTCAACTGCGCGCTTAAAAAGATCTTCAACACCCTGCATTTCCTCGACGGAAGAGGCAATCTTCAGCTCGTCTTCAAACCAGTCCAACCAGAGTTCTGAAAAACAAAGATAACAGTTTGAAGTGTCAAAAGTACTCTGTTGTTGCCTTGAGACCCAACTAGCGATACCACTTGTTACATGCGAGCACATAGTCCAGTCGTCGTATGAATTAGTACCTGTGCTTCAGTAGTTAATGGAAGACTCATTTCGCTACATGTACAGTAGTATCAATAGAGTGGTATCTAGAGCCCAAGCTAAGATAAAGTATAGCTCTGCGTTCAATATAAGAGAATCCTTGCGTACTGGTGTTGCCGCTACAAGAGGTTGATGATCTTTAAATATACACAGGCATTTCCCGTTAAAATGAACTTAAATATTCTCTTGTGGTGGATATACCAGATCGTCCCCCAGTGGCTAGGTAGAAAATAAACCGAATATCAGTGTAACATAGAATTGATGCGAGTGAGAGAAGAAATGGACTAATGCCACACAACAATACATAAAGTAATCCTGAAGGTTCGGTATATCTGCACTGTCAGTATGGATTACTCAAATACCTGACCAAATCATTGATGCAAACAACTATCTAAGTATGGTATATCGGGTGTTACCTGCCCGAGAACACAGTAGCCAAGTGCGAATTAAATGTTCCTCGGTGAATAGCAAAGACCGGAGAGTTACATCTTAGATCCCACTAAAGCAGCACAGTTGAACGCGTCGTTTGAATTCGCGTTTCTAAGGAAGTAGCTGGACAATCCATTTACGACAGAGTTAAAGTTTTCCGAATTATAAACAAAGTTAATGCGTACTTGAACGTAGAAGTTTGGGTGAACGCAGCACTAATCTTGTCCTTCGATTCCTTCAGTATCGCGTTGGTCTGAATGCAGCTCTACGCATGACTTAGGTGATTGCACATCACTGAGTATTGTTTCACTCTCATTATAAGGCCATAATCGTCTGCACTTAGACATATTCACCTGGTGAGTGCTTCCGCGATTTATTGTAACCCTTGTGAATTTAGTCCGCTGCAAATGTCAAACAATCAACTGCATCAAGTAACCTTTTGCGTGCCAATAAGATGGTTGTGCAGTGTCCATATGTCCAGTTGCTATGGATAAGGATGAGCTACACTGTACAGCACAGTATGAATTAAAGACAGAAAAATCTCGAATGAGAAAAGAATTCGGCACAACCAGACGGTTGAGCCAAAACGGTCATGACCATCATGGGCAGCAAACCGATTTCAATAGCGAGATGAAATATAGTTAAGCAAGAGGAACTCACTAGGAGACAAAGGGTATACTGAATGCATACTTTCTCTCGCAGCCCTTAGATCCTCGAGGTTTCCCAGTTCGCGAAGAGATGATATGAGTTCAACATGCGACTCATATAAAGTGGGACAAGATGTAAGCTGCAGGATTGTGTTAGTAAGCCGAATGCATACTTGCGCTTTGAGAAAGTTAACTTTTTCGAGTAAAGCTGTATCACCCTCTTCACTGCCGCAGCTGTGACTAGAGTCTGAACTTGTGTCCGGATCGGACATCATGAACAAAAAAGGTAGCGTGCGATTACGGACTCCGAGTTCAGTGAACAATGTACGCTGTGGATGACCTGTGGAGCTGAAATAAAAAACAAATAATTCGCACACGGTTGGATTCTGCATGACAATCATCTAGAAAGGAAAAGAGCCTGACAAACACTTTGTAAGTAGTTGAATGCCTTTATCACAACCACCGAGAGGGGTGAGTCTGAAGTGAGTGCGTAGTGAGTATATATATATATATATATATATATATATATATATATATATATATACTATATATATATATATATATATATATATATATATATATATATATATATATATATATATATATATATATTACCCAATAAACATTTGGCGGAGTGCCATAACACATGAGTAACAATAACTAAAACGAGGAAGTGAGAATCAGCTGAATGGATGGGAAGATCCATGTGCTGTGTGGGCATTGAACTTACCGGTTGCCTAGGCCGAAGAAGAGGGTTTACTTAAGGGACCCCACCCCAAAACTTTGGTCTTAAAGACCTGAACTGCAGGGCAGCCGGATGATTCAACCTTCTTTGCGTTCGGAAGCAGTCCACAGAGAAGCCGATGGCCAGCGAGGTTGTTCATCCGCTCTCCGTTAGTTACACAACCCCAGTAACAGGAGTGAGTGGTCAGTGACAATATAGCCGGTCACATTGACTTTGACACAACGTTCACCAGAGATCTCAATTTACTATCAATCCAAAGTGGACCTCTCTTGAAAAACTTTCTACGGGAAAAAACAACAACCTGCTCAATTAGGGACGTCATTTTAGACACCACAAGGTTCCAAGCATCGTCGAGATGAATGGGATCAGGAGTACCCCAGTCCATAGAGCTTGCGGCTGTTCTCAGAAGGAGTGGATCCGCATGCCAAAAGATTCGACGGCAACCACTCCGCCTTATACCAAAAGGTGACGTGTCAATTGGAATCCGTCGCAAGGAGACTGGATCTTAACGTGGTGGGACGGTTTGCGTACCTCATTGACCCATTGAGCTATACTGAGTGATGCCTCCGGCCCCCTTGAGAGCTATTCCTACGAGGGTAGTCAGTGGTTTGAGGTCTGACAAACTCAATCTCCTTGTCCTCCAGGTTGGGGGTTTGAAATGGGATGGCGACTATTTCTGTAAAACTAAATCACTGCCACCCCGCTGCCTTGCGGACAAGCTTTTAAGCCAAAGGCTTTGGATGAGGACCCTAATCGTCCTCCTGTCTAGGTCTGGGCGCCCTGGCAGTATCCCAGCCCACACACAACCATGACATTTTCTTCAAACATAAACTTCATCCTGCATCGGCCGTCGCGCAGATTATCAAGGGTCGCCTTATCTGCTGCATACAGCAAGGCGGATAAGCGAAAACATGCTAATGCTGGCGCCTCCATTCTTTCTTTTCCACCTTTTTCTCTTACTCCCATCCCGACCCCCATTACTAACCTTCCTTTAATAATTCCCATCTTAATTGACAGCAACCGAAGTGCTACTGGAGTAGAACCATCTGCAGCCAACATCCCACAGCACCTATCGGACGCCTATCAGCAAAAGTCCCTTATAAGGCCACGCTATCCAGTTTCCATGGCGACGTTCAAAGTTTGCACTCTAAGACAAGTAGGTCAACAGGCTGCACTCGCACGCACCTTGGACACACTGGTTATTGATGTGGGTTGTGTGTCCGAAACTAGGATCAATGACCCTAATGGGGTTGTTGAATTAACTGCACCCGGGTTATCCACTCGTTATTGGTTGCACACATCCAGAGACGCTGATGCAGCACTCATGGCTCAAGCTGGTGTAGGTATCATTCTAAGCTCCAAGACTGAGCTATAGTTGGTTGATTGAATCCGCTTGAACAGCCGTTCATGTGCAGCCCGTTTGACGACATCAGCTAAGGTTGATTCACAAGGTGGTATAAAACGCTGTTTGTTTGTGATTTCCGCTTTTATTCCCATCGACTACAGTTTTAATGGTGTCAGGGTCACATTCCATCACGAACTGAAGGGGCCACTACGCAGTGCTACTAGTTCAGATATTATAGTGTTTACTAGGGCTGTGAATTCACAAATAGGGCGTCTGAGCTCTTCAGAGGCTCAGCTGGGTGGTAATTATGGGCTTAACTCCGAACGGACTGACAACGGTAAGCGTCTGCTGCAACGGTGTGCGGAGCACCATTTGTTTCTTAGTAGCACTGCTTTTAGACACAGTGGGCGTCCTCCAGTAGCTGGCCACCGATGGACCCAAATTGAGTACATAGCCATAAATTACAGGTGGCGTGGTCCCATTTTGGATTCCCCCTCGTACTAGAATACCTGGGTCCACTCTGGTACGCTGTCATTTCTCCTTGAACTTTACTGTGAGGCGCCCCAAGCGTTTCCCTCGATTGGCAACTGATAACTTCTCTTAACCCTCGGTCAGTCAAGCCTACCTGGATGCCCTGCGTACCGAACTTTCGCTGTCTTATTCTAACGATACTGAACTTCAGTGGAATAGGATCTTGGCCGCCATGCACGATACAGGAATCTCTGCTTATGATACAATTAATCGTCATCGAACCAGTCAATGGATATCCGAGAGGTCGGTGAACCTGATGGAATCCAGCAGAAAATTCCCGGCTGGTTCTGAACACAATGTGACCAGGCGGACTATTAGACGCGAACTAAAGCGGAGCCTACGTGCTGACAAGGAAGCCGGGTGGACCAGTAGGGCTCAAGAAATGGAGGAGACAGGAGCAGTAGGTAATTACCGCAAGCTCTTCCAGCTTATCCGCAACACTGGTCCCAGAAAACCAGGCGTCAGTGAGACAATCAGAGACAGCGCGGGTGCGCTGATACACAATAAGGAGCGCCGTCTGGCTCGTTGGGCGGAACACTTTCAAGATCAGTTCAGCTGGCCCCCTGCTCCCGGACCTCTTCCTACTCAGGTGATGCAGGACAAGCCATGGACGGTTAGGTTAGACCCTCTGTCGGAGGCCGAGGTGTGAAACACGATCACAGTCCTCAATCGTTTTCGTACCGCTGGCCCAGATACCCTCCCACCTGCACTATTTAAGGATGGAGGTGAGGTCCTCCGCAGGGCACTGACCTCCCTATTCGAACGTATCTGGAACGAAGAGAATGTGCCGGCTAATTGGAGCGAATCGATTATAGTGGCAATATACAAGAAGGGCAGTCGCACAGACTGTTCTAACCACAGGGGTATTAGCCTAACGCCAGTTGTGACAAAACTACTGGCCTCGATTCGCGTTCGTCTCCTCAGTAGGGAACAGGAAACTCGCATTAGGG
Organism: Dicrocoelium dendriticum; assembly: GCA_944474145.2. Lineage (NCBI taxonomy): Eukaryota > Metazoa > Platyhelminthes > Trematoda > Plagiorchiida > Dicrocoeliidae > Dicrocoelium > Dicrocoelium dendriticum. Next base: position 188,372,250 of record OX104063.1, read on the forward strand.
AAGAGCAAGCCAGTTTCCGCCCAGGACGTGGTTGTATAGACCATACATTCACTTTGAAGCAGGTGCTAGAGCAGCGCCACGCATACCGCAGACCGACAATAGCTGTGTTCCTCGATTTCAAGAGTGCGTTCGATTCGGTCGATCGATCGATTCTGTGCGAATCACTTGCGCGAAAAGGTGTTCCCACGAAATATGTGAACATCCTTCGTGCTCTATACTCGAACACTACGGGCCGCGTCAAGGTCTACGGTGTCCTATCGGATAGCTTTTCGACTGCAAGTGGCGTTCGTCAGGGTGGTCCGATTTCCCCGTTTTTGTTCAATTTCGTCGTGGATTCTATCATTGAGTGTTCCCTGACGGAATCCAATGATGTAGGCGTTGAAGTGCTGCCTGGTGAAAGGTTAGTTGACCTAGATTATGCGGACGATATCGTCTTGCTTTTCGACGATTTTGCGGCGGCACAATCAACCCTGAATAGCCTGTCCAGAGTGGTCCCATTATTTGGTATGCACTTCGCACCTTCAAAGTGCAAAGTGTTGCTGCAGGACAAAAAGCCACTTGATGACCCCTTGACGTTTGCTAACGAGGAACTCGAGGTGGTTGATCACTTCACTTATCTTGTCAGCTGCATCAGCAATGATGGGCGCATAGAAACTGACGTCAGCTCACGCAATGCAAAAGCCAGAGCTGCCTTCTTGAACCTGAGGCATTTTTGGCGACATAACGGAGTTTCCCTCCGTCTGAAAGGCTGTGTACACAAAGCCGTAGTGAGCGCCGTTCTGCTCTATGATAGTGAGACTTGGCCCCTTCGGTCTGCAGACCTGAGGCGCCTTCAAGTCTTGATCATCGTTGTCTGCGAAGCATTGCTGGAGTCGGACGGCACCAGTGTGTCCGCAACGATGATGTGCGTAGGCGAGTACCAGGTGGTGATAATCATGCTAGCTCCCTAGAACAACAGATAGCACTGAATAAGTTGCGTTGGCTCGGGCACGTGCCAGGTATCCCTGGTCACCGCTTACCTATATATATATATATATATATATATATATATATATATATATATATATATGCAAAAGTCTGCTAACAGACATAATGCCATCAGAAACCATGGGATTCAAAGGAAGATACAGAAACAGTAAAATAAAATACAACACAACAATGTCCATGGTTTCCTCAGAGGGCGAGATACTACACGGTTGCCCAAGCCGAAGTATGGTGTTGACTTGGGGGACACCACCCCGAGCCTTTGGCTGAATAGCCTGCCTACAAGGCAGCGAAGCGAATTCAGGGAATCGCGCCCATTGGGAGCCGGTGACTGATTGCTCAGTTCATACGCCTTTTGTTTGTTGCTTTGTCAAACAGGGGCCCAATGCTCCCCAGAAGTACAGCATAAGGTTGCTGGAATACAATGCTTCGCCAGGATGAAGCAAGGGGCAGTGACTTTATTTAGTGGCGAGTCACGTCCGCCATGTCAAAGTGTTGTTAAACGGACATATGTGGTTTTTTATAGGGAGAACGCTTGCCAGGCGAAAACCCACGTCCTGAAACACTGCCGCCGAACCATTTGCTGGAACGGGAAAATCCCGAACCACCCAGCTGGCACCACGAGGTTGTTCGGCAAGCCAGTCCACCGCTTACCTAGGAGGACCTTGTTCAGTCTGCCAGGTTTAGGGTGGCGCAAGACTCAAGGTGGACAGAAGTTGAATTGGCAGCGGGAAATGAAGTCACTGACGACCAAACTGGGTTCCGTTGGTCCGTCTCGCCTCCGGGGCTGGAGTCCACGTGACTCACCTTGTGCTTGGCTCGAAACTTGACAGGATATGGCTCGCAACCGACACCAGTGGCGCGTCTGCTGCCGCCTTCTAATCGGGTTGCCTGTTTAAAGTGTGTTTGGTGCTGAGTTATCTGCGGGGTAATGGCTGATTATGACGCGGGGCAGTGAAAGCCGCAACGAAGCTGTCTCGCGGATGCCGCCTTATCTTTGCACGATAGCCAGCTGTTTGTGACGGTATGTTGTCTACACAAGGTGTAGGCGCCTTGACCCTGAATGTTTGCTTAGGGCATTAAGGTTTTCAGGTAAGTCCCCCTTTCTCTCCCTCTTAATCTTTCTTTCATAGGTCCTCATGATTGTATGGCAGCGAAGCATCAGTTCAAATGGCTGATGTACTGCTGTTGATGATGATGATGTGTCCATTGGAATGAAACGACACAACGAGCGATTTTGCCGATGGGTTGAACAATTGTTAGATTCGTGACATCTGACTGAGCTGTGGTGAGCACAAGGCCCAGTATGTTCCGCGTCTGGTCGGCAACAATGCGGCTTGGCCTGGTGACGTGCTGAAACAAATTACAATCGATAACGGTCTCAAATAAAGTAGCATCGAAGGAATCAGGTGGACGACCACAAAGAAATAAGTCCCAATCGATATAAGGAGCACTAAAATCCCCCACGATAAGACTGTCCATTCCCGCATCGTGTTTCTTGATCAAAGTGAGTAAGTGAGCTCCAGATCAAGGGGGTGCTCTATAGATGACACCAATTAACAATGATCAACATCCATCATGCATGCGGCATCACAGGGCATCAAAATCACCATCGTCACCACTAGTTGCTGCAACGAAATGGGCCGTTCGGCCTTCCAGTAAAGTATGACGTCACAACCGGGTCTACCTCCAAGGTGGTCGGCTCGACAGAAACTGTAGCCGGGGATAGGAACCTTTAAATCTATGATGTCTACAATCAGCCAAGTTTCTGTGAAAACCACCAGGCCTGGGCGAGTATCTGAAGGAAGCATCTGAACCTCATCAATTTTATTTCTCAGGCTGCGTACACTGGTGAAAAATACACGTAGTCCGTTCTCATGTTCTATTGTCTTGTGTTGACAAGAAGTGGCCTCCAACGGGTTCTAAGCGTTCTCCGGATTACGCGAAATGCCACGATGTGGATGTCTGTCTCACCATTCGCTCGGCGGGACCGGAGCTCACCAACGGCTGTTTTCACTTTAATCCGGTCTTCTGGAGAAACATCTCTCAGTACGTAAAAATGGCTCGTTTTCTTAACGTAGGGTTCACCTGAGGAAGCGTCGGCATCCTCTTCGCTTTGGCATAGGATTTTGAGAGGGCTTACATTAGAAGGATCCGCTTGCTTCCTACCCGGCGGAAGGCAAAGATAATGTTTATCCCCAATTAACCGTCGAATAAAAGGGAAGTCATCCGCTCAAGAAACACTTGGTCATCCAGCATCCTTCCTGCAGAGATGCCTTTGGTGGATTCTGGCGCGTTCACCATGCTAAGACATCGTTCACGAGGCTGAGAGAGCGCGACTAGAAATCTGCGGCTGTGATGACACACTGTGCTTGTTAAACTTTCCCAACTTGTTGATCTTGTCGAGAACCGATTCCATTTGGGACTGGGAAGCAGTAGTCTTGGGTTTGGACTTAGACTTCGCCTGAACATTACATATAGTTTTCCTCCGACCAATCGGAACAGTGGCAGTTCTCCTCACCACGGCTGCGTATGTCTCAGTCGTGGACTCACTAGGAAAGGTGTGCCAAAGGCTCCTATTGAGAAACAGATGGTCCTCGGCTTTGTTTATCCGTGGCGGTACCTGAGCCGGAATTAGGTGTAGACGGGAAGTGTGAGAAAACGAGAGAGTCCAAGTAAGTGGAAGCTTGAAACTTCGTCGGAGTAGAATGAGGGCTCATCATCATCATCATACACGTTAGCTAAAGGTGGGAAACACCTCAGCTACTGTGTCGCAATACATAAAAAAGGAGAAAAAAAGCAACTGGTGCAAACCGGCTGAGCTACCGGTAACGGATGGGCATCGTTCCGGTAAGCTACCAGCCGGCTACTGTGCACCAAAAAATTACTATGCAAAATTATATAAGGCTAAATAATGAGATCGTGGTTGGAGGGGGAGGCTAAAAGGGATGGGGTGGGACAAAGAAACTCACAGCACGAACGCCACTGAGGTCGGCTTCTAGCCATATTAGCAAGTGTGTCCAACCAACCGTGTTCATCGTCTTTCGGACACCAACCAGAGAGCCGAGACGCTCCAACCGAGGCCAGCTCAGAAGTGAGAGCCTTCATTCCTCTGGACCAAGTCATCGCTTGCCCACCCCTCCGCTTCTTCCATCCACACCCCCGGCGCGCAAACAACGCACGTCGCGGGAGTCGGTGGGCTGGCATGCGTCACACGTGGCCGAGCCATCGGAGCCTGGTGAGTGAAATAACGGTGCTGAGCGGTTCATTTCATTTTCCTATGCCGTAAACAGGGCGTCGAACACGCTCGTTGCTCACGCGGTGTTCCCAACAAATGTGAGCTAAATTGCGAAGGCACCGGTGATCGAACGTAACTACCCTCTTCAGGTCCGTTGTTTTAAGGGGTCAGGTTTCACAACCGTACAGTAGGGTCGAACGTACCGCTGCATTGTACACTCTACCCTTCAGGGCAGGAGTGATGTCGCGCCGGCGCCATAAGTGGCGAACGTTAGCAAAAGCGAACCGAGATTTTGCTATACAGTTCGAGATCTCATCTACAATTCCACGGGCGCTGATACAACTTTCCAGGTAGTTGAATTTCTGAATGACTTCTAGCTGATACCCACCAAGTGTCAGCAAAGGAGGTAGTCCAGACCAATCTTGGAGGAACGCTTTGCACTTGCAGGGTGCGAAGCAAAGCCCGAAGTGACGGACAGCTAGTGCTAATCTGTCCAGTGCGTTTGGCACGTCTGGGAGCTGTCACAGATTAAAGCAATAGCAACAGCATACTCTAAGTCAAGAAGTCATCATCATCATCATCATCATCAACAGCATCACATCAGCCATTTGAACTGATGCTTCGCTGCCATACAATCATGAGGACCTATGAAAGAAAGATTAAGAGGGAGAGAAAGGGGGACTTACCTGAAAACCTTAATGCCCTAAGCAAACATTCAGGGTCAAGGCGCCTACACCTTGTGTAGACAACATACCGTCACAAACAGCTGGCTATCGTGCAAAGATAAGGCGGCATCCGCGAGACAGCTTCGTTGCGGCTTTCACTGCCCCGCGTCATAATCAGCCATTACCCCGCAGATAACTCAGCACCAAACACACTTTAAACAGGCAACCCGATTAGAAGGCGGCAGCAGACGCGCCACTGGTGTCGGTTGCGAGCCATATCCTGTCAAGTTTCGAGCCAAGCACAAGGTGAGTCACGTGGACTTCAGCCCCGGAGGCGAGACGGACCAACGGAACCCAGTTTGGTCGTCAGTGACTTCATTTCCCGCTGCCAATTCAACTTCTGCCCACCTTGAGTCTTGCGCCACCCCACACCTGGTAGACCGAACAAGGCCCTCCTAGGTAAGCAGTAACCAGGCATATCTAGCACGTGCCCGAGCCAACGCAACTTATTCAGTGCTATCTGTTGTTCTAGGGAGCTAGCATGATTATCACCACCTGGTACTCGCCTACGCACATCATCGTTGCGGACACACTGGTGCCGTCCGACTCCAGCAATGCTACGCAGACAACGATGATCAAGACTTGAAGGCGCCTCAGGTCTGCAGACTGAAGGGGCCAAGTCTCACTATCATAGAGCAGAACGGCGCTCACTATGGCTTTGTGTACACAGCCTTTCAGACGGAGGGAAACTCCTTTATGTCGCCAAAAATGACTCAGGTTCAAGAAGGCAGCTCTGGCTTTTGCATTGCGTGAGCTG
>OX104063.1:188378451-188559833 GCA_944474145.2 Dicrocoelium dendriticum
GTTTTCAAACACATAGTACAACCCAGACCACTTTTTACGACTTTGGCACATGATTCGCATTTGCTCTTCATACGAGACATGTTCTCAGTAGGGGTAGGGATGGGATGGAGATACTGACGCACCTTTGCGTGGCGATCGGCGCTGGTTCGAGGTCAGCAGGTCCAGACGTGTCGAGGCCAGATGAATCACGCGTTCTTTGGGGTGGATGTGCGTGCTATCGATCCAGACGGTAGAGGGTAGGCCGTGGTGGACGTAGGACTGAGGCAAAGCAAGGTGATTTGGAAAATACTGTCTAATGATGACAGTGGCAGTCCCAAGGACGGATCAAATTGACGACTATCGCTTTGTAGAGCGACTTGAAGGAATGGTAGTAAGCTGATCGGGTGACTCTCAAAAAGCTCTTTAAAATAAGACCACAAGAGTTCTTATGTGATGAGAGGAGAAATAAAACATCCGATAAGCTTCAAATACGGTTGACTTCGAAGTTCCAAGAGCACAGTTTGTTGGTGATCCGTGAATGATAGATCCAATAAATGAACAGTGGTAGGAGGAGCTCGCGGAGCCAAATCGAATGATGGCACGTAGGTCACTGTGAGAATAAATCCAAAGATTTGGAGGCGAATAACGCAGGAGGACAGTTTTTTTGCGACCGCACTGTTGATACGGCTGACACGGTACTTGTAAGTACCGACAGGAACTTAGGTCATCAACATTGTCACTATGAAGGTACATTACCGAAAGTGATATTTTTGAAAGCAGTTCTGTCGTTGCAGCACAAAAGCATCACAAAACATTTTGAGTGCGGTTTTGATCGTTTTTTTTTCTGAATGGAATACACTTCACATCTCCCCTTTCTGTAACAAATGTAGGTCAGTGAGCGCCAAGATTCTGTGTGCTGATGTCTTTAGGCACATAATACATGTTTTCCTTCATCTGTAGTCCATTTGCTGATGACATTGTATGGATTGAAAGACAACCTCTTTCACTGGTCTGCCTCCCATGGCGACAAGCCCCATTGCCAAGTTTTTTCGAAAGTCAAGTAGTGAGATGTCATGATGCATGTCTTTATACATCACATATGCATTGACATGTCATTTCCATCATCGCAAAAACAGTCTGCGGCACGATTTCTTTGATTTTTTATTATAATCAGATATTGAGCGCAGCATATCTGCTTTGTCCATTCCGCTCATGGCTGAATCGTTATCTTGTGCTAACACTAGGTGCCACTACGTCGGCCATTGTTCCAATGCTCTCGTTACGCCTCACAGTAATTGATTCACTTCCACAGTAATTGGACAAGAAATGAACACAGTTATTATCGTTCCACGTAAAGAAAACAATTCATTGATCTGCAGAATCATAAGTGAAGCTAACTCTTTTCATCTTCTTGAAGCTAAGGAAGATGTTGCCCGTTGGAACGGACAGTTCCACAGGCAAAATGTTGTTTAACTTTAGATGCTCAAATAGTTCCACAGATGTGAAATAATTATCCACTACCACAAAACAACCAACTACTTTCAGAGTTTGGGTGAGTCTATCCACAACACTCCCTCTAGTCCAAATCCGTCTTTAAGACTAGGAGTGTCCTGTGATTTGCCTTTATAAACTTCAAACACAAAAATATAACCATTAATATCTGCTCGATGCCATATTTATAACACCGTTTTACTGCCTTCTCATCACAGCATATGTATAAGCAATACTAAAAATGAAGATATTAATGATCACTAAATAAATTACTTTCTAAGAGAGCAAAAACAAACCACATTTTTGTGGGATAACCTGAATTCAGATTATTTCGTGTCTTCTCACTCATCCGCCTACAGACAAATCATGGAAAGAGTAAAGGAATGCCTGTCCACACTAATTCGATGTGTGTTTATTCTTATTCTTGCTCCTGTGGAGCAGAATACATTGGTCGTACGACAAGGCTAGTGACACCGGAGGGACGTGGAGAGCGTGTGAGCAGCGGTGGGTTTCGGGGTGCCGCATGCTCACTGAGCGCAATGTTGAAGGGTCCGCGTTTGATGGATGTAGAGATTCGAATAAGGATGAGTGCGCGCGCAGTGCACATTGGCATCCTCACCGAAGTTTCACTCGCCTGTTGCTTTTGTTATGTCGTTATTCGACAGCTTACTCCAGGGGAATATTATATGTCGTTTCGTCATGGTTCCCATTGCGGTTGCTACGACATGTAAGTGCCTGAGTGGCTCCTCTAACTGTTCTCACACATGATCTGTATCGTTGCGAACAGACCGAATATGGTGTTGTACCAGGGGCGACACACACAGTCAGAAAAAAAGTGCGCAACACTTGAGGCGGTTATAATATTCCGCAATGAATGATCTCACGTGGTGGGTTTTCGCCTGGCAAGCGTTCTCCCTATAAAAAGCCACATATGTCCGTTTAACAACACTGCGACGTGGCGGATGTGACTCGCCACTAAATAAAGTCACTGCCCCTTGCCCCTCCCTGAGAGGCATTGTACTTTAAGGGTGAGTTGGGCCCCTGGTCCTTCACGGACCGAAAGGCGTATGAACCATCTACTTGGTCACCGGCTCCCAACGGGTTGCGACGCCCTCACATCGCCCTGCTGCCTTGTAGGTTAGATCTTTGATCAAAGGCTCGGGGTAGGGCCCCCTAAGACAACCCTCTACTTCGGCCTGGGCAACCGGGTAGTATCACGCCCGCTGACGAATCATGGACTTCACCGCTCACTACTACTACTTGCTATGCCGCTCTTCTGTCTTAACTCAACCGCTCAACGTCCACTCACAGACCACCCCACCTCCCGTCCTTCATCTACATGTACTCTTATGTCTTCTACGGTCACCGTCACAAACGACCCACGTCTCGCAGCTGATGGAAGTAACAGCCAAACTCCCGGTTCTCCATGTCCTGCGATCGCAACCGCCTCTCACTCCACCGAAGCTCCAGCTCTTCTCCGACCTGGTTCTCCATTCATCCTCGCAGCGTTTAATGTTCGAACTTTGATGCAGATCGGACGACAAGCATGTCTGGCCCGTACTCTTGAAACGCTATCGGTAGACATCTGTTGTCTTTCAGAGACCAGATTGCAAGACTCTAGCGCCGTCATCAGAATGGCCTCTCCGGTAAACTCTGACGCCAAATACTACTTGCGGCTTTCCGGAGACCCAGAATCTGCCGCCACTGGTCAAGCTGGTGTTGGGGTTGTATTAAGTGCCAGGGCTGAATCAGCTCTGCTTGACTGGATTCCAGTCAACAGCCGACTATGTGCAGTCAGACTAAGAGGTTCATGTAACGTAAGCAGGCGTCGAGATGTTAAGCGTGCCTTATTTGTCGTCTCCGCCTACGCCCCTACAGACTGCAGCCCGGATGCAGTTAAAGATAGCTTCTACCAACAACTACATGAACTTCTGCGTTCCTCCAAACGGACGGATATAGTCATTCTTGCCGGGGACTTTAACGCACGGGTTGGCCGCCTTCTACCAAGCGAGCACCACCTTGGGGGTAGTTTTGGTCTCGGTGGCAGTCGATCAGACATTCGTCTCTCCATCAAAGGGCGGGTCTATTGTGCAACTGTTCGTGCTGTACTGTTGTACGGATGCGAGACCTGGCCCATTCGTAAAGATGACTTGCGCAGGCTATCCGTCTTCGAGCACCGCTGTCTGCGGTCCATTGCCCGTGTGTGGTGGCAGCACCACGTAAGCAATGTGGAAGTTAGACAGCGTGTCTTGGGACGTGGAAGCCACTCGCTCGAGGAGCTCATCTCACTGCATCAACTGCGGTGGTTGGGACACGTATTGCGCATGCCTGTCCAGCGTTACCCCCGTCGTGCGTTGTTTGCACTTGCTGGACAGGGCTGGAAGAGACGGTCTGGTGGACAGCCTACAACATGGAGAAGCCGCATGAAAAAGTTGACGAAACAATTGGCCTCGGCCGGTTGTTGTCGACTACCTGGTTGGGGTCCGAGAGACGAGGATACTTGCTGGTTGAAAACCTTGGAAGTTATGGCTCAAGATCGATGTCAATGGCGGACGTGTGCATCAGTGTGTTGCGGTGTCCCTTCCTCCTCCCCCTAAAAACGAACAAACTGAAAAAAAAAATTTCAAAAACTGTGAGTGGTAAACTTGACAAAAAAAAGCATTTCTTGTTGCTCTTTTCTTATTATTCATATTGTTTTCCTATTCAGCCATGATTCCGATGGCACAATATCTGTACCACAGATTGTGTATAATATATATATATATATGAATGATCTCAGTTATGTGTTATTGCTCAACTGCGGTAAAAAGCGGCGCACATGTAGAAGCTGGAGGGGCAATTGCGATTCGACTGTATGACCCTAGGCTGTGTATCCAGAAGAAACTAACTAGAGGGTTGGGACTACCCTGGCCAAAACGCCTGACGACCTCTGACCCGCGAGGTCAATTGTCGCAACCAAACGGATAGCCACTGGCAGTATTTAACTCGCTGCTGGACTAACGACTGGCAATCTCTCTCTACCCATTTCGCTTTTATTTGGATATAACTGTAGAAGCCTGACGAGGAATTATCGAAAACATATGTTCGCTTACACTGGCTTCTGATCTCGCTATGGCGTTTTTCAAAAATCAATAAAACACTGAGGGGATCAAGGTCATCGCCTGCGTTTTACCAAGACAAAGAAAGACTGGCCACAACGTCGACCTGTTTGCAAAGGCAGGAAGTTTAGGGTCACGATTTGTCAGGTTCTGTGGAACATGATCCTAGTTTTTAGCCTTCTCTCTATTCGGCCAATGTAAGTGCTACCGCAAGTACAGATGAATTGGTAAATACATGAGGCAGTAACCTGAGAGTGAAGCTGATCTAACTTGGATTCATGGAACAGCTTGTTGAGTTGATGTAACAACACGAGCTCAGTTTTGTCGCAGCACCTTTTTGTGGCTTGTCGTAATCAGTAGCACAATCTGCTGTCGTTCTGTTTCCCTTTGTAAGGTAGCGTGATGAAGACCTTTTTCTTTGGGATATCCATTCGATTTTCTTTCTTAGCAACCTTATTCCCGTACCTGGCAATAAGTTTATTCGGATAGCCGTTATTGCGTAGGTTAGACTCGATGTATCGTAACTCAGCCTCGATTGACTCTTCAGAGAATTGTTACATGCGCAAGTTAGTTCACAACCTAGTCACAACACCTCATTGGCTCTAAGCGCCAGTGGTGCGGGCAACGGTTGAGAACGAACCAGAGTAATAGGCAAGCGATGGCAGAGTACGACTGGAGAAAAGAACCGTATCAACCTGTTGCAGTAAAGCCAACCGATACCACTGGAGCCTATTCCGGTTGCTCTAGCGATCAGCTTAGTGAACCAGCGACAAATAACTAAATTGATGCAGAGGTTGAGCGCGTCAAGGTCATGTTACGCTACCTAGCCTGTGGAGCCGCATTGTGCGCGCTAGTGCGTGAGTGTATATCTCCAGACAAACCAGTGACGCTTATTGATTGGTTCAAAAAGAGTGTGCTTAGCTAAAACATGTGGACTGCAAAACTAAACAGTTGATGTCTACCCAGTGTGGACTGCTGATGTACCATTGCCCTTACTTCTACTAAACTTCCATTTACAATACTGTTGTTCTGATTTCGGTTGAGTGTAAATTTTTTATTCTCGACAGTGCCACGCATATCTGTATAGACATGATCATAGTAAAACAAATAAGTTTGATAGATAATTGTACATGCAATGACGGGCCACTTTGACGATGATCAATGGCAGATTATGTGGATGGAGCAATGTATGAAAAGGTGATCCAGCAGGACGTATGTCCCCATTTTCGCTGAAATCATCCGCCTCCCCCCACCCACTTTCCGGAACGTCGATGTCACGCCACCTACCTTCGAAGAGATTCTACGCTAACTTTTGTTCATGGAATGGAAAGTGCATTGGAACCTGGCGACATCTCATCGTCACTACAGAAAGATAGGTGCGGCTTGCCAATTGTTAGCCTAGCAATTCCATTACACATCAAGTGGTGGAATTAAGAGACACCTTAAGATAGGAGGCTGTTGCTTATCTTCGAAAAAGGTCAAAGGAGATGAGGAAATCGTCTGGGCCTCGGCTTCACTGCAACTGCATCTACGCTTTTCATATGCATTAACCTCAGCGATGTAAACAATCGTGCAGTGAAAGCCCAGGTAGATGTAGCATTGAGCATACCTGATCATGGCAATACTTCATTGTGAAGGTCACACCGGAAAAGTCGGCTTCTATTCTTAGTTCTCCACAATGCGACTCTTTAAAGCGTATAAATGTCGTCGGGAAGCTGGGCCTCAGATTCACTACACCGAGCAGGGCTTGGCATGATTGTCATGGAAAGGCTTTTTCATTCAGGTGAGCTGGCGAAATGAGCAAGAGACAGTCCAGCCTCCTTCCGTATAATGTGGAATAGAGATTCTGACTTGTGAGCCGCAAGAATGAAAGACGCTGATTCTGTGTAGGCACTTAGAGACAGATTGACGTAGGATGCTGCAAGCTGATGTATAGGTAAAACACCGAGTACAAGTAGCGGCTGCATGAATAACCCGATAGAACGGATACTCGAAGTGGTTGATCGAGAGAGTGCTATGCTCTTCGGCGGATCTAAAGAGCACAAACAATTATGCGACAGAGTCCAATCAGCTTATCCGTTAAGGTAGGGTGCACAAAGCAGCATTGAGTCAGTTCAGTAATGTCTACACCTTTTCCCGATTGATTGCATCCATAGTGTAATTGAATTGCTCCCTAAGCCTCTGATTTGCATCTGCAAGCAAATGGAACATAATCATTAGTGCAATTGAATTGCATCCGGTATCATTTCTACGCACCAAGCGCGCGCAGTGACCTTGGTATTGAGCTAGCCCAAAGCAGCCAATGACGGTAGACTTGATAACTCTTGCATGAATGTATGAGTTGGTGGTGTGTGGTGTTGACGCGTGGGCGGCCTAGCCTGCATTCAGCAACGGTGCCTAATCTGAAGCTAGTTCCACGCAGCTTAGGGGCACAAGGTTGTCCAAACACCTGATGCAACTGGGTATAAGTGGACTACCATGTATGCAAAGGTATGTCTTGCGAACGGCATCAGTGTGGCGGGGGGCTGCGAACACGGTAATGCGACACCCCTTTAGCAATTTTATGGCCAGTCTTGCACTGACGCAGCCCAAGGTTTTGAACGACCTACCAACGCTAGAGCATACGACGGTACTGTGTCCGGATACGGAGGCAGTCAGAGGTGCATGGCTGCGAATAACCAGGGGCGGTGTGACGGGCTTGCGAGCGGCGGTCTGCTGAGAGGGCTAGTACCGAAATTCGACTGTGACAATTTTGTTACAAGGCGATTAGACCCTGCTTTGTTAAAGCAAGCACCGCTTACCGTCATAGTGGGTGCGGTACGCCGACTTGCTGGTCCTTGAATCAAATGAGATACTGCGACCGGGCTATCGGCAGTTTGTATCGGCGGATCTGCACAAACACGTACATGGGCGGACTGGCGCAGACCCAATGTAAGGACCACTGACACGCATCAACTGAATGCGTATCCGGTACCCAGTTGTGTGGTCTTTTCGCACATGGGAATCACTGCATCGTTTCTTGGCAGCTTTGTCTGGCCATTTTACCGGCTATTTTCCAGCAAATGTGCTTGGCCGACAGCATATCGGCGAGCAACACTTCAATCCTTTCCTACGGTAGTTGTACCTGCAAATCCCATAATTCCGCGAGGTCGGTAACACTTAATTTCCTATTTAACGGCCTGTGGACAGATAGTCCACAATCACAGATAGCAGTACAATGGCATAGATAACACATGTACCGTATGATGGTCGTAATGAAGAAAGGAAGATTAAGTAATGAACGTACCAATGAAATGGAGTGTGCCTTGGTGATTTAGCAAATACATTTGCATGCTAACTGGTATACATCCATTTACTTGCAACTAACCGCTCGCCATAACTAACATCTTCGGCACGAAGCGGAAAATTCGGGAACATAATTTTATGCATGAAATCCCCATTATAATTCGAGAAAAGAACATCAGAAGGCGAAGGTTCCGGGATGACACTGTTAGGACGACCTACCAGCGCTCCGGCAGGTTCGGTAGGTCCGGATATCAAGACAGTCACAGATGTATGACTGCGAATGATCGGGATCTGGGGTGCAAGATGTTATGGCGTGCATGTGAGTAAATCGACAAAAGTGGCCAGCGCAACTTGCTACTGAACTCTAGGCTGACAGGTGGCCACATGAGTAAGTGAGAAACATCATGGGCGGCACTCTTCTGAAAGGGCTAATGCCGTAGTACGACTACGACCTTCTTGTTCTTAGGCGTGTATGTAGCGAAAGATCTGTGCACCGTAAGCCGAACGCAGTACCCAATACCAGCCAGCGCAAAGTTAATGTGAGGCACTGCAGTTACCATCAGGTGCTTGCACTGAAGGGAAACGTGTGATGTCGTGGTGATTAATGTGCAGGCGATCGCGATGACAACAACTTCAGTCGCTTGAGTGGTTCGTATTCTCTGAACGCTGCACCACTAGCAACTGGCCGACGACTCATGATGCATCGCATATATTGGCACAACTTAGACGCTGAATCGAACGCAGTAGACCGTATAGCCCTATGCAATGCTTTACAATAAGCGACAAACATCGATCTCGCATCCTGAGATGGATCAGTGGCTTACACCCGACGCGTTGTCTTAGTGTATCTCACAGTGCTTGTTCTTACGCGGCGATATGTACCCCATAGCGCTATGCAACTTCGCATTTCGACAATAATGCTTAACCTGACGGTCAACGGAATGACTCTTCCTTTTATGCGCACGGTAATCCTCTCCATGATATTAACTACGTAACACGAACTGGTGACCCAACTGTAAGTAACAACACATGACCTGTCATCATTCTCTATTCTTCCTATTCTCTATTTCTTGACTGTTGTTTAAACGCGCCACTGTGTTAACCAGATTGGTACACACACGTCGTTGTTAATGGACGCTCATTTCCGTATCATCTTCAGCAGTGCCATTTACAAGAACACACTCCATTGGTTTTTCTCTGCATCACTTTTCTACTTGGTTATGTTAAAGCAATATTTAGTTATCACACAACTATTGTACTACTGTTTCATTTTTAGGTCTACATTTCTTATTCTCGTTTGTTTCGTGACATTTGTTTAAACGCTACATTTCATTATTCTGATTAACCAATGCCCGTCACTGTAAATGGATGTTCGCTTTAAGCTTGGGGTCCCCAGGTGCCATTTGTAAGGACATATGTGATTCGCTCTTGATTACACGGTTGCTTATTCGCCCATTCCATTTGACGTTTCCCTTCTGTTGGTTGGTT
This sequence comes from Dicrocoelium dendriticum, assembly GCA_944474145.2. Lineage (NCBI taxonomy): Eukaryota > Metazoa > Platyhelminthes > Trematoda > Plagiorchiida > Dicrocoeliidae > Dicrocoelium > Dicrocoelium dendriticum. The sequence continues at coordinate 188,387,793 of OX104063.1, forward strand.
CGAGTGCAATTTAGTAGCTTCCTTTCAGTCTGCCTTCAAAACTATATAAGCAAATGTAATTTCATGTATACAAGTCTCTCTCCGGCTCGTCTCTGGACTTCTTCTTGCGGTCGGGGGGTGAAGGCGTCCGTGGCGACACAACAGATTTTCTGGCGACGGGAGTTGTTGAAAAAGCATGGCCATTTCATGCGAACAGATGCACTCCCTCCTTCATCAGCAGCAGCTGTAGTTTTAAAAGCCAAAGCGGCAGTTACTACAGTTGCTATCAGCAAAGCTAAACATCCAAGTGGATTAAGAACCGGGACCGAGGTTGACATCCCAGGAAATTGCACCTGAATGCCATAAGACGTGCAGTTTGAATCAAGACACAGAAATAATTAAAGCTTCAGATCTCAGAGAAGAATCCCAGTCATGTCATACACATTTGTGGCCAAAATGTGAATAGAGATGTGCCGAACCGGAAGTCGCCGGCTGTACTATGGAACATTGCGGTGTGGCAGTCTGCGAAAGTTCCGGTGTACAAAAATCAGCATTGTCATGAGTCGAGCAAATTCCGTCGCGTGCCTACCCCAAAGTTGCAAACAAGCTTCGATTGCAAAAGGACCAGGTTTCGTGGCGTAGCAAGTAAGGCGATTTCCGCAGCACTTCTCATAGATTTTTTAAGGAAGAGAAAACGCCCTACAGCGAAGTGCAGCAATGTTCCGGTGTCGCTGCAATCAGAAACAGTGCATACAATCAGGACCATTTCTCGATTGACCAGGCAAAGACATGCCACAGCATTAGTCATAACTATAATTCTAATGGCTTAAAATGTTTCAGGAGAACATCTGCAGCTGAAAGAAAGAATCACATGTGAACGCAGACTCAAGGATTTGCAATTCTATGGAACTATCTATCCAGCCTTTTGTACGGATAATAATCGGCCCGGAACCGATTGAACTACGCAGTTAAATTAAACGAAAGAGTCGCTGAGTCATGTGACTTCTGAAACAATTGTCATTGTCAGCAATAGTGACCGTAACTGTTCTAAATGCTCGTGTGGTTACAAGTCACCTGTACGGACGACGCTGTTGTCTTGGTCGGAGCCCAAACCGCCATGGTCGCGGATGCGAGTGGACCAAGGTGGATCCTATCCCCGTCGGAAGGGCTATGTGACCTCCAGGTAACCCATATTTTAAGAGATGGTATTAGGAGAATAGCTATTTGACATTCATTTTTGTCAACGAGCTTAATAGCCATTCTCTATTCTTCCTATTCTCTATTTCTTGACTGTTGTTTAAACGCTCCACTGTGTTAACCAGATTAGTACACACACGTCATTGTTAATGGACGCTCATTTCCGTGTCATCTTCAGCAGTGCCTTCTATGTTTTCCGGATCTGGTCGATGTCCGTTCTTTTCGAAGATAAAACCGAGGTATTTGATGATCGGCGTGAAAAATGCGCATTTATCTTCACGGATCCGGAAACCGTACGACTGTATACAACCAAGCACTTCATCCAGGCGGTTGAATAGTTCTTCTGATGTTCGACCCATCACTATAATATCATCCAGATATGCAGCGGTTCCAGAAACGCTCGCTAACATGGTATCAATCAAGTTTTGGAAGATGGCTGGCGCCGTTTTCACACCAAATGACAAACGGTTGTATTGGAATAGCCCACGATGAGTGTTGATCGTCAACAACTCCCTCGAGACTACGTCAACATTCACTTGAAGATAAGCATCGGATAGATCAAACTTAGAAAAATACCATCATTCAGCTTTGCAAAGATATCTTCCGGTACAGGTAGTGGGTACTGGTGGTTTAGGCCAGTTGAGAAGTCAGCGCAGACGCGTACCTTGCCATTTGCTTTCTTCACTGCGACAACAGGTGCGGCACATGATGATTAGTTAACGGTTGTGATGACTCCGGCACGTTCTAGTCGCTCGATTTCTTGTTCAACGGTTGACATGGCTGCGTATGGTACCGGTCTTTTAGCCTTGAACCCTGGTTTAGCACCTGGTCGCAAGTTCAGTGTTGCCTTGAATTTCGTACAGTGACCCAAGCCATCCTGAAAGACAGAAGCAAATTTTCGATTCAGAGTACGTGTCATGTCTTCGACGGACTTTGATGATGGGTCTGGACTTGCTCGAACTCGGCTGCAGAGCTGATTCAAGGGAACGTCGAGGGGACTCAACTTTTCAATCCAGTCGAGGCCAAGAAGATTCAAATTCGGCCAGTCTGAAATGTAGCATGTTCCCGACTTTTCCACACCTTGGAAAGCAATCTTGCAATTGAGTTCGTCCACTAAGTGTAACACACCGCCAGATGCATTATGTGCAACTTTCTGAGACTCGACCATCTTCGGCTTCTTTATGTGATTCCATGTGCTCCTGAAAATAATCGTGATGTCCGAGGCCGTGTCAAATTGCAGCTTCGTTGGGATCCCATTGATCAACACACTGATAAATCGTCGCCTCGGTTTACACTCGCTTTGGAATGCGGCAAATATGGACAGAGACAAGGCACCATCCTTTCTAGAATTTCCCTTTCGATAAGACTTCTCCACTTTCTTCGACCGAACCTGACTGCAGCATTCCTCTTTATGCCTAAGCTTATGGCACGTTTGACAAATATGATGTTTGAAGGGACAAAAGCGCGCGAAATGTCATTCGCCGCATGAACAGCATGCTGTGGGCGGTTTGTTCGTCGGCTTCTTGAAGGGGTTGCTTCGGTTGCCGGTCCTGGCCTTTTTCACAAGTTGCACGGTATCTGATGGTGTGAGACCATTGTGCTCGACCATGGCAGTGTCGTACTTTAGAGTGAGCAGCCGTTTGCATTCGCTTACGAGGGCCTTCAGTGTCAGATCAGGATCCTGCTCCAGCTTAGCTAAAAGCCGCGTGCGGATCTCAGCATCACTGGGCGATAGTAGAGCGCTGACGAAAATGAGACACTTAAACTGATCGTCCGTTAAAGAGCGTAGTTTGAAACGTTCACACTCACGGTTAATCATGTCTGCCAAGGCCCCAAAGTCGTCAGATTCCTGTTTGACAATTTTCAGGCACTGATAGCGAATACTAAACAGAGATACCGACTCACCAAAAATTTCCTTCAGCTGCGACACTACATCATCAAAAGTCAGATCCTTCGGCTGGTTGGGCAAAATGTGGTCTATGAACCTTGCATGTTCAATTATTCCGAGTTTGCGGAGTAGCAATCCCACCTTCCAGGAGTCGTCTTGACGAATGAAGTCCGTCTGGAACATGTTTTCCCAGCGCTTGAACCACGCTTCGAAGGTGCATCCAGAAGCCGCGTCATAATTGAATTCAGTGATCGTGAGAAGATCAACAGAACTCAACTGCGTGTCCTGCGCCGCTGCTCCTGTCGTCTGCACTGTGTCAGATTTTCAATCATTTTCATTTGTGTCTCTATTTGGGCTTGCTGTTGGAAAAGAAGCTTTGGAAATTGTTCAGCAGAAAAAATTCATCACATTTCCAATTTTCTCCGTCGCCACAAGTTATAATCTTCTCACTAGACGCAATTCCAAAAATAACAATTAACTGCTCCACAAAACTTCTAGCCTAACCGAAGGAAAAAGTAAAACGCCAATGACCTTGACAAAGCAACGTATTAATCGCTAAAATAGTGGAATCCAAGGCAATTCTTTAGTTGATTCTGCAAATGACTCTAGAGCTTCTCCGGTCGCCACCGAACAATCCACATATAGCGTTAATGAATGCGAACATCCACTTTCGTCTCCAACTCAAGAACCCAAGCTGACATCGCCAGATATGCGTTTTTTGAAGTTTGTCTAGACATGAAACTTGATTCCGCGTCACCAATCACAGTTGTGCCATATTGGTTTTACAAACAGCACTTCGGTCAGCTAACTGTACATCCATACGCTTACACTTTCAGCAGCTACTCCAATGGTGATGTAAACATACTCGGTTTTGTTATGGCTTTAATATTTCGTATAAACAGCAGGAAGCGTATAATTGAAGTTTACGTCTCCAAAACTGATAGCAAGCCTCTATTGGGACGCAATGCCATGGTCTTATTGAAAGTATCACCATGCGTCAGCCGGATGACCATTGCCAGCGTCAACTTCATTTGTCACTTTCCAGTTACCCTAAACTCATTCTTCTAGATACTGGTAGAGTCTCAAAAGCAATGAACCGCATTCGGTTGAGCGCGGATTACAAACCCTCCAGCGCTTCTCAACCTAGGCCTGTACCTCTGGCCAGGCGAGAGGCGGTCGCAAGCTTTGAAAAATGTGCTCAAGGAAGACTTGATAGAACCCGTCCAATGTTCTGAATGGGTCCATCCAATAGTTCCCGTTCAAAAGAAAGATGGCTCTATTCGTCTATGTACCGATCTTCGAGCGCTTAATCGATATTTAATTGTGGACAAGTTCCCTCTGACTTCTATCGACGAGTCGATGCTTAGGCTTTCAAACGCCAAACTTTTCTCAAAGCTGGATATTCGCAGTGCATACTACCACATGCCACTGACTCCAGATTGCCGACATTTCACTGCTTCCCTCACGCAAGACGGTTTGTATCAATACAAAGTGCTACCAGTCGGCCTTAGTAGTGCCCCAGCAGCTTGGCAGAAATTTATTACTATATCGCTATCAGATCTCAAAGGATGTGTTGTGCATATGGATGATATTTGAGTCTTTGGTAGTAACCCCACCGAACATCAGGAAAACCTTCATAACGTGCTCCATAGACTGAATGAACTAAACCTGCACCTGAATATCAGCAAACGCCAATTCGCTGTAACGAAGGTCGAGTTTATTGGATATGTTATTTCTACCTCGTGTATTAAGCCTAATGTGCAGAACACCAGAGCCATTCTCGATTGCCCAAAACCATGTAATGTTGCACAGATGAAACATTTCTTGGGTTTGTGTTCGTATTATCTTCGACAGTTGCCGAATTTCGCGACTATTATCGAGCCGTTATGGAGGCTGACGCGACAAAACCAGGGGTTTCGTTGGGCCACTGAACAAGACAATACTTACATGACCGTACGAGCGATGATTGAATACACTCCCACTGTAGCGATCTTCAATGAGCACTGTCCGACGTTTGTTTCACCGGATGCTTCAGATGTTGGCTTGGGTGCAGTTCTGTCCCAGCTGCGCGATGGCAAGGAGAAAGTGATTGCGTACACATCGCGTACCTTGTCAGATACTGAAAGAAATTATTCCGCTGGCGAGAAGGAGGCCCTCGCATGCATCTAGGCATCTGAAAAATGGCCCTTTTACTTATTCGGACGTCGACTCACTTTGCACACCGATTATTCTGCTCTTATAACGCTACTAACTCGCGGTAACAAAGGCCAAAAGCCGGTACGCTTAAGTCGATGGTACTCATGTTCAATGAACTATGATTATGAAGTAAATACGTGCCAGGGTGCTTTACCCAAGTTGCAGATGCCCTGTCGAGACTCCCACTGTCCAAGGAAGGGGAAAAAGGGGAAATAGAGGAGGTAAAAATGATATCACACCTCTCAAACGGAACTTTTGACAGACACGAGGGCACGCTTACAAAGGCCCGGTCCTAGCGAAGGTTAGGGAGTACATATCCACTTCATGGCAGCCATACCAAGACCAAGCTGAGTTACTTCCATATTAAACCCTACGGTACGAGCTTTCTACTGTGAGCAACTGCATTAATAGAGACCAGCATTATGTGGTTCCTGCAACCCTTATTCCTCTGGTGGTTGGATGTGTGCATGAACGTCATCCATGGATTGTGCGAACAAAAGCTCGGATACGACAATAATATTGGTGACCGAAGTTGAATTCCAGCGTCGAGGCGGTTATTCGGGAATGTTACACCTGTCAACAATCCGATAAGAGTGCAAGAACCCTGAATGCTCCAGTCCAACCTATCGTGTACCCAATGAAGTCATGGGCAAATATTGCCGTCGATATTATGGGCCCGCTTGCCAATGCACCGCCGCAGAAACGAAACGTGCTAGTGACTACCTGTTTCTGCAGAAAATGGCCAGAGGCTATTCTATGCGGGGTCTTAACTACAGCCGTCAGCACAAAGTGGCTCCGTTGTTTATTTGCAAGGTACGGTTTGCCAGAAAAAATAGTCACTGATAACGGCCCACAGTTTCGAAGTAATGAGTATGCCGAATTCCTAAGGCGCAATGGTATCAGACACACGAGGACTGTACCTTATAATCCTGCAGCCGATGGACTCATGGAACGATTTAATCGTGCTTTAAAAGAATTGCTACAAGTCCTTTGGCTTCTTGGGATGATGCGTTGGTATCTGCATTGGAGGTATACAGAACCACTTCACATACTGCAGCGGCAACGACCGCCTCGGAGCTAACGCTAGGGCAAACAATTCGTACTCGATTAAATCCAGCTTTTACATCCGAACAAACCGCCAATTACAGAGAATACGAAAGACGGGCTGTTTACCAGGCTAAATATAGACGCGTTGGGAGAACATATCCTCCAGGGACATTTTTTCGTGTGAGACTACCCTATTCCTGGAAAGAAGGTAATGTGTTCGGACCCCCGACCCGTGTGGGATCTGTGTGCACGTCAGGAACTTACAAGTTGGCTGATGGGACAAAGGTGAATGTAAGACGGCTGCATGCAGTGTTTTCCCAACGTGCTATTAAACAGATGAACACACTTAAAACACAGCGCTCGGTACAAACTGATACAAATTTAAGACGTTCCGGTCGGATACACCGCCCGGTCCACCGATACGCTCTAACAGATAACACCACATGATAATTCTTTGAAGTGTTGACATTAAAGTAGATGGTTCATGGTATGTAGTGCTTAGAATTTTACGAACAGAGGTGGGGACAATGTCGTGTTCAAATACCTTGCTTTGTTTTTGCCTTGGTTACGCTTATCCTACTCACACTTCTACTTGGCACTCGTTGGCCAGTCATGTGACCTTTGCATTTGATTGGTTGCAATTCGAACCTCTAGTAAATCGTACTGCGCGTATGTACAGACAGTTTTCTCCATACCTACGTTCTGGTGCTGCTCTGGTCTGCTGCTTTTTCGGGATACAACATTTTTGAATCGCAGCGCTTGTGTTACGTGTCACGTCAAATTCCATAGTTCATGCACTGGGATATCGATTGAGCATTTCCAGCGCCTTTGAGAAATTTGTGTAAGAACTGCCGAAACGAGATACAGCCGGAGAAGGTAGAGCTAAATCGCAAATCGCCTTGTAGGGTGAATCATTCCATTGAGAGCAGCTACGTGTGCTTGGTCCAGCTAGCTAGCCAGAAGCGCCTCCATGCTTCAGATAAGCTTTCCTGCTAGTCCCTTGCAAACTCACCGGCACGAAGTTCCGCAGTTACCAGCTGCCCAGCTACACGTAACTCGAATATTTCGCCTGTGTTGTACTCTACAAACATAGATGTCCCAGTGTGAGAAGGCCTATGTAATGAAGAAACGTGGAAAGCACAAGGAAAAGGCAAAAATTGAAAAGAGTTCGGCCGCTGCAAATCAACGACTGGTTAGAGCACATGAAACCCGAAAAAATCCCCGTCTTACAAGGTCAACCTGGGCCGACCAACCTCTTGATGTTCCACGTGCCTGAATAGAGATCCAACTCCCTAGATACGATACGATAATGACGTCGAGTTTTTACACAGCCTAATTGACAAACTCCTCGACGTGGGGGAGGACGGGTTGAGAGTGAAGGAAGTTATCCGTCTTGGAAAGTGAGATGATTAACAAAGTCGACCAATGAGAATCACCTTTGTGGGTGAAGTCAGTCCGAGGCCCGATTAAAGAGATTGTAAGGTCTAAAGCTCCATGCAGACTTAGATACGGTGGATCGATAATGACTCAAGTCTGCCATCGTTGAACTGAAGGGACGAAATGGTGATGGCGAAACGTATCCCCATATCGTAAATTTTCGGGTCATTTCCAAGATTCCATGAATAAGGATAAACAGGTTGTTCACATTTCATGCACGCCCGATGGTTCCTGCTGCGGCCTGCGCGTAGCCTTCAACAAGAGTTGTAATCTTATGGACAAGCGCAATGAAATCTGTCGCTACGCTGCGTCTGAGCAGCCAGACGTAATGGGACGCGCAGACCTGGCTGAATTCTGAGGTGATAGCACAGAAAATCGAACTAAGTGGCTACTCATACTTCCGCTGCGATAGACTACCGAGTTCCCACGGTGGCGTCTTGCTCTACATCGGATCCTCCTTGTGTGGTAGAGTTGTGAGCGTTCACAAAAGCGATGATAGTCTGTGTGAGCAGCTGTGGTGATCGGTCCACATCAGAAGCAGGGAGTTGCATGTGGGTGCATATTATCACAGTCCCCTGAGCAGTTGTTGGGATTGGCTGTCGCATCTCCGAAGTTACATGAATCATTCCCATTTTCCACTCATGGGTGTTTCAAGTGTCCTCGGATACACTGGTCTGAAGTGGAACTCATGTCAGGAGATCGCGAAGTCGAAACAAAGTCCGTGGACTTAGAACTTGAAAGTGGAGCAGCGCGACACACATACCAGCCGACTCGAATAACGCCGCGCTCAACTCCGTCGTGCCTGGACTTGGTGTTAAGAAGCTATGAACATACGTATAACATTCAGGTCCTAGAACCCTTAGCAGTAAGCGATCACTCAGTGCTCATAGTCGGTATGGGTCTTGCTTAAACGTATTCCCATCCACAGGAGCCAGCTTACAACTACTGGAAAACTAACTTCGATGGTCTCTAACTAAAACCGCGAGCCAAGTAGGTTAGTCTCTGCCGCAAAATGCATCTGTGGAAGATTGTTGGACTGACCGTACTGTGTTCTCAGTTTGTACCACTGAAGTGTCGGAACATTGGACCAGTCAGGCCGCATTGGTTCGACAAGGAGTATGGCAAAATGGCTCAGCGGCGGCGTAACTTGTGGGACAAATGTATTCTCTCCAGCTCTTCCAATGATGACGAGGCGTATAAGACACATCGAAATATTTGCAAAAGTGTAAAAACGAGCAAGCGCCGGTATTTCGAAAAATAGCTCGCAACCGCCGCAAAGACAGTTTCGAAAAGAATATTTGCTTACCTGAAGCAGCGCCTCAATCCGGCAGGTGATCTGCCAGGGGGCTCGGACGGACAGCCCATAACCTCTTAGGCCGCCAAGGTGGACGCACTTCGCTTCCGTGTTTGCAAATGACCAGGTGTCCGTATACAGTTTAAGGTGCAACACGCTTACCGAACTCAATAGTCTGGTTTGCGATGTTGAAGAGGTGCATCGGCTACTCACCAACATTGACAACATATAACATGTCCTCTGCACATCATAACATGCAAGACGGTGGAGGATGAGCCGCGCTATATCGTAGTTAGATATCAGTCATGGCGGTCCGCTGCCGTTGCCCATAGCTCAGTGACATAAGTCGCTGACTCACAAGAGTAAGGTTGTGGGTTAGAATCCGGCAGCATTCGGCGGGTGCGCGCTACTGACGAGTCCCAATAGGACGAAACGGCCGTCTAGCGCTTTCCTGGATGTGTGGTGGCTGTCTGTCTGTGTCTAACTGCGACGAATCTACACAAAAAGCTAAGAAATCCCCTACTACTTACAAACATCAAACCAGTTGGCCCTGATGAGCTCCACTCACTGATTCTCAAGTCCCTATCGGCCATCATCTTACCTGCTGTGACTGACTTGCTCAACGGGTCACTATCCGTAGGTTCATTGCCGCGTGACTGGAAATGCTCAGGGGTTAAGCCGATTCCGAAAGGCGGTGACTGCAGCAAAGTGAACAACAGGCCGATTTGTCTGACACATTTTGGCCAAAGTTGCCAAGAAGATCGTGAAGAGGGGTCTACCACAGCTGCTCCATTCAAAAGATCTATTGACGCATGTACAGCACGGTTTTATGCTAGACAGCTAATGCATTACCAACCTGTTGGTGACGAGGCATGAGTGGTTGCAGGTAGTAAATCAAGGGAAGTCTGTCGACATAATTTGCGTCGATTTCAGTAAAGCGTGGGATAAGGTCCTCCTCCACAAGCTGAGAATGTGCGGTGTTGGTGAATGACTGCATAAGTGGATCCAGGACTTTCTCGTCGGGCGAAAGTGGAGGGTACAGGTCGACAGCCATCTAACTGAATGGTATCCTTGAAACCCTGAGTCCCTTTCAACCACTTCATTCACGCAATAAGAAGACATAGGTTGCGATACGTTAACATTTCGATTGCTCTCGCGAGTTTTTATACCGGACTCTGCTATTTAATGGGTATCCGGAGAAATTCATTCAGACCCCCAATATCAGACCTTTCAAGGGGAACCTGCCAGTACAAACAGCGGAGAAGAAGGATGCTTATCTGTTCTTAGCATTCAATGAGGATCATGTGACAAATGATGTTGGTCACAAGCTCAGATCCGCTGTAATGCGCACCTACTCTATCGCCCAACCAGGACTTATCCACACTACACGAAGGATTCCTCTCCACAGCACTCCGAGTAGTTCGCCAATTAGTTCGGCCGCTGACATCACCTACCAGTTCTCTTGCAGTAACGGTGGCGCTTACATCAGCAGGACTGGTCGCCGACTGGCTCAAAGGGTGGCTGAACACTTCTCATTGTAGCTAAGGCAGTTGCTGTCTCACCAAGGCGAAGTGGACCAGAGAATAAACCGGAATCCTGCCTTGTTTATTACTAAACACCTAATGAAGACTCGTCACCAGGTGAACCTAGTCAATTCATTCAAGATGCTGTTGCGCAACAGGAACCCGAAGTTGTTGGCAATTGGCGAGACGCTACTGATAAGGTTGAACTGTCCCGCGCCCTGTGCCCAGAAACAACTGAGGCAATCCATTAGATTGACATGGACCTAATTACGTCATTCACATCAATTTTGTGTGTTTATCTATCTTACTAAGTGCAGACCGTATTTAATGCGTATTCTGTTCTGCCTGTATAGCATCGCGACTGATGAGAGTACTCGAAATGTTAACATACCGGAACCTATGTCTTCTTACTGCACTAATGAAGTGATTGGTATCCCCTACTAGTGGAGTACTCCAAAGCACGGTGCTGGAGCCCACTGTGCCTAATCCACATCAAGGAGCTACCTCAGCTTCTTTGGTCGCCGTGTGCCGTTTGCGGACGATCTGCAGACTTGGAGAGAAATTAGCATCATAGACGATTGCAGCCACTTCAGCATAGTTTCAACCGCCTCTCCATGTTGTCTGCGCAAGTCCGCCCCCCTGTCAACCCATCAAAGTTGATATTAATGAGCCTGGAGAAGAGTGGTGATGGAAGAATTTACACCATTGACGGCCAACCGTTACATCCCGCACCTTCCGTGAAGGACCTAAGTGTACTCTCGCGCTGTGATTTGAAGTCTGTAGACAACATGAACAGACTATATCATAGCGTAATGCGCATGCTTTGGGAGTTCAAACACTTGGTCTGAAGAGGTAAACACTCGTCCCTTTTCTTTCATCATAAGACCAATACTGGAATACGGCTCACCTGCCTACTGCCCAATCACACGAGGCGAGGGACAGAAGATCGAACGGATCCAACACGTCGTTACCAGGCTCATACCAGGTTTACGAGAATAATCATGAGAAGACCGGTGCAAGAAAAGCAGACTCTTCACCTTGTCCTATCGTCGAGTGCGAGTCGATCTCATTATGACCTACCGGTGACTTACCCATGTTGAGGCGGCTGCCTCATTTGCAAACGCTAGACAACAAACGCGGGCATCGATACAAGCTCGTGGTGCCGGATATAAAACGAGTAGCGGTATGGTAGTAAAGAGCTTGGGAGAATAACCTCATGAATTGTCGGCTTTTTCGTAGTTAAATACTTATTGTAGGTATCAGGCATCGAAAATATGGAGTAGTTGACATTTTGTGATGTCATGTGTATACATGATTAAGGCTGTTTTTAGTAGGCCGTTCTCCGCCGGTAGCATCATTGAAAGCCCGTGGGAAGACTAGTCAGGATCAAGAGTTTCGGTATTGATCGGCACATGCAGAGGTTTTTGCGATAGGATCTGAAGCACTAGTGCCCGATGTAGCTAACCGAAGATTGAAACTATCGAGGTCCACACATCCTCTTAGTGTGTTTTATTCAGAGGTCTGGTGATTGCGTTCGCTACAGAAGTATCCTCCTTTAGTATCCTAGGCTCAAGACAAATGTGTGCACTTTGTAGCGGTATTCCATAAAGACTGAGTGCCATGTCGCAGAATTGAGTCTGCTGGGTAATGTCAGACTGACTGCAGATAAATTGGTCTGCAGATGCTTCATTAGAGAATCCAAATATTACTGGACAGCAAGGTATTGGTGTCTTCCTTTGTACGCGTTAACGTTTACAGCCGATCTCAAGCATGTTGCAGGACTTCAGTATAGTCCTTTAGACTGAATTTGTTCGGTATATTACTGGCAATCATATATTTTATTTTGTGAGATCATCGCTCGTGCACCTCGGATGTAATGGATGTATTAATTTTCTGGCTTTTCTTAGCGGTGCTATTTCGGTTTTGTCCGAAGGGTTACTAATGAAATTCAAGGGAAATAAAGGATTTTTGAGAACTTCAACAAATGTCAACTGTTTTTCATTTCGGAAAGTTGCGATTTCAAGGAACCAATTATATCAGTGAGCTTTGAGATAGGCTTAGTGTTAGAAGTGGAGCAAGCTTGTGGTTCAGTTATTGTTCTGAATTTTAGACGTGTGATCCGTAGTGTGGAATAAACACTGCGATCGGGCTTTGTCGGGCCCATAATGAATTAAGAATAGTTGTGGGCAAAAAACCGCAGTGGAAAATTATGGGTAACAGGACGAAAAGCTAAGATCAGAATAGTACGCTAGTTAGCGGTATTGATATGAGCGGGACAATACAGTCCAGCCACTTGAAGTGTGGTTGCATGGCGAAGAAAGAAAAAACGAAAGAAGCACCGTTCTGGTTGCTTGGTCAACTGCAGTCGTGACACGATCAAGTTGTGCGTCAGCCGTTGGTAGATCAAGGTGGGTGGAGAAAGTTAGTTGAATCAATGACAGCTTGAGATAACAGCAGCGCGTTGCGAATGCACATTGTCGTGGAAGGACCAAACTAAAAGGGCTTAACTACATAAAAAGAACTCCCACTCTATAAATAAGAATGCTGGACCTGACCTTAGGTAAAACACGATCCTCGGTAGGCCGTCAGTTAGTCGCACAATCCGGTAGGAAGACGAAACTTAGTCGGCACAACAATTCGACGCGGTAGATTCGATGGTCGATGAACGAGGCTAGCAGACCGACGACGATCAACAGCACAACACGCGTAGCCGAAACCAGAAGGCGAATCGAAACCCGAAAAAGTCTTTTATCGGTTGTTGGTCAGTTCAAACAAAACTGTACAATAATAATGAAAATGGGAATAGGAAGGTACAATTGGGAAGAAATATATGTACAACCGGTAAAGAACTCCCCCGCTAGATGGTCAGTCAATGAGACGAAGGATCGATGGTTGTGTGTCATTTATCATAGACCGGAAGGGAGAAGAACTGCACGTCCGAAGCGTGTTCGGTGATACGATTTAGAGTTTGTGTCGTTAGATGCTTGGGGTGCAGAAGAGTGAACAGACGTGTCACATAGGTGCTGAGTAGGAGGCGTACTTGGGAAGGTGGACTGGTCGGTGACAGGAATGTCCGTGGGTTTCGGTAGTAGTCGCGTTTCGATGTAAGCTGGCTACAAGCGGTCAATATTCAAAGTATCCTGATTACCATTTCTATCCAGCACGAAGTACTTCACTTTCCGGGCAACAGCCTCAAAGGGGCCCTCGTAAGGCGGTGTCAGAGGCTTACGAACGGAATAGACACGCACGAGAACGAAGGGGCAAGGGCGCAAATCCAGGTGTACCTATTGACTCCGAGGACTGGTTCGAGGTGGTGTTGCACGAATGGAACTGAAGTGTTGCCTCAGGCGTGTGACGAAGGAGGTCGGATCAACTCCTCCATTAACCCTTGAATTTAGCACCATTTTCGCAGAAAGTCTGAGAGTAGTGCCAAAGACCAACTCAGCGAGACAACAGCCAATGTCTTCTTTAATGGTGTTACGAATACCAAGCAAGATAATCGGCAGACGTTCTGACCATTGTGAGTTCGACTGCGAACGATGCCATTAGCAGCTGTATGAGAGGCGGTTGTCCGTAGGTGGGAATAATGGAGGAAGCGGTTCATGACACGAAACAAGACCGAATCGAATTGGGGCCATCTATCGGTAGTAATAGTGGCTGATGTGCCAAAGACGGAAATCCAATTCTCAATGGATGTTCGCGCCACAGTTTCTGTAGAAACATCACGTAAAAGCAAGGCAAGTGGCCAACGCGTATAAAGACCAACATATGTCAATAAGTAGACAAGACTGTTGGATGGAGACAAGGGTCCAACGATGTCGAGATGAACATGTTTGAAACGAGCATCGGGAACAGCAATCCTGTGACGGTGCAACTTGCTGGTTTGGCAAGTGATACAGTGTTTAGTCCATTGCTAGATCTCGGAGCGCATGTTGTGCTAAATGAAGCGATCAGTAATCAGCTTGACGGTGGTTCGGATGTGAGATTCCATGCAGGTGGTCAAAGACGATTCGGTGGTATTGCTGAGGGACAAAAGTCCGGGGCTAGCCGGTAGAAATATCCCAGTAAATTCTGGAGTCTGAGTTAAGGATTGGCAACTGTGATGTTTTGGTCGATGGATTTGACCTCAGTTGCAGAAACTCGGTATCTCCTTTCCTGATGAGCTATCATGTCTACTAAGTTGATTAACTGCTGTGAAACTTCGTGTATACGCGACATGGCATCGGCGACAACGTTATTGACAGCATCAACATGGCGAATGTCGGTCGAAACCTGTGAGATATAATCCAAATGACGAATTTCTCAGGCGGAAATACGGTCACAGGAACCACGGAAAGCAAAGTCAAGTGGTTTATGGTCGGTGAGAATGGTAAACGTGCGACCTTCAAGCAGATGCCGAAAATGTTTGATAGCGAAGTAGATAGCTAAAATCTCTCGACTAGAGATACTGTGTCGCGTCTGTGCTGGCTGAAGTTTGTGAGAGAAAAAGGATAGCGGCTCTGGTTGACCGTTGATTACCTGCTAGAGAACAGCCCCAACGGCGGTCTGAGATGCATCAGTCTTTAGGATGAGTGGTGTCAACATCAGTCCTCAAATGACTAAGTGCGTAGGGTTGGACAACGCTTGCTTGATCTTGTAGAATGCATCAATAGCTTCTTAAGTGGGCTCGAATTTTCGTGACTTGCCTTTAAGTAAATCGGTCAATGGCTGGAGTAGCCCAGAGCAATCTGGTATGAAACGGCTGTAGTAATTCACCATGCCGAAAAAACGACGGAAACTTTTGAAGGATTGCGGCATGGGGTAATCTCCAATCGTTTCTGTATTTTCGGGGAGTGGACTAACGCCGTTGAAATCAATTCGGTGGCCCAAAAAATCAACAGAACTTTGGCCAAAAACACATTTGTCAACATTGATCGTAACGCCGTACTGAGCAAAGCGTTCGAAAATCGATCGAAGATGTGACAGATGCGCATCATGGCTGGAACTGGCCACAAGAATATCGTCAATGTAAGCGTAGACGAAGTCGAGCCTCCTAAAGACCTGATCGATAAACCTTTGGAAAGTCTGTGCGGCATTTCGTAGACCAAATGGCACGCGAACAAATACACAAAGACCAAATGGCGTGGTTATGGCGGTCTTCGGAATATCGTCGGGAGCAACCGGAATTCATTAGTTTGCACGCACCAACTCGATCTTAGAGAAAATTGCTCTTCCATGGGACCGTGTACCGTCTGTCGGTAAATATACAAATTTAATTCAATTTAATGTAAACCAGTTGAAAAATCATGGATGTACGGAATCGGATATCTATCGGGGACGGTGAAATTATTTAGTGCCCGGTAATCTCCGTAAGGTCTCCAGTCGCCACTGGACTTTTGGGAACCATATGAAGTGGGGAGGACCATGGGCTATTGGAAGGTCGAAGGATACTGAGACGAACCACATGCTCTGACTCTGCCTTGACAGTAGCGAGCTTGTATGAAGTCGGGCGGTTACTGGTGGTCCACGTGTTAAGATGTGGTGCGTAATTTCGTGCTTAGGTTCATGAAAGTAATTAGACGATTGATAAATTGCAGGAAACTGCGGCAATAGTTTGGTGAACACATTGTCCGCAGGCAATGTCAAGCGAAGACCGATCGAACTGATCGAAGTGACTTTACCCGAAACGGAAAAGGATGTCAAACTATCGCATAGTTTGCGGTTACGCAGGTCCACAAGCAGACCGCAGAATCAAGAATGCCATAATCACGTCGCCTCGTAGTCTGCGATAGCTTCTACTGAATACCCCCAATCGTTGCAGCCTCTGCTCTTATGAAAGATTACACATCCTAGTTACGTTCTTAGATACCCGACGTTGTGGCTGCTCCAATGTATTAAGATCGTGTTTCAGCCATGGATGCCAGGCTTGAATTGCGTATTCGACATGAGGGCGAACATATGCACTGAGCATTTGTCGAAATATGGAGCTGTTTATTTGTCCAAAAGCAAGTCGTAATAGCCCGACGTGGTGGTTCCCAGTCTTTGAGGCCGTTTCGGATTGCCTGGAGCAACCCAAGTCATCTTGAACCAGGACACCCAAGTCTCGTCCGACAGTTGGTTGTTCTAGTGTATACGTTCCGAGCCAGTATGAGTATCTGCTCTGATATCTGATGGAAAGTACCTTGCATTTAATGAGGTTGAAATGCAGTAACTTTTGGGTTGACCATTGTTATACCCTATCTAGGTCATTCTGAAGCAGATGCTGGTCGGCGTGCACCTGGATCCTGCGCCAAATCTTGATAACATCGGCAAAAGTTAGGAAGTTTGAAGCGATTCCCTGTGCAAGGTCATTACTAAAAACCAAAACAAATGTGGACCTAGAACTAAGCCTTGCGGCACACCACACTCGACTTGTATTGGGTCCGATAAAGAGCTCCGAACTATGATCACTAATTGCGTTGAAGTAGGAAGTTAGCAATCCAGCTTAAAAGAGGGTCAGCGATCCCGTAATGCCGCAGCTTGGAGAGTAGTATGTGATGGTTTAGACGATCGAAAGCCTTCGAAAAATCCAGGCAGATCACATCAACACCTTCTCCAGTGTCAGATGCCTCAGTCCAACTACTGCTTGCGATTAGAAAATTCGTTGTACATGACCGATGTCGACGGAAACCGTGCTGCTCAGGCGTGATGATGTTATAACTTTCAAGATAGCACACCAGTGTATAGGCAACTATGGATTCCATGAGCTTGGAGAGTATAACAAGAAGGGAAAATGGGTGGTAGTTGGAGGGATCAGTGCTGCTTCCACTTTGTGAATCGGGGTTATTATTCCAAGCTTCCACATAGCGGGAACTTGATTCTGGTCTAAGCAGGACTGGAAAAACTGAGCTGAAAGTCCTGCCAGTTGGCTTGCTGCTGCTTCCAGTGTCTCTGGACGAATGGTGTCGACACCCGGCGAGCTGTACTTGCGTAGAGACGTCAGCGTTTACAATATAGCCTCCGCGGTAAGAGTGATGTGAGTTGGCTTTGGTGAGGAGACGACAAAGGTTAGAAGATCGCTCGGTGGCAAGACCATTCTGAAACGTGGGGGCAAATTACATCTGCAGCGTGTTTGCTGCTTCCACAGCCGTTCTTGTTGGGCCATCGGCCCTCGTGAGTGGAGGAAATCCCTGCCTCACTTTTCGTAGGCTATTGACGTGTTTGTACAGCAGTTTGTGGTTCGCACTAGGTTCTTGCGATATTCTGCTGATATGCCGCTTTGTCCTCTCTTAGCAGTTGTGCTACGTAGTTGTTTCTGGTGCTGGAGCTTCTCTGTACACTCGCCATGCTGCGTTGCGTACTGCCATCCATTTTCAAGTTCTGCTCCTAACGGAAGAAACTGATGTAGACATGTTGCAAACTCTGATCCCTGAAACCTTTGCAATCAGCTGACTAAATTGGTTGACGAACCCGAGCCAGGCGACTTCCGGGGGTTCTTCGGCAAGGAACGACCAAGTTGTAGCGCTGACGCGCTGGGATAATCGATCATAGATTGTGATGGTTCGCAGTCTCATCGTTCTCATTCCGATATTCCGCATAGCAGAAGAAGTTGAAACTCATGAATGCGTGACCACTGCGACCCAACGGGCAGTCTAAACCTAACACATAAATAATATGCTCCTCGTTAGTAAGCACAAGATCCAGCACAGATGGTCTGTTCTGGTGGTGAAGAAAACTATCTGCCCTTAGATAGATAGTTTCAACAGGGAAACATATGTCAAAGCAATATTTGATGTAGTCCGTAAGATGGTTACATTCGAGCGACAGGTACTCGTCGTTGAAAACCGAGAAATAAGTCGAAGAAAACCGCGTCCGGAGCCTCGTGTTATTATTTGAGGAGCAAGTTCGCTGTTTCATAATCTTGTAAGGACGTCTAGTCAGCGTTAAAAAGTTAGAGCTGCTGTATAGGACTGTATACAGTTCTAAAATACAATGGTCTGAGCTGCTCAAAGGAGCCCGTTTTTGTATGGAAAACAACTGTCGTTTATTTGTGAACACAGCGTCCAACTGGGCATCTTGTCTGGTAGAAACAGTCACCAGGTTTACCAAGTCAAGTGTCTACAAGAATGCTGTATGCTTTCTGTTGAAGTCGCCAGCAACAATACAGATAGAACAATTTAATTTAAACAATAGCGTTGAAGAAACTTGGTTCTCAAAAAGTTTTAACTCTGATGCAGATGTGTCAGGAGCAGTGTATACGTTTCCGGCGAAAACTGCTTGAAAACAACTTAAAAACTTCGGTTTGCATTCATCAAATGATCGTTCCCACTTATGGGGCCGTGTACCGCCCGTCGGTAAATATACAAATTTATTTATTTATTTATTTAACGAAATAGCAGCTTATAGAGATTGTTGAGTGTGTGAATATTACGAGTGCTGAGTTGCACCAACATTAAGTAACCTAAGTTGTAACGTAACCAACACGAAACTGGAGCCTTCTGGGGCGGTAAGACCTGAGAGGACAATAACCATCGAGTTGAATTACCCCATTTCCCACATCAATATGCAACCAGCTTTCGTGTAACAGAACGATTCTTGTACTAACTTACTCATTTCGCTGCATAATGGCATCGGGATCACCGATTTTACCAACAAACGAGCAAACATTACTGGAAAGTATAAGTGGGACTTGCGCTTTGTCGACAGAACAGCGACTGAGGCCAGACTGCCAACCAGCACGATGCTTTCGCTTTTTTTCCAAGACATTTATTCCTAAGGTGTTCTTGACTTTATGACCGTATTTGATGAAGCACGGATTTAACGCAGTAACGCGCAACGTCTTCAAATGGTTGACGGAGTAAGACGACAAGGACCTTGAGACTTGATCAGAAACAACAAATTGCTTCAAAAGTTACAAATAAAATATAGAATCCGCAGTCAGTAGTGCAAAATAACCTCCCAGTGAGAACAACAACGGACGAGTTTGAAGGTCCTTCCAAGTCATCTGAAGATGTGGGTTCGCAGCACCCTATCTGACACAATTGCAGGTACTGTCACTCGAACCAAGGACCTTTGGTATGTCAACTGATATCTCACGTTGAATGACTAAGTGGAAGCTATTTAGAAACAGTTATAAGCACCACAATTCAGCCTGACAGACTGATGGCATCTTCACTCGCGTAACATCATGATCTGCTGACTCGATGTCTAAATGGGACTCGGCTAAAGTACAAAACGCGCTAACATCTGTTCGTGTCTCGATACATTCCCACTTGACAGATGGATCTTATTACATTTCTTCTCGTGTGACACCGTGACTTATTAGGGGTTGCAAAATGAGGTCAATGTATCCCATCTCAAGTGTCTCTATACGCCCCATTGTACTGCGGCCACCTTCGGGTAAACGCACTGAGATTCAGACAAGTCATCAAGGTTGATTCCCGGAACAGCGGCAATACGTTGTGATATCCGAATCGAAATGCATGGGCATAGGTAGTATTCTAGACACCGATGGATTGGTCAAGATATGCTAGCGGTCCGAACGAATGACCAAGGGGAAATAAATAGTAACACATGACGGACTGCTTGGTGGTTCTACCTCCCTGTTGATTCTCGCTCACCTCGGACAACAGACGATTAGAACCGGCTCTGGTTTTACCTTACGACACGGATAGCCTGCAGTGGACATAATCGCACCATTTCCTTGCTAACTTGAAAAGATGCTTACGCCATCTCCGTCATTCATTTTGGTGTCATCCTTATTCTATATACCGCATGTATGTCGAGCTTGGGTGCAGTTTCATTCTAGAATGATTAACTACTGACTTGGTGCAATGTGGTATCTTTATTGCACCTGTCTAGAACAGATGAGCCACAGGTAACCTAACATTTTTAGGCTTATTTAACTCGGTTGTATTCCGCAATGACTTCACGTTTTGCCCATTACGATACTGTACTCATCATGATCTATGCTATGCTATTCTTGCTACCTCCTCAAGCGGCGTCTAGTAAGGTTACATACCGAGAGTGAACTATGGCATCTACATTTTCGTATTATTATTCGGCCGCGATTCATATCCCTATGTCAGCTCCATGGTATTGCTCACCATAACTGTAGCTTGACTAGCTGCTCAATGCTAACTTGCATGATGCTTAGAGAGCCGGTGCATCGCAGAATAATGGTTCAGTCCATCCATGAGCTCATTCATAACTGATGCGCGCGCGGTGTTTCCGAGCGATTTGTGTGCTTACTAAGGGGTCAATGCTAGGGTGGCAAATTATTATGTATGTTTCCAGTTCGATGGATACGTTTGAATCAAAAGGTTATCATCGCTTGGCCGTTTACAGTACGCATAAAATGTCGAATTTGACATTTGTAACACGATGCTCAACGATTGTCCTTCGTGTGACCACTTTGGATTATGCATTCGAAAAGAAATTTCCCCGGAAAATCTGTGTCAAGTGAACAATCCCGACAATTAACCGACTAGCGATTATCACGATGTTGCCATTCCATGTTCCACTCCGCAGGCTAGTGAAGAGAGTGAGTATAGTTATAGTTCCAGTTATCCCTCAGCCATACTGAATTTACCGGGGCCTATGAAAACACACATATTAACCGGATGGAAGGCAGACGTGCAGAGACGCCTACCAGAATTTGCATTGCACATGGCCAATCTTTTGAATGGATTAAGTAAAAGGTTGCATCTAACGGGAATGGTACGTCAATGTGTTATTATATAACATCGGAAATGAATCGGCGCATAGCGACAATGGTTTTATGAGTACCGAATGGGCTGCACCTGGAACGTACTATATAGACCGTTAGCAAATAGCTTATGGCCACAGTAGAGTACAGGTCGGTAGGTATAACCGGTTGAGTACTTGGACATTTGCACAATAAATGTGAACACTGTTTGGAAAGTCGAATGTTTGACAGTGGGCAGCGGGACTAAGTTGATGTCACTTGTCAATACCAATGGTTGCGCATCAATCGTTCGTTGAGTAGGCGCACATGCCTCGGGCAGCACATGACCGAACCGGTCGGAGACACAGAGAGCCAGAAGTGGACACTGTATCGCATTCGCATGCTGTGTGATCTCCCACCTCAGCTACTCAAACCAGAATGTACATGTAGAGGGCAACAGCTAAGTGCACACTATTTCACTGTACCAGTAGTCGAGTCATCATTCTACCTAGCAGTTGCTTTACTATTGCCACATCGGATTCCTTCAAATATGGATGCCCAAAATTTAAGGCAGTCACGTCTAAAGGTTAAAGAAAACATCAACAGTTCGTATTGGGTAGTTATTCTCATACCTGCGAAAGTGGTTGTTAGCCTGACCTCCAAACGAAACCCATACACGTTTGTCATACCATTGATGATTATGTCTAATGTGCCTCTATGCAGTTTGTGACAGCTCACACTTAAGTTTGAACAAACGCATGTACATATGTTGCATTCGAACTGCCATTGGACACAGATGACGCCAATCTATGCATATATGTATACCGAATGAATTCCACGAGGATCTTCATACTGCTTTTGTACGGTTAACTTAGTGCAGTAGAACGACATTCGAGCAAACCGAAAATAATATTACCAGAACATGAAGAAGGTGAGTTTATGACACTCATGTTGATTTCAGGTGTTGCGAATCTAAGGCAAATTGGATCGATGCGAATTCCGTGGAATGCTCAAAAGGGCGGTTTCTCAGGTGCCGCAGAAGGCACTATAGTATGTGGAATAGAAGCACCATGAGTATGTTCCCATTCAATTTACTAATCCAGGCCAATAAGGCGGCGTATATGGTACGCTTGCCTGCGTGATGAGTAATCTTGCATTTCAGAAGTAGATGTTGCTTGAGCACCCCTGTGTGGATGCGCCTGATGTGAATGTTGACAAGGTGCCTAACTGTCTATTACCCACTACCTCGTCCATACTGGCTCCAGGTGACAGTTGATCGTCGCTGGAGGGGACGGAGTGCACCGTCCTCGTGACGGTGCTAGGCTCAAAGAGTGGTTCCATGCAACCTGTGTGAAACGGACTACGGTCTAGCCACCGCCTCGTGTACGTCTGGTGTGTATGATTTCCCAATTAGGCCGGAATACTTCCGTTCCGCTTGTTGAAGGAGTGTGGGCTGGCTCCGTTGATGAAACGTGGCTCCCATCCGCATGCCTCCCGGTCTTATTTCTTCGGGTTTACACCAGATATGGGGTGTGTGGGTGGAACTATGGCTGGTGCAGCGCAAGCCACCCATGGTCCCCTTTGTAGGCGCAGGCGTCCTGTGACTGTCCCCATGGACGTCACAGTGACAGGCAAATCCGGATACGGACGCCGCCAAATCATCTGACACAATCGAAATTCAAGGCAGTGTACCTCAGGGCCCGGATCACGCATGTTCCTGTTTGTCATAAATGATCTCGAGAGGGTGCTAGCATTAAATGTTCCACCACTCACCGATGATCTTAATATATAAAGTGCTATCACCATAATGGAGGGATCTGGATAAGGCATAGACGTTCACCGAAAACATTCTCCAGTTTAGCGTCGCCAAGTGCATACGCCATCAGAATACTCACGACTACTAGCTAGGGCCACAAATTCTCATGAGTGCGACCGCGTGCTCGTGCAAGATGACCTTGGTTGCTTGAGGCAAACTGAAAAGGTGTCAACGAAAGCAAATCAGCACTTCGGCCACCATCAAATGGCGCTCGGGAAGTTCGACGCCTCAGTCTTTCCGAAAGGGTTTGGCGCGTACGTGAGGCCGCATGCGGAATACGCTATCCAAGCGTGGCAACTTTGGCAAAAGCAGCACCTCACAGCGCTCGATACTGCGCAACGATGAACGAAAAAAGGAATGTCCCACTTCCCTACCAAATCAGGTTGAGAATTCTCAGTGTACAGCGAACGTTACAGACGTCCACAGTACGAGTTGATAATCATGTATCAGACCCAATCATACTTGCCACCAATTTTTGTAGCTCACACATAATACTTCACTTAGGGGACATCAGTTAAGGTTGGCCACACAGTACGGAGGACAAAAATGTTGCCAAAACATTTGCTCCCTATGAGTGTTACAGCTCTGGAACTCCCTTCCAGCGCGAGTAATTAATCCCCCACTCTATTACTACTCAAAAAACGCATCGACGACAGACTGACATATTTACACTACGTGATGGAGACATTTACTACCAGTGCATAACAAACAATGAACAGTGTCATAATCCTATTAAACCGAATGTGGGAATGCTCACACGCGCTACGGTAAACCTCTAGGTGAGTCATGTATCTTGTGCGTCCTGTTAACGACATTTTTCTATTGTAATTTTCACCCTAACCAGCTTATGGGATTTATCAAGTATTTGCTAGTATACCTGCTATAAACCACGGCCCTACTGTGCCACCCAGGTGTTGTTACAGGAGCACATCGAGACAAACAAAAAGGAGTGATATACTAAGAGATAGATAATTGAAGAATCAAAGCATAGACAATGCGAAAAACCGCCCTAGTGGGAAGTAGCCTAGATGATATGTAGAAAATTAAACTGCGACAACGTCACCATAACCTTACGGAGCGCTTTAGGCTATGAGGTTAGAAAACCAATCTAAAAAGTAAATCAAACAGCCACTAGTAATACAACCAGTTGATACAAAGCATAGGGGCAAACTCAGAACTCCCGTACCCCAAAGTCAGAGACTTTACGTAGGAGCAGCCCAACAGAGGCTGGCAGGTCCCTTCGCCAACCCAACAACTGTAACACTGTAGTAGCTTCTAGTACAGAAATGTTAAAAATCAAGAGCACGCAGACTAATTGGATGATGAACCTCGGAAGGATTATTGTGATGCCAACTTAAGACTTAAAGGGCGTTAGCCCCAGCAATCCGAAACACAGGAATTAAAAACCTAGTGCGCTCGGACTGAGAAAGCAAAAGATAGTTGTACGCAAAGCCTAGAACGATTACCTGGCGTTGGTTGGAGGGGCGCAGCAGATCACAAGTTGACAATGGACGTGAGTTAACCTTGGGTGCCACGGTTGCCGGCGTAGCTGCAAGTAAGGGAGACAAAGATTTAGTATGAAGCCGCGTCTCCTTTAACGGTCGTCTCATGCTACCACTGATAGAAAAGGATCGCATTTCCAGAGCTGAGCAGGCTATGCAGGAACTCTGTGAGCTCGAAACCTCCGTGACTGAATATGCTAGTGTATTGTTGAATGTTGGTTGTGTGTAACTCGTTGTGGAGCCCAGTTTTGCTAGAGTAGGAAGGAAATCGGTTGCATGAATGCAGTCGTGTATGTATGTCATCATCTTGAATGTGAAGTGAAGGTATACCAGACTCAAAGGTGTAAATGTACGTCAGGTTAGCCAAAGGATGTGTAAAAATACTTTGAAAAAGGTATTAGTGACACAGTAATGTCGTTCTTGGAAGAAGATGGTGGGAAAGCTCGTCGCGATAATTTTTGGAAAACACCAGCCGATCACACCCAAATAAAAGAAAGAGTAATTTCGGAAAGTTTCAAAACAAAGCAGTCGTTTTAAGGCCTGTATTACGGCTACGTTTCGCGATTGAGACAAAATCTTCATCAGGCCAGGTAAATTAGTATAGAATTGGCTTGGTTTTCTTATAGCAAATTCGGATGATGATTGCGAGAAGTGGTGTCAGTGGATAATTGTGGCTACAGTTTCAAAAGGTCATTCTGGGACGAAACGTAGCCGTAATATAAGCCTTAAACACCCTATTTGTGTTTTGAAACCTTCCGAAATTAAGAATTCCAAGTTTATTCAACGAGGTTGAAACGCAAGAATAATGTAGCGAATTAGTTGAAACAACTATGAAAAGGATTACGGAAAGCAGATCATTACATCCCACCATGGAAATCAGTGTCGGAAATCGTAAACTTCATGAGTTGCAAACAAGTTTGTTTCCGAATGACCCTCTGTAATGATAAATGAAAGTTCGGAAAGTTTGGTGGGAACGCCACCAATCAGGCATGACCAGTACATAGCCTGTGGTAAAAGCAAGTAACGGCGATCACACGGAGTTGAACTACAGACATACAATTGGGTCCGGGTGGAGTCGACGATGCGTAACTTACCTTAAAAAAAAGAAGATACAACTGGCTCGTACGACAAAAGAGAGCAAGTAGCAATAAAGGAAATGAAGAACCAGGTGCAAATCGCATGAGCAAAATATGGTAACATGCGAATGCGTTGCTAAAGATTTCAACCGAAGCAAAGAAGCTGCCATGCTTGTTAACAGTTACACAGCACCCGCCAATAAACCCGAAATGAAGCCAAAAATCAGAAGGCACACTTGCTCACAATAACAACAGAGCAAACAATATACGAATGTGATGTAACCATGGTTGATGTATAGGTACAGATAATAAGATTCCATTGTAGTACAACTTAATCAGATGGTAAATAGTTCAGAACGAATCTAGCCAATCCACAAGTATGTGAGAGCTCCACGTCAAATTCTTCAACTTCCAGGAGATAACAGCATGGTGAGTGATTTCAGTAGTTTCCTTGTTCCAATGATGGATAGACCGGGAAAATTTCATCGTGCCGACACAACGTGAATAATCGAGAAACGCGGCTGGGATTGTGATTAATCTTTACTTAACTGCCGATTGCTGAACAAAAGTAACGACGAACATGACAACCTCAAGTGCGTAACAGGAGGAAAAGTTTTCTAGTACAAATGGACTACCCACATCGGACACCAGTTAATCATTTGGACCACATCGTGTCACTGGGAAAGATTCGCTAGCTTTCACTGTAGCATCCAGATTGGTCATCAGCGTGCTGTACCCATCGTGGGTCTAACCGCCGTAGATCAACAGGCGCCACCTGCCAACCACAGCAACTGGTTTAACCGAATGAGGTATTCTTACCAAATGAGTTAGGTCGCACAGCATCAGGAACCCAGACTTAAACAGTAACCGCACGTGTCGTCATTCTCAGATGCGTTGAATAACAAGCTGAGCAGAAGCGTTTGCACAGCAGTTCAGCTGAGATGTTGCCGTCTGGTAAATCACCTGAGCCACCGTGGAAAGTCGATGTCACGAATACAGTTGTAAAAGAACTTCGACATTAGCTAACCGTGTTGAAGACACAAGGTTGCTGGACACGACAGCCTTCCTCCATCTTCGTTGGCCTAACTTACCGCTACAGTCGACACGAGTTCGGACAATTGAGAGGTGCATTCAGACTGGCGACTGTCAACTATGGTGCTCATCTTCAAAAAGAGTCAAGGAGCCGTTCGAAAATTTTCGAAGCATTAGCCTTCATTCCACTATCTTTAAACTTCTCACCTATACGTCTGACTTATTGCTCGTGGTTGCGTCAACAACAAGGTCAGTTTTGTCGTGTTAAAGCAAAGGCACCTTTAGAGACAATCGACTATGGAAGTTTTCTTTGACCTGAAAGCTGCCCTCGACTCTATTGATCGAGCGAGCTCGTGGTACTGCTCGTCTGTGAATAGAGCGCTTGGAAAAATCTATGATGAAGTCCCTCTAACGTGACTCCCAAAGGTTTCCGGAAAGTTGTCTTCTGAGTTCTCCATGACAAGTGGGTTCGCTAGGGTTAACCGGACCTCTAAATGATCGTGAAAGACTGCTTTTTTCAGACTATTCCGGAGTGGAAGTACTGCCAGTTGATCGACCGAAAACCATGAGTACGCGGACGACATAGCATTCCTTAGGTCTGAAGCAGTCTCTATGCAAACAGCGGTGAGCAGCGTTGCACGCTAATGCATGCGTTAAGCATATTCAAGGTGCAAAGTACTGCTGCAGGAATGGACCGATAAGTCACCGGTTCAAGCTATCAGCGAACAGCCACTGAAAGTGGTGGATCGTTTCACTTACTCTGATAGCTATAGCACGTCTGGCGATGACATTCCTGAAAAAGTTACTTTGCGCATCAGCTTGGCCCGTGTGGC
Source organism: Dicrocoelium dendriticum (assembly GCA_944474145.2). Classification (NCBI taxonomy): domain Eukaryota; kingdom Metazoa; phylum Platyhelminthes; class Trematoda; order Plagiorchiida; family Dicrocoeliidae; genus Dicrocoelium; species Dicrocoelium dendriticum. The sequence continues at coordinate 188,415,258 of OX104063.1, forward strand.
CCACCAGCGCCTCAACCAGCAATAGAGACAGCTAGACATAAGGTTATCAGTGAAAGTTAGGGTGTATAAACTTGCGATAGGACAGGTGTAACTGTATGGATCAGAGCGCTGGCCAGTTCGTGCAGATGACATTAAACGCTTGGCCGTGAGTGACCATCAGTACTAGAGTAGTATTGCTCACATGTAGTGGGAACACCGGGAGAGCAATGCTCAGGTCGACAGTTGACATTTAGCAAGAAGCCTGCTGGTGACTCATTCGATTGTTTGCTAAAGATCAAGCGCTTATGTTGGTTATTTCGCATCATCTGTATCCCTGGCGACCACCTTCTTCGGCGTGCATTATATGCAGTAGCTACACCAAGTTGGGTGAACCTGTGAGGTGGCCAGTCGATAACGTTGACCGAGAGACTTGACCAGACTTGTGCGTGCCGTTTCGTGGATGGGAGCCCCGCGATGGTCCACAACAGTGGTTGAAGACTCTAAATGGTATGGTCTAATCGCGCAATCAGTGCCATTCGGCTAATTGGACCTGGTCGCTAATTTGCTATCTCGATTAGTTCTGCTCTGAGTCAATTTTCGTTCTCTTCTATTTGAGTTAAACCTCATTTTCTAACTTGTTATGTGTTATTCTCGCAACATGAGTCGTGGCAACTAGATACACCGCAATTCGGCGCGTGGATCATAGTTGTTCAACTGGGCCGAATCTGAGATCCCACAGACTGCAGCAAGGACTCTAAGAAGGTTGAATTTAAACGTTAAATGAACGAACTCATTAGCCCCAGAAAACATACAAAGGTTGCAGTATTAGCTGATGATATAAACGCTCAAGTTGGAAAATTGTCCACTGATAATTTGCATCTGGGCGACCAATACGGTGTAAGTTCCAGTAATGATGGCGATGACTGGTTGCTACATCTGCGCGGACATGCTCGCCTATTTCTCGCAAGCACTAATCCGACATAGCACTCATCGCAAGGTTACATGGCGCTTGCCGTCCTTGGAACAGTCACGGACGCAAACTGCGCACATCGATATCAGTAACCGTTGGAGAAACTGTGTTGAAAACGGCCGCCCAAGCTGGGGAATTAAAATGGACTCTATCTATGCACTTCATCTCAGAGTGCTTTTAGGTGGACTCCTGCGACGACTGTGAGCGTACAGATAGTTGCCAACTGGTGGAGATATGCTCTAAACGGGGACACAGATACACTGGCATCCAAGCTGAGTAAGCGTTAAGTGAACACAGGTGATGGTTACTGGTCGCATGTCCATTGAAAGACTTGCAGCGTTGCGCTGGACATTTTGAGATGCAATTTGTTCAGCCGGAATAACCAGTATCCTAACGGGCCATTGATTGCCCGGTTCCGCGAGCCGTCTCTGTGGATCCGCACCCTCGAGGACAGAAGTCAAACGCGAGATCGGGCCGTTGCAATTGAACAATATCATGTCACTTCCGGATGATCAACTTCCTGACTTGAAATATGGTGACGATATTGCCCCCATCTGTGAAAGTTTATAGGAGCAACACCGAACCACCAATACGCTGGACTGATTATTATTGGTAATCGTCTCGGCAAATGCTCTGCATCTTCCAAAGTCAAATAATTCCCCCAGGATTGGCAAAAATCTCCACCTACGCTGACTCTTGGTGGGGATCAGGTAGAAGTCGTTCAAAAGCCCAACTATCTGAACAAGTGTATCATCGCGCAGAATAGAAGATGAAGCCACAAACCGTACAGCAAAGATCTGACGATAGCGTCTCTATTCGTTAGCCGACGAGCCATCTATATTGGTGGAAAGCTGACGTTAGTATTTTGCAGCGCACAATATTTAGGTTATTAGAAAGTATAGAACGCTATTGCATTTACTAGATTGTTTCGTACTTGCTGCTTCTAACATTGCCTAATTATCTCACAGGAAAAAATAAGAAAGTATATCCTGTGGCTCCCATATATATATATATATATATATATATATATATATATATCCTTGCAATACAGAGAATTGCCATAAGGCACCTACAGAAGACGGTCAACACTGCGGCCACAAGCTGTGTCAACGGTCCTATGCCCTATTGCATGCATACGGATAACGTGTTCCCGCGGTACAGGAGGACATAAATGAGCTAACAAGAACCGTGAGTGAGAATTCTGTTAATGTTGACCCTATCGTCAGACAAAATAAAGATGTTGGGGTAACAGTCAGCTAAACAAAATGCGAAACTAGCGCAGTTCGACTCATGAACATATGTGCCCCAATTTGTTTCATGTCTAATTAAGGCTCCGATAAACTCAAAGCAAAAAAACAAACAAAATCGGGACATTAAAGTTCCTAAATGCCATAGCCTCTGAGATCACCGTAAGAAGTAGACTTGAGAGACATGTCACAGCAGACAATAGCTCCGCTTAACAACAATACGCGTACTGTTTCGTAAGCCATCAATATGAATGAGAGCAACATTCGTTGTAAAAGACTACGAAAAAACCATTGCCATCCATCCCCGACTCCATACGGCATTTGCAAATAATCTCAAAGGTTTGCAGATTAAAAAGTCAACATTCTTCAAAGTCCACTCCGAAATTTACTAATGCGGTTGTATTTGATAAAATAAATCCCTAGCAACGTGAATTTTAATGATCTATACCATTTGTCGGCCAATGTATCCCCTTGGGCAACAGAATTAATCTGAACTGCCAAGGTGTTGTGCTGAGGTGCATACAAGTTGAGTCTTTACTCAATCACTTTGAGCCGTACGTGCGCGCTCACTTGTGCAGGTGTGTAGGTGTGCGTGTATAGCCCGGCGCCTTCAGCCAATAGGACCTCAGACGCACTAAGTCATAAGGGTGCAAGTGGGATGCTTCAGCTCCTACCAGGTACAGTGTCGATGGCCGAGGCACCATGTGGTAGTGTGTTTCTCTGTCCAAGGAAGCGATTCCCACCAAATAGAACGAGAGTAGGGATTTGAACGACGATTGGGTTGGTATAACGAGCCACAGCCAAATAAGTTTGCCGTGTGATTTTGAACGTGCAGTTCATCTAAACGCAATGGTTGGCTTGTATGTTCGGCACTCGAGGGAGGTGAAGAACGTCATACTGAAAGCGTACGAGGAAGGCGACGATTGGAAGCAGGTCGCTTGCATACTGAAGGTGAACGTGAAAACTTGCCGCAACTGGATACGGGCGTACGAATCGACGGAACCGGTGGGGCAGCACGGGGGAGTCCGTCGCAGAGCACTGGGAGAAAGCCACGTCGACTCTCTGGTGGAGTGGGTTTCTGCGGAGCCTACCGTTACCCTTGAACTCCTTCGTTTGCGGTTGAAGGCGGAGTTCGAACTTTCAGTAAGTACCAGCACCGTCTCACGATACTTGGATGGTAGACTGATAACAATGAAGAAATTGCACACCATTCCGGAGTCCATGAACACGCTGGAGAACAAAAAGCGACGCAGGTCATTCGTTTTGCAGCTCATGGATTACGAGGTGGAAGGAAGGCAACCGGTGTGGATTGATGAGACCAACTTCAACTTATTTTGCTCCCGCACTCGTGGCCGCTCACGACGTGGTAGTCGAGCGCAGTGTACAGTGGCGAACAGCCGGGGACCGAATGTTCATCTTGTCGGCGCCATGACAAACAACGGCTTGATAGCGTGTTCGGTTCTGAGAGGAAGTTACAACAAGCAAAGGTGCGCTCAGTGGCTGCGACAAGTGCTTGATACCAACGGAGCAGGGTTTGTGGAAAGGTGTCTTTTGATTTGTGACAACGCGCCCTGTCACACGCACCTGGAGCACGTTTTCCTGGAGGAACCGTACCGCTCTGGGAGACTTCTACGCCTTGCGCCATACTCTCCAGCTCTCAATCCCATCGAGGGCATCTGGAGCATAATAAAGGCTCATGTAAAACAGGCAATGAGGGGACGGTACTCCGAGATGCTCCTGGGGGATCCTGAAGGCGTTATGAATAAAAGCGAGTGGCGGATTCGCTTTTTGGAGCACGCGGTGTCTGAAGCACGGGCCTTAGTGACGCAGCAGCACTGCCAACAAATGGTTCAGCATGTCAGTAAGAATTATGGACGTGTTGTTCATTTGGCCGATCTGTAAAACATTCTGTTGGCAGTAAACTACCTGTTCTAAGCGAGTGTTGTTCTTACTTTATTATGATGACGGGTCAGAGTGCACTTTATACCCTGCTAGAAATAGCCAGTTCTCTATTCGAGGGAACATCGTGGATTTCCGGTAAGTTGGTGCGTGTGGTCACGTCGCACACCCATTTTAGTTGCCGCGTTGTAGAACAATCATGTGAGAGCTTGACAAACAGATGCCACTCTAACACGGTTGTGTGGCAAGCAATTATGTTCTACCGCCTGTCGTTGATTGTGTTTGGAGAGCCAGTGGATAAGGACTTTGATAAGGGCATAATAAATAAGAAAATTGAACTATGCAGACTTGACGGACATGGGTAGTGTGTGTGGCCGTTTGCCGGATTGCTTAACCCGTTACACCAACACAGGCGGCTGGACGCTGTATGCGGAAACGCAGAGCATGTAGGGCAAGCACAACTAACGTTTATCACGCTCTCTAGGGAAATATTTCCGGATGGACATTTGTCAGTTGTGGACTGTATTCGAACACACCACAGGGTTGCGGTGAGAAGGTGCTTTGAAGCTGCAAATAAAATGTACTCGCTTCGGCGAATCACATTTACTCGTCGGGTTGTAACGTCTGCACAGGGATGAGTGGCTCCGCATGACGCAAACCAGTCCGTGCGTTCATATGGCATTTGCCATTTGCAAGTGGAAGTTGCTATTTCGCTCCATCCCAATTCTACGTGGGTAAATGATGCGGTTATAGCCGGACATCTGTTGCAATCATATCTCGTGCGTGTTATCGTCATCCATCCACACACCTCAGGCTCCGTCCTCCATCGCCAGCTGTGACTACACCGTGCAGCTAACCACGAGATATAAATCAGGCGCACTCTCCATCCACCTCCGACTCCTAGTAGGTGGTTGATATGAAACTGTCCAGCCGCCTACCAAGTATCTGTTTCGCCTTTCAACCCCCTGGGTCTTTGACGACCCAATGTACGCCCGGATACGGAAGCCCTGGGTACTCTCGACATGACACATATTACATTAGGCGAGCGATCCGTCGAAACTTAGTTCCAGTGTTGTTCTCGGGAAAATGAGCGGTTACCTTACGTCCTTAATTGCTATCGGACTAAAATTTCACATGCTTTACTGGCACATTCAACCAAGCGCTTTACATCAGGAACGTCATCTACATCGCAGCGAGATCGCGCTTTAACCAGCGTTGCCAATCCTGGGTAGCTTATTCGACATAGAATGTACGTAGGCGTTCAACACCCGGGAGAAGATGGAGGAAACCACACTGCCGAGTACCCTTCACAAGAGATTAACATACCGGTTGCATCTTGTTATGTCAAAATCTAACTGTCTGGAAGAAGAGCGAATAGTTAAAATGAGATGATAGGTTTCTTATTCTCGGAATATCCAAGCAGTTAGGCATAACATGGTTCTCTACAGGCGTGGTTCGATGCGAGTTTGCAAATGAACGTTCGTAAACACACGGATACGGAAGCCCTGGGTACTCTCGACATGACGCATATTACAGTAAGCGAGCGATCCGCCGAAACTTAGTTCCAGTGTTGTTCGCTGAAAAATGAGCGGCTACCTTAAGTCCTTAGTTGCTATCGGCTAAAATTTCGCATGGTTTACTGGCACATACAACTAGGCGTTTCATCAAGAACGTCATCTACATCGTTGTTAACCTGGTGATGCAGCTCCAGTGTAAGCGGTTTGGTTTTCAGTGCACTCGGTTTGAGTTTGGATGAACGACTATTGATGGTTGAGCTATGGTGTCGTTTCTGAACTCAAAAGAATTAGAATTAATGCTGGTTCCTATGTTGCGCATCGCCATGGTTCATCAAGACTGTGATACTTAATATTCTTTCACTGATGAACAAGATTCGTTTGTTCCGCACTTTCACACACCTAAAAATCGGATCAAACTTTACTCACAGAAAGCCGGCGTCATAATTCTGTGGTTACAAGCATATTGAGTGAACAACCTCATGTCTTTTATCCGATTCAGAAAACCTTATATGCTTGAAGATGACCTGAAGGCTATTTGCACGTTCCCAACTTCGCAATACACAACCGCAATGGCCAATAAGAAAAATGATTTAAAAACAATTTGGAGGCAGGATGAAATGTAGCAAATGACGTTTTCAACATCTAAGTGTTATATCTTGGTGTATGAATGTCACGCGAAAGCAGGATGGTACGGGATTCACGATGAGGCTTTCTCGGTTAACTACTCTACCCGAGATGTTCCAGTATGCCAAACTCCAGTGATCATGTAATTTATATTCTAACAAAGGTTAAGAAATCGATCGGGCTCATATGTTAATTGCTAACCCTAACAGAAGCCAGAGTGTTTGCGTTGAAACTTAGTATATTTGCTTGAATACTGCTGTGCTACATTTAGCAACCTGCGTAAATGTGGTTCGGAGGCCAGAGAAAACATTCAACGTGTCTTCAGAAAGCGCAGCTTCGGCTATTCAACTTTCATAAAGAGATATGTACGCCGAGCGGAACCTTGAGGCTTTAGGATTGAAGAGGCTGCAATTAAACCTGTTTCCTTTATAAAGTCGTTTGGTGAAAAGCATGCGGTGAAAACTACCTATTGCAATTTCGAATAAGAATCAAATTTTCGAGGCACTAAATGTGTAGTCACATTGTACCGATTCAGGACTAATCTGAGGTGAAAATTTTTCACCGCCTTAAACACGGCAACGTATGGAATAAGTCGCCTAGAGAGGACCAAAGTACTGAATATTTGTGCATGCTTAAGAAAATGTTTAAGTTTCATCTGTCGATTAAAAAAGTGAAACACGTTTTAAAAATTCAAACGGACAAGAAAAACCGTTCAAAGAAGGAACGGAGCATATAGGATAGCAGAGATTGTCGTTTGCAGACGAGTTAGAATGTGGGAAAATAGCAAACCAAAGCATTATTGAGAGGTGATTGGTGAACAGGTATCTGAACAAGGTATCTTCATTTATTATTCCAATCCTCCCACCTATTCCACTTTCTATTTCGGCCCTCTCCTAACCTGGGCTGACGCTATCCTGCTGAATGACTGCATAGGTTACATTGCAGGCCGACTGTCTCACACAGAGTTAATATGGACTTGACGGCGGAGCCTTAGGACCAATAGTTCATGTATGTATTTCATCTTACATACCTTTTCTTATCCCTGTTACCCACTTGCTGCGTTTTGATCTAACCTTCCCTAGTATTCATACATGCCACCTTTAAGATGAACTGTTTATGCAAAAGTAGTCTGGGTTTGGCATCGGACTTACTATATTTCTTATCATCTTGTTATTGACATGTGCTACTTCCCCAAACGATGTGTCACTATGTTCACTATATGTTGGATTCCAATGCCTTGCAATTTTTAACTGTTTTTAACTCTATCCAGACCGCTGGTCTATGCATAAATAACAAATGCATCGATGAGCGCAGTCCCGCGTAAAAGTCTCCTGAATTCTGTATTTTAATCACACGAATGGATAGTAATGGCATTATGCACGTCCGTCCTGCGTTGTGAGAGGACGGTAGATATTTTAATTAGATTGCAGCTAATCTGACATCGAGTTTCAAAGATGAGTAGGCACATCACTCTGTGTATACTTACATCACTCGGCCAACGCAGCTCAAACTTATAAAGGGCCAAATGGATGTATTTACCCTAGCTTTTTCCATCTTTTAACATGAGTTCAACTGCTCTCAACGTAAGGATTTTAACAATCACAAAGTAATTGCCCTGTACCGCTCTAGTCAATTATGCTATTATTCATAAACGATAGCGTATTACTCGTCGGTTTTTGGTTGACGGCTTAAAGTGTTCCTTCCTGTTTCATGCACCTGCCCTCAGCATGGTTCCCTCGACATACATGCAGCCAAACAGCCTAGAATGCCAGTGAACTAAATGAAAATGAAAAATAAGGCACTAAAGAGGGTTTACAGTAAAAGTGCCCTCATTGAGTCCTAACCAATGGCATCTGTGAGCGTAATGTACATGTAAACGCGATTCGTTCTTTTGTGAGCACGGTTTATCGGTTGCACAAATATACGTCTTCATTTTTACGAAGTGCATTGGCTAAACTACATCACTTGTGGCGCCGGTACGACGTCATTTTCACCTTGAAGGATAGTATCTACAACGCAGCTGTTAGCTAAAGCCTCCTGTACGGCTGTGAAACCTGGCGTATCAGACCAACAGAAACAGACTAGCTGTGTTCAACCACCGGTGCCTTCGCAGTTTAATTCGCATCCGGCGGGAACATCGCGTGAGCAATGTGCGCGTTCAATGTCTTATTTATGGCGAAAGTGAACCACTCAGCACCGTTAATTCATGTATCGGACTCCGATGGCTGGGTCATGTGTTACGTGGGCCAATACACCAACTCCAGCGGTCCATGTTGATTGCGCGCACGGGGTATGAATGGAAGAAAAGTAGGGGAGGCCAGTAAACGAGTGAGCAAGAGAAATAAATTACCTTCGAAATTGGTTTCGGTTGGCATCTCTATACTACAGGGACAAAGTCGGGAGGACGAAAGACACGCTTGGTTGAAGACACTTGTTGGCATGGTCAGAAGCCGACCTCAATGGTGTCTGTGTTGCGAGTTTCTTTTCTCTCTCCCTCTAACCACGATACCAGCCTCGGCGCATTATACAAAGCAAAACATAAACGTAGTTTTGACCTGCTTCTTTCTATGCTATTTTTGCTGCTATATAATTCAATTGCACTGTGCCACAATAGCTGGGGTGATTCTCACCTCTAGCTAACGTGAAGAATGGTAATAATCACCATTACAACTTTGCTGACGCGGCATGAATGGTTGAAAGCGTGGATGGATATGATCTACTTTGATTTCAGTAAAGCGTTCGACAAAGTGAACCATGAGGTCCTCCTCAATAAGCCGAGGATGTGCGATGTCGGTGGCTCACTGCGCAAATGGATCTGTGACTTCCTTATTGGACGGAAATGGTGAGTACAGGTGGATGACCACCTAACGGACTAGTATATATCGACCAGTGGGGTACTCCAAAGTACAGCACTGGGGCACATTTTATTCCTGATCCACATCAATGAAGTGCTTCATCTTTTTCGGTTGCGTTGTACCATGTTTGAAGAGTTGGAGAATAAATGAAGCTCCTTAAGACTAAGGTACTTCAGCATGACTTTAACCGCCTGTCCAGGTGGTCAGCAGATACCGATCTGTTCGTCAATGCAGTCAAAACGTTATATGTGAGCCTGGGGAGGGTGTTGATGGGCGTACACTCTGGCAGGCTAACCGCTAAATCCCACACCTTCCTTGAAGGATCTCAGCGTACTCCCAAGCTGACATTCGAAATCCGTAAACAACATGAACAAGGCATGTGGAAACGGACTGGGCATGCATTGGGCGCTCAAACGCAGCTTCTATATTCGGTGTGAAGAGATGGCCACGCGCTTTTTCTCTTCCATCATAAGACCGATGCTCGAGTATGGATCACGCGCCTATTGTCCAATCACCTGTGACGAGGAGCAAAAACTGGAACAAGTTCAGTATGTATCTACCAGGATCCTACCCAGTTTTCGGAGTATGTTGTACGAAGACCAATACAGACGATTAGGGCGGTACACCCTGTCGTATCGTCGGTTTAGAGTTAATCTCATAATGACGTGCCGGATATTAAATCTCAGCCACCATCCATGTTGAGGCCGCTGCTTCACGTGCGCGCACCAAGCAACACTCGCGGGCACCGATACCGGACCTCAAGCGGATAGCTCACTATGCTTCGAGCAGTGAACTACTGGAACGGCTTGCACAAGAAAAAAGTCGAGGCGAAATTGGTGTCAGAATCCAAGAAATTCCTAGACATCCAGTCTGCGGATTCCAGATTCAGGGAGCGCATCGCAACAAAAAAGCATTTGGCGCAGCAGTGATATGCAGCAAACGCGCATGAATCAGTGACGTGTTTCCGAGCCCCCTATTTTCAGTGTTCAGTAGTTTGCAATCATTAAATGAATGTAAAGGATTTACGAATGCCGCGATTACAAATCCATGTCAAGCTAATCTCTAAACTTTGGTTCCATCTTTCGCTCAATAACACGAGTATCATTCCGACTTAGGTTGTTTACGATAAACCGCATGTAGAATGCTCTTCAATTATAAATGACCCCCCACTAGCGTCTACACCATTGTTCTGCACCGATAAAGATTATCTACCCCATTCTCCGCACCGGAATGTATATGACCAAAATGCTAAATACTGCAAACGGACTGATGGTATTATGCTTCAGTACTTCGCTCGTCCTTGCTTTGTTCGTACAACTAACCGAGCCTACGATGTCATTTGTCTCCCGAACGTTGCGCATGTGGTTACATCACTTGGTACATCGGTCATCCTAAAGCCTGGCTTGTTTGCTCTCTGACCAAAGCGCTTGCCACTGTAGCTGATTTGTACTGAAAGCGTTATTGTTGTGGTGCGTATTCTTAATGCTTACTTAGTTGTTTATATATAGTATCTCCTTTGTTGCTGATTTGATTCCGGTGGAAACGCGATACTCGATCCTTCCTAGCGACTTTTATCGCATGCAAGGATGCCCAGATGAGTAACTGTGAAGTTTGCCAAATTACATTTGGCAATAGGCTTCCTGGTGCCACTTTGAAGTGGCTGTTGAACCCGATTCGACTTCAGTGGCGTGGTCTTTTGCTCCACATGTTATAAAGCCGAGTGCCTGAATGTGTGTCGTTTGTCAATACTGCAACTAGTTGGGTGAAAAGCCGGGATAGTCAGTCAAGGACAGTACATCGGTACAGAGTAAGAACGCTTCGCTGCCGCGCAACCGCCAACAGTCGTGTTTGGGCTAAGGATACTGTGAGGGCCGCCTGGTCCCCTACGCAGGCATGAACGCGCACCCTTGGATAACAAGGCAGGCTTGTGAACCTTTAGGATACTGGCCGGCCAGTCAAGGACATGGTAGATGAGTATGAAGAAAGTTATCGTAAAGTCGAGTCGGAATTGTGCTTGCCATTCAACTGGATGGGGACCTGGAGGTATGCCATATCAGTGGTTGGCTGCCTCATCGGACAGAGCGCGGTTCAGGTGCGACTGGTGGACTTGCATCCATTCCATATAGAAATTTTACCTCCACCCTACTCCTCTCAAATGACCACCGCTATACTTTAATATTATTGTTATCATCATCATTATTATTATTTGACAATGTGTGCTATGGGAACTTGACCCACCGCACGTCGATGCACGGATCACGTTTGGTCAACTGAAGTAAAGTGAACAGCATTGCCCTAGATGTCAGCGCCACTTCAACCCGATTGTTTGGAGCTCCAACAGATTACAGATGACCCACCCAGTAAGTGGTGTAATGTACCCATCATACTGCTCTTGTGTGAGCCATTCACAGCCGTTAGGCAGGAGCACGAGCAAAACAAATACAGCCAAGGTTGCAGACCAGGTTATTGGATAAGCGATCAAGTCAATCGCAAGTAAGTCGACATTTGCCCACTAGTACCCAGATAAAACCAGTTGAACGGAAGTAATGTGGATAGCAGAAGAAGACAAGCAGCTGGTAACCAGCTGCGACGGTCTGCTGACGTAACACACGGCTTAGGTCACTGACACGTTAGAAGAAAATCATGGATTCGAAACTAATAGGACTTGGAGAAGGTGCGTACTACTGAGGAGTCGCAATGAGACAAAGCAGCTGTTCATCGCCTTCCCGGTTATATGTGGTGTCTGTCTAGGAAGAATCTCCTCAAAATATCTAAGGTATTATCCAACTGCTAATTCTGTCAGATGCGCCTGGAACACCCAGTTACAGACAGCAACTAGCGTGATAAACGAGAAAGCAGTTGGTTGTAAACTTCTACGAGATACAGAGTTTGTGTGTTGATGAGACAAAAATAGCAGAAATGCAGAGACACTAGGAGGCTAATCTGGCGAACGTTAATACATTCTCTATAAAACTGTCAATAGTCTGAAACCTAACCGAGGGTCAGTGTTGTGCGAGTTTAGAGTAATAACGTAGAAACTAACTAAACTTTTGCCGTTCTTGGTGATGCAGATAATGCGAACTGGAGCGGCAGGGTAGTAGATGGATTAAGAGTTCTGGTACATTAAGAAAATTACTCCATATACGAGTAGCAGTTTGCGAAGCATCGAGTATACACGGGAATTACCAGTCGGGGAACAATCCCATTGCATGACCCGAGTGATCTGAGGTACCAGAGTTGAGCTAGCAGTTATCCGGGTACAATCAGTATGGGGGCGTCGGGGAGTGTCACGATGCCTCTTGTATTGTGAGTCTACTGTGCCAGGGAATAGAGAGGGGTACTCCAGGTATCGATCCCGGAACAAACTTCTTGGATGAGCAGAAGACGCGTCATCGGCACCCTGTTCCGCGGGCAACCCGACAGCCGAGGAGTCGCTGATTTCCGAAATGCTGGAAACTGTGTCCCTGGACTCTGTTCTCATATCGGGTTGCAACACATGCGATAAGTAACCGGTTCTCGCCGATCGACAGGGTCTAACCCAAGCGTGTGGCTTGGAAAACAGCTTCGTTGATTGTCCTTTTCGGTTAGAATAGTTGGATTGTGGAGCAAACGTCTGGAAAGTCAGATCAAATGAGCTCTTCAAAGACTGGAGCAAATAGGACAGGTTACGAAGTTACAATATAGCAAGAAGAAACCCGAGGATTCAGTGACACCACGGTTCTACGGTCTACCCAAAGTACACAAAAATAGAGCACCGCTTCGCCCTATTGTGTCATTACCTGTGGCACCGAATTACAAGCTGTCTAAGGAACTCAGAAAACGGCTGAAATACCTAATATCCCAGACTCACGGCAGAACGATTCCTTGGAAAATGCAAGGGAATAACAAAAGAAGGAGACATGATAATGATATCATTTGACGTTACAGCTTTGTTCTAATCGATTGACCCGAAGCTAGCAAGGGAAACAATGATGACCTTAACTGTCGAACAACCAACTCGTGGGGCCAACTGGGTGGTTCGCGGTATTCCCGTTCCAGCGAATAGTTCGGCGGCAGTGTTAGAGGACGTGTTGGGTTTCCTCCTGGCAAGCGTTCTTCGTACAAATGTCCACTTAAGAACAATGCGACGTGGCGGATGTGACTCGCCACTAAATAAGGTCATTGCCCCTTGCTTCTCTCCGGTGGAACACTGTACTCCAGCAGCTTGCTGCAGAATTTGTGGGGAGAGTTGGGCTCCTGTTTGGTATCTGGTCAAATGAAAAGCAAGAAATCGGTCACCTGCTCCCAATGGGCGCGATTTCTTGAATTCGCTCCGCTGCGTTGTGAATATATGGTTTAGCCAAAGGCTCGGAGTGGAGTCCCCTAAGACAACCCTACTTCCGCCTAGGCAACCACGTAGTATCTCGCCAACTGACAAACCACGGAAACGCACATACGTTCTAGCTCTCACGATGTTCTATACACCTGCTACCACACCAGCTTCACAATCACACGCCACCCATCTTCTCTTTGTGTCATTCACCCATTACATTACCTAATTCCTCGGCGGTGAACAACTCTGTCGCCATCGGTGAATTCATCCCACCAATATCCGCCAACTCAGCCACACAATGATTCACAGGGGATCACCAGCTACATGATCTTCCATCATCACTTCTGCAACCTGGAACCCGGTTCGAGCTAACACAAAACGTGTGCACACTACTGCAGATTGGACAACAAACGTTACTGGCACGTACCTTGGAAACCCTTGCAATTGATGTCTGCTGCCTGACTGAGACTCGGCTTTAGAACTCCAACACAGTCTACCAGCTACCGTCACCAATCCACTTCCTCACCCGTTTCCATCTCTGCATTTCTGGTGACGCTGAGTCTGCCGCCCCCTGGGCAAGCTGGTGTTGGGATTATGTTGTGCTAGAGGCTGTTCTCCTTGAGCGGATTCAAAGTAACAGTCGTCTCTGTGCTAGTAGGCTCCGTGGCTCCTGCAACGTTAGCAGACATTGAGCCGATAAGCGTGCGCTTTTTGTGATCTCCGCCTATAACCCTAGTGACGGCAGCTGGGATGCAGTCAAGGACAAGTTCCATCAAAGCCTTCATGACCTGCTAATAAGGGCATCTAAAAAGGAGAACATCGTTATGGTAGGTTCCAACTCACACTTCGGTCGGCTGCTTCCATCGGAACGCATTCTCGGGGGACCACATGGACATGACGATGTTCACTCTGACAAAGGAGAAAGACTGCTCAGTCTGTGTGGCGATCACCAATTTTTCCTCTCCAGTACGAGCTTTCGTCACCCCAGGCGCCACCTAGCGTACTCTACTATCAACGTGGTGTTGGTCGTAAAGTGACCACATAGATTTAGGCCGAAGGTGACGAGGAAGCATACGGGAATGCCGATCATACTGGTCGACTTATGTGGTAACCGATCATGCATTGGTGTGCGCGACAGTTTGCATGAGCGTCAGTGGCTCACAAGAGCCAAAAAACTCGACTGAACATTTGCAAATTGGTAGATCCTGCAGTACATTCAAATTAACAACAGAGGCCACATGAAGACCTTGCTCCCTCATCTTCTCTGTATGCTGACCGGCACTGGTTAGGTTTGCAAAATGCCATACTGTCCGCAGGTTTGTCCAGTTGCGGTCGCATCCGCTGCACAACTAAAAGTTAGACCTCGGCAAGTTCTTCGGAAGTTCTAGGTCGTCGACGCGCCGGGTCCGCCGGCGTGGAACACAACAAAATCCGTCGGTCCATTATTCTACACTTGAAATCAAGTCTTCGCCCTGACCGTGAATACTGGTGGTCTAGGCGTGCTGCTGAGATGGAAGCTACTGCATCGGTTGGAAAATGATGCAGTTTGTTTCCCTTCATCAAGGTCACGGTTGCCATTCACACGCAATTTGTCAGACGATCTGCGAGTTAGACGGTACAAAATTCCCAACCTGCAGAAGCGATTGAAGCGCTGGACAGAGCACTTTGCTCTTCCATTTAACTACCCAGCACAACCCTTTGTGACACCCCATCTTCATCTGACGGTACTTGGCCTGTACCTACTGACCCCCCTACCGAAGTAAAGATCCGTAGCGTGATCCTGTTTAAAACGGCATGAAGCCCACGGCCGTGACAACCTTCCTCCAAGTCTTTTCAAAGATAGCGGGGATGTATTGGTCAAGGAATTGCTTTTCACAGAGGTTTGAACTGATGAGAAAGTCCCCAACAAATGGGAAGATTCAATCGTTGTCCCGCCTCACAAGAAACGCCCAAGCAAAGATTGCGCTAATTACCGCGGAATCTGCTGATCACTATTGCTTCTAAGACTTTAGTGCCCATTTTACTTCGCAGGCTTTCGTCCGCCAGTTGCCCCGAGAAGAACAACCCGGTTTTCGACCAGAACAAAGTTGCATTGATCGAATCTTCGCGGTTCGAAAATGCTTGAGCTTAGCGACGTCCACCGTCGAGCAACAAGCGTAGAGTTCTTGGACATCCGCGCGCATTCGATTCAGTAGACAGATTTGCTTCGTGAAAGTGTCTACTAAGGAAGGGTGCGCCCGGCAAGTTTGCCGCCATTCTGAGGGAACTGTACATTCACTCGTCAGGCAAAATTACGGTTTACGGCAGATTTTCCTCGTCGTTTGCTGCCAGCAGAGACGTTCGCCAAAGTTGCCATATTTCACCATTCCTCGTCAATTTTGTCATCGAAGATGTGCAACGAACGCTAAAAGTCCAGAACTGCGGAGTTGAGCTTCTCCCTGGCGCCAGTATCGCGGACTTGGACAACGCCGATGACATCGATTTCCTGAGTGACAATCCGCAAACCGTCCAAAACACCTTGAACCGCTTAGCGATTGAGGCATCCAATTATGGCATGTATTTCATCCGAGTCATATATAAGATGCTAATTCAGGATAGGTAGGGGTCTGCGGACGCGCCCAAGATTGCTGGTGACAGTAAGGATTGCTTCACTTATCTAGGAAGTCGTGTCACGGCTGGTGGCAGTGCTGGAGATGAAGTTTCACAGCGCATTGCAAACACTCCCTTGTTTTCTTCAAACTAAGACACCTATGGAGTCGTGGTGATGTCAGCCGCAGGCTCAAGCGCAAGCTGCACAATGCCTCAGTCCGTACGGTTCAGTTGTACGGCTGTAAGTCCTGGCCTGTTCGCTCGGAAGACATGAGACGACTGTAAGTTTTTGACAACCGCTGTGTGCAGAGGGTAGCTCGTGTGTAATGGCAGCATCACATAAGCAATACGGAGGTACTTGAACGAGTTCTTCGAGTGAACAGTCCAAGCTTTCAAAACGCTATTCTCCGACACCGCATGCGTGGGCTCGGCCAACACTGCAAATGCCAGCCTATAACCTTCCATGGAGAGCGTTATTTGCGCTTCCCGGAAGTGATCGGAAAAAGTGCCGCGGTGGACAACCAAGGAAGTGAAAAATGAGCAAGAAGAAAACAGCCTCAAGCTTAGCATCAGTGGGATCATTCCGTCTCCCAGGTTGGAATTCCAGTGGTTGCAATTGATACACGTAATGGCACGTAACAGACATTTGTGGCGCCAGTGTTGTTGTGCACGTATATCCAGAATATAAAGAACTGAAAACGGCGTGTGTGAAATCCTAAAAAGGCCGGTCCTTTTTCTTGTTTTCGTTCGCAAGCTTATTGCCTTCCAATTTTGCCATGGTTCTAATGACACGGTGTCGGCATACAGGTTTATGAATATATACATACATATATATATATATATATATATATATATATATATATATATATATATGACGGGAGAACCTATAGTGCGCTGAGGCTTGAGGTGGCTAAACAGAAAGAGAGGAAATAACAGTATGCTGACTAGACTATCACATCGGAGCATAGAAAAACCCCACAGATGCGTGAACAAGACAATCCCACGATGTGTTCAGAGTACAAGAAAAGTTAAACGTGTTTCGAAGCTGTCTAGATGGTGATAGCTATGGTAACTTAACCATACAATGTTGTGAAGAGACGAAGGATTCAGAACACGGGCATAACACTAAATGAAGAAACGCAGTGTAAGGACTACAAAGTGATTCCCACTGCGATCTAAAAAAAAAACAAGTCATACACACACAAGCTCCGAGTGTGAAATACGTGGGCAAAAAAGACAGAATTATAAATGCGTTACATATTGTTTACAGCGTCAGTAACATATCATCTATTAATGCAGCAAGTGAGATACAATGGCAAGAAATTGTTCCACCCGTACATTACTATCCGTAACAATAATGACGAAATAGCGCGTGAAACAAGCAGCTGGTGGAGTGGTCATACTACTCCTTAACGGTAACCCTGCAGTAGACGCAGGACGAACTGCAAACATTTGTGTTGAGTAGGTGGACGGTAGCGAGTGTCATTCTTGGGATAGCGAGCACTATTCATACTCACAAACAAACTGTATGAGCTTGAAGATGATGGCTAGTTTGATGGAACTTCAAGTTTTCAGTAACGCGCAGTAAAAACCGAGAAATACTTAGAAGCAAAGTCAAGTACGCTTAAAGTAGTACCATAAAGGAATGAGTTCGTGCTGCAAACATCATTGAATTCAGACTCAGGAAACGAGGTAGGTGTACAAAGTAAACAAATGAATGAAGAAGGCAGTAAGCATAACGGGCCCCAAAGGTATCGAAGCTACTCATTTGGGGACCCCCAAAACTGCGTTTCGGTGGAAATAGCTTAAGGTGACATTTGGTGGCGAATGAAAATGCTACCAACTGTGTAAGGTCGTATGATGAAATACCACACCGGTTGTCGTTGTTAGGATGTGATTCACGCGCTGACGAGTGTAACGATAAAGCTTAGGATAACCGGGAGACCAATTAACGTGGAGGCAAAGACCACAGCAGTACGCCGTTGCGACGTATTGCTGCCGCGCAACCACCAACAGTCGCGCGTCAGCTAAGGATAGTGCGAGGGTCGTTCGGTACCTGTGACCTCCGGATTGCAAGGTAGACGCCTTGTGCATTCGGCTACGGGCCAGGAAAAATGGTATCAACAGGATGCCGGTGGAAGAAGTATATCCTCGCGCCGGTATGGTAACTGGTGTTGAGCAGAAGACATGAAAGCGCAACAAACCACAGTTGCCGAGATTAAGTATAGCAGTAAAAAGCAAAGTAAATGAAAACAGTTATGCAACTGTGGACGCTAGGCTGATGTCCCCGTTGGCCACAGCATCGCTTCTATTATCCTACCGGAGAAGAAAGTCGAAGAGTAACCGCGCAAATGCAGTATCAGAAATATTTAGTAATAGTCTCGAAATACCCCTAGGATGAAGCCTGGCTCTTGATAGTTCTACCACTTCCAAGACACCTAGTATCGCAGGAATACTTAGGTCAATATTCAACGGAATAGATCCCAAAACATCAGAAATCACACCATAGGCAAAATGTACCGCTCCGAGGTCGTCTCAGATGCCATCAACAACCTTGGTTGTGGGTCAAGGTCACGACTTCAATTCCTCGTCAGGTTGATGGGAGGTGCGCTGTTGGAGTGACCAGTAAGAAGCAGACGGCTATTCAGTGCCGGAATAGGTATTTGGCAGCTGCTCGACTGTGTCCAAAACTGACGACATCCATTGCATATGAGTGAGGAAGGATAAAACGAGGGACGGTGATGATGCTGGCATTACCTCTGACTGACAATCTGTGATGATCGGTGATCTGGTTGATTGACAGCCAGCAGTTGAGGAAAACCATTGGGATGCGTCAGCAGATAGACAGCTGATGCAACGGAGTTAATCACACGATTCAAACCTTCAACATTAGAGCACCCAAATGAGATCAGAAAAGTAGATGCGGATATTCAGAAGAAGCGAGAAAACTCCGAGCAAACACATTCTGGAGCGATAGCAATAAGATAGTAGGGGGCAAACGCGTACCAGTAATGTTCGTCTACAGTCGCCGCTGAAAAGCTCGTCACTTAGATCGCATCGGCTATGAATGTCACGTAGGTCACGATGTTGAAATCGGTGACTATCACTCTATCGAGCACATGAAGAAAATAATCCAAAGAGATGGAACACCACGTGTTGGAAAGAACCGTCATGAAAACAGCTATTTACAAAGTCTAGATACGATCGAACTACCCGAGCAGTGAGGAGCTATTGTGAGTCCGATCGGTGCGTTTCAGTCCAGCTCATCTAAACAGCTATGATCCCAGCACCGAAGTGCGGTGGATCCAGTTGCGACGAATTACATCGCAAGCATACTGATAAGCAGCAATGATAATGAGATGAGATGAACGCAAACAGAACACAAAGAAAAGAAAATCCGGAAAGTATGGGCAAGTATAATCGAGGAGGAACATTAACATTAAGCGAAGGAAACCAAATACCAGAGAACAACTGACAGTGCGACTGTGCCCTGCTCCATGAAGTCTCCAATCGTCCATGTGGACCATCACGAAGCCCCCATCCATGAACACCGCACCCCCCCTCAGGTTAGCCAAATCTCTCGGACAATTTCCTCACGCCTTTGTGTAACGTAATCAACTGGTCGTCTTGAGAACTCGCCCAACTTGGTGCAGCATTTCACAAATGATCAACAATATCCGATTCGATCGCTGCGATATCCGAAAGCACAAATCTGTGATTTCCCACAAAAAAGGCAACCTTTCATCTGCCATCATAAAATTCAGTGGTAACAACATTCTTCTACACTAATACTGAACCAGTTTATCTAACCAACAGATTCCGGTGTCATACTAGCTCAGTGGAAAGGAACAACTGTGATGCCGAGTAACAAACCAGCCTCACTCTGAAGCATTATACTAACGACGGATTAGCCACACGTTAGTCTCATCAAAGATGACGGAGCGTCTTAATACATTCGAAAAAGAAGAATTCCTGCTGTCTCGACAATAAATAAACAATTCAGCATGGATTCCTGAACACCAGGATTAACATCCCTTACCGCGTGGAATTCCTAGATCAACTAATTAATACATATGATAGCAGCTCATCCGCAATTGTCATCTAACTCGACCTACATAAAGCCTTAAATCGTGTACGGCATATCTGTCTTCTAGCGAAGCTTCTGACTAACGGAATAGGGGACCCTTTGTTAGCTTGGTTTATTCCGTACCATTCTGGTGTCTCACAGATAACACAAATACGACAGCATATGTTTAGACCAAAGGCTGGTAGTAGCAGGGTTATGCAAAGTAGCGTTGTTGGTACTACGCTGTTTCTAGTGTACGTCTAGTTAGATCAGGCCCACCTCATCCTTTAGCCGACAAAATTAAAACAGTTTACTTTCCAAATGTACCAGTCCCAGTGATACTCTAACGAAAATCCAGCTCGACCTCCATGCACTTGAAACTTGGTGTACCACTAGGACAATATAGTTCACTACTAATAAATAGGGTATCAAGACACAAGTGCAGTATTAGCCACAATGTCTTGACGCTTGATGTAAAATCCCTTACCCCATGCCGCACTATATGCGATCGAGGAGTTCGCTACTCATACGCCCTAAACTTGTCAGAACATGTGTTATGCAACAGCTAGGACAAAACAGCACATCGCACTACTATTCAGAAATTTCAACCCACGAGATTTTATTTGTCCAATGTACGAATCGTATGCTAGCCCTTTACTTAAATACTGAACGATGGCATACGTTAACTCAAGGAAGCATGATCGCATCGTCACAAAAGTAAGCATATCCTAGGCGTCTGCTTAACGCTATCCTACTCTGAGTGGTGTGAACCAGTATGGCTACGACGCCTAAAGGGAAATCCAACGTTATTTCACAATAATCTGCGCAAATGGTGCATACGCCAAGAATAAACTTGCCGCTCTACAGCTAACTGTACACCATACAAACAAGAAAGAAATCTCTGTAGAGGAAAAAGGCCGAGGACAAACACGCTACTAACTTGTTTCTTTACCAATACTCAAGGATATGGAACTAACTGCCGGTCGATACCCGTGCTAGCATATCGGAGTACGGGTTACATAGAGGACTTGACAAATACCTGACAGTCTGCCAAGTCAGTACCCGTTTGGGATGTTCCACAACTAATTGTTGAACGTATGAACAAGGCATAAACAGTATATTACCGAAAATTGCAGATGAGGGTATCAACCGGATCGAAAAATCAGCCGTCGCCCTTCAATTTACCTTTGTCTTCTATTGCTCTGGCTCGAAGACACACGGTTGACTAGCGGCCCACTGGCATATCGATGAGTTGAACAGTCAGGCTTCAGTTTATCTTCTTCAGCCATCTTGACCCCAAATATCTTATAATGGGTTTATTTGACAACTGTGTGTTACCTGATCCACTTGCAACTTGGTTGGCTAGACTTCAAAATCCAGATAACAATCTCGCATAACTTCCCTTGAATTGTACCGGCTTGCACACTTGCTGGTCCGCTTGTGGAACCACTGACGCGTTGGCAGGTTGAGCATTCAGCTCTTCTCGCCACGATTTCGACCAGCCTTGTCACTGAAAACTTCGCTTTAAATGTACCTGGTTTTATTACTAACCACTTACCAGTGCAGGGGTCACCATATTTAGGTCCACTGACCGGATCCGGTACGCCAGTCGCATCCGAATTTACTTCACAAAGCGTGTGGAAAAGATGTTTTATAACCTTTACATTTGAGGTTTCATGTCGTTGAAATTACACTGTTGAACACCAAGGTGAGAGCTCATGGTTGTTGGAACGCCGCTCTGAGTGAGAATGTAGAAAACCCAAGCATGCGTACTATCTACAGTGTTTCTGTCTGCTTCATACCCCAGTGCCGTAGTAGTTCGTTGGTTAGCTCCTCATGCGTGTCATATAAAGCGCTGCGCAGTAAGTTTTCAAGTTGTACATGTCATTTTAAAGCCACATTTGCTGGCTACTTCGAACGAATTAAAATATGTTGATACAGAATAGGGCTAGAAGCACAAATAGTTTAGACTCATGCATTGCAGTATTGCTAATTGTGCGGTATATATATATATATATATATATATATATATATATATATATATATCAAGTCAAATTTGCGCGCGGCCTAGCAAATGCATGCAAATTGGCAAAGGACGTGAACAGCTGGACAGAGATACTAGTGGCTTGAATGCCGGAGTAGGGATATAGTCGTTGTGTACAATAATACCGGTTGCGTCGCGAGATACACACGCACCACGGCTGATTGTAAATGTCTTTGAAATACTTAGCTCACGACATCCCCCGTAAACGGTAGTTGCAGCGTAATTTTCAATTTCAGTACGGTGGGTATTTGCTCTTCTGTTATCTTTTTGTTAAAGTGAGCGAGGAAAACAAGCGGGCACCCGTTTTCTGTCAGGATGTTTGGGAGCAGTTGCATCTCATATCCGAGTGTGTCTGGAGTGCATACTTTTTCTCGCTCTATTGAACAGATTCCGCACCATGCCCAGTTTGTAACGAGCCGGAATAAAGCTATGGAAGTTCAGATACTGCCCCCTCCAAGCAGGATTGCAGTAGACAAAACTACGCATTGATCGCGTTCCTGCGTTCTATCAGTTTGTCCAAGTAGGGCAAACCATCATTCCGCTCATGTTCCGTTATCACCATGATGTGTTGGTGCAGGCTATATAGCATGTTACCCAGCACTGTTAAAGCGGGATGCCCATGGCGACACCTGTTGACAGTCTTGTAGTAGAAAAAAAACTTTTCTATACCTTCGATGTGCATAGGAAGCTGGAAGGCCTATTTCCAATTGACTCTCGGCCACACAGTTATATAGCCTGGATGGTGTTTTTCAGTGACACATTTGTGAATAGTGAGACCAATGTCAATGCTGGACATGACCTCACCTTTCAGCTCTATGACGTCCAGTACCTGCACTAATTCGAATGTGTTCTTCAGACTGTAATAAAGCATTGAGTTCTGGATTGGCTCAAGTATCTTGACTAACCAGTTAGCTAGGTTACGTTGCGGCGAATCGCTCACAGATAAGATCTGTCTCAGTGGCACACCTACCATGTGTAATTTTGACAATCCATCGATGTGATGTCTGCGTGCCCCTGGGTCTCAAGGATTTGGCAGTCTTAGTAATAATGAACTCATCTCCGTGTTTATCCTCCTCTACAGTTTAACTGCATGGGCAGGAGTACAGTCTAGCTCAGAGTTAGTGCGATCATTGAGCATCGTCATGATCTTTTCTACATATTCGGATTCATCCAGCACCACGTCAGTTGGCCCCTTAACTGAGTCGAGTATAACAACCTTTCCTTGCGATCTGATTTGCTTCAAATCCGTCAAATGTTTAGAATATATATATATATATATATATATATATATATATATATATATATATATATATATATATATATAGACCGAATTAGCCATGCATTTTATACGCACTTTGGCGAGCCGCATCTCCACGTATAACCCCTAGTGTGCTGTTCTTCTGATGATCCAATAAGATTTTTATTGTGTTGGTGATACTGTATTTTATTGGTCCAGCCCCTCTTTATTTCTTTCTTTCACTATAACTACTCAGAACAGAAAATTTGGTGCTGAGTGTCGTGTTTACTTTGCCGTATTTCCCGAAGTTTTCGTTCCGGCTCTCAAGTATTGTGCAGAAGGATTATGCGGCTCGCGCTAGTATTTCGTCAGTTATCCGGCACGCTGTGAAAAAGGTTTGGTGACGCCATCGTTACTGGAACAAACGACTCAATGGTAGGACAGATACAACATACCTTCAACTTTTCGCTGACTTTTTTCACGCCCGATTACTTGCCATATCCAAGTTCTAAACATCGTCGGTTTAGGAGGTTGGTGTTCTGCACCATTTTATTATTATGCTACCCACGAAACACGAGCAACTTACACTGCACTAACTAGTTGCTAATGCCGATTCAAACCTAGCCTTAAAAGGCATTTGACAGAAGATAATCCGTTACTCAGCCCCAAGAAATGCGTAAGAAAGTTTCCTAATGTCCTGTACGCTCAGTAGTCATGAACCCTATAACTTGTCGTGACAACAACAAATATTTCTATCTTTAAGTTCACGCACTTCTTTGCCGTTCCTCAGGCACTGTTTGATCCCACTGACCTCCATAACTTTCCTCCGTGTGGCTTCAGGGACCGCAATATAATAGGAAGCTACAATGAAATGATAAATTTCAGCGTATCATTTTCGAAGGAAATATCTGATTAGGGAGTAGTAAAGATGTGCACAGAGCTTTTCAGAAGATTCGCCACCGATAGAGGATGAATCTTCTCAAATATCTGGTTAATGATTAAGAGCAAAAGGATCTGAAATTTCTCGTCCAACAGAAAAATCCGCACGCACCAATAGTTCGGAATGAAACCCGTAGAGAATGATAGGACTAGGCTCAATGGACGGTAACTACAGCTATACAGAAACACATTATTCTATAATGTAGGACGACGGACATACGCAAGACATGACCTAGCTAACGTAAGTGATTGAGCTTTAGCACTCAAATGAGGCACCAGAAGGCATCTAGCCAAAAACCAACCGACAGACCAATCACTAACCCGGCATTTCGTCGGTGATCAATCCACCGCGAGCACCGGTGGTCAAACACAGCCGAGGGTCTAATGTCATCACTGCGAATTGTCAAGTCTCTGATCCATACAGTTACATCGGCCTTATCGCAACTTTATACATCCTACATTCCACTGATAGACTGATATCGTGGCTATCTGATCCTCCGGAAGGCCACACGGACCATGCTGATACGCATAGTAACCTTCACAGTGATGTGAGCATTAGACCATTCTCCGAGTTATCACGTTTGTTGCGCTATCTTCGTTCGACACATCAAGTACTCAGGTATTTCAAAGGAGGTTGGCCTTCTCCATCCAATTAAGTTCCTGGGCAATTTCTCAGTCTCCTAGTCGGAGGGCAACTAAGAGTGCTATAGACTTTGTGAAACGGAAATCTCCATGGAACCATCTTCCTTGTTTCAACCGGACTAATAGAACTCCCAGAAATCCATCCATTATTCGGACGATTGATGTTGAAAATGTAGACGAGCTCAAGTGTTATTTGCATTGCGCATTGAGACCGTTTATTTGGTTTGTCTACCTAGTTGAACAGAGATAGCCGATGTAGACTGCTTTTTCTGCTTCGTGGATTGCGTACGCTGTTGCTATGCGCGAATTCTCGAGGTTGAGTGGTTCCTCAAGAATAGATGAGTGAGCATAAGCCGGACACATGACAAGCCATTGTCAAAGAAAGATATAAGAGCCTCAAATCGACCAAAAGTATTGTACTAAACAGAATACGGTTCCGGAGATACAGCATACATCAACTCCGAAAAATTGTAAAGTATGTTGAACGACACATCCGTGTGCAAAGGGCTGAATGTACATGGTATCCTTGGTGTGGAAAATGACTTAGCTTCGTTAATAGCGTGGCTGATGAAGTCTGTAATGGGCTCTGGGTGGTAAACAAGAAAAAAGAGTAGCAATAAGGAACAGAAACGGAAGAGGAAAATTGCTGGAGACGGGGTCTTACGAGCAAGTGATACTCTCTGATCCCGGTACTCCAGCTTTAGTATTAGACTTGACAGCTTGGTCCACAATGCACTGGAGCACAAATTCAGTTCAGAAGTGCGGTTGCAGCTATCCAGTGGTGTTCAAGTGGACGTAATTAGGACTAATCAGAAGCAATGTTGGAAGGTTTAGAACAATTCATGTATGTTTTCCGAAAGTGATATAGCAAGCACCTGCAACCACGGCCAACCACAGGTGGGATGTGGCGAATTTGAGCCATAATGAGGATGTGATGCCTGACTAGAGATATATGGTCCCAAACCAACGAGAAAGGGCGGTGGGATCCCGCTATCTTATTGCCTCTCAAAACTGTTTTGAAGAAAGAAGACCATCGATCTCAGAAAGAAGATACTAAGATTGTCTGAGTCCTAACCATTGAATTGTTTGGTCCAAATGGATCCAACCGCCACCAAATGGAGTTCAATGGATTACAGAGACACGTAAACCCTCACACTAAACTACGGCCCAGAGTCATCACCATGTGAAACAGATTAAACACATCATGCG
Organism: Dicrocoelium dendriticum; assembly: GCA_944474145.2. Classification (NCBI taxonomy): domain Eukaryota; kingdom Metazoa; phylum Platyhelminthes; class Trematoda; order Plagiorchiida; family Dicrocoeliidae; genus Dicrocoelium; species Dicrocoelium dendriticum. Next base: position 188,441,387 of record OX104063.1, read on the forward strand.
CTGCAGTTCCCGATGAAAGGTCAGTCATTGCCCTACTTGAAGCAGACTCCGTTCTGGGTCCAGTAAATAGATCAAGTGTTTCTCAGGAAACAAGTATACGTCGCACGTACCTGAACTAACGCAACTAACCCAGCGTCATATGTTTATCAAACCAACTGACAATATCATCACTACCTAGTACTCCTGTCATCGCTTAGTACACGCTGTGGTACCGAACACGTGTAATGCGCAGCTAAGGTGCTCACAGACCAAAAGCTCTATGAGATCTTTAGATTAAGGAAAACAAGTTTCATCGGAATGTAGCAGAACGGGTTTCAGTGTGGTCATGTACACGCCGTCAGCAAAGGGCAGTACGCCAGGACGTCGCACCGACGCCTCACTGTCACACGACCACCAACAGCCGCGTGCGGAGTAAGCATAATGCGACGTCGATCGTATCAACGAAGGATCGAGCCGCCGGCCTGTGGATTACAAGCTAGACGTCCGATCAACTCAGCCACTGGCCACCGACCGGTTAGTCCAAAGCCCAAAGGAAATGCAATCCTGACGCCAGGGTTATCGAAAGTTGGCCAATGCGGCATCAGCTCATGTGATACCCGAACTAATATCAGCAGTCATACACCTGTCACTTCTACTGCACTTGACGGGAAAAGGAAGCGAAAAGATAACGGCAGTTCTTGTCGTTGATGGGCGACGACTTGCCAAGATGTTGTCGTCTACCTAAAAAGGCATGCTGCGTTGTGAATGAGCAAGGTATAGGCAAGACGAGGTAAGTCTGTAGAGGGTCGAATACGCGACAAGTAACAAACGGCAAAGCGATGTAAGCGTGTTTCAACTCAACTAGCTTCCCGAGCAGGATGAAAATATTTGAATCGTGAGGCCCAAAAGCAAAACTCCCGATAGATGCTAGGTTAAGGAGGTAGCCTTAACGAACTCTACTTGCGTTTGAAAAGGTATTCATGAACGTTGAAAAAAATGGAGAGAATCTATCAATAGTTCATGCAGCAACGCAAGCCGCCGATGCAAAATGCCTAAACAAGACCATTACCCTGTCTTCATGTACGATAGGGTGTGGAGGAAAATATGTGGATACACAGACAAACACAAATGCACTGACCGGTACAGTGTGATGAGAATCCAAGTCGCTCAGTGATTTATGCATCTCAGACTCAGGAGTGGTGCAATCTCCGCTGTCAGATGAGAACTTCGAGACGGAGTCCAGATGTGAAGAAACCGGATCCTCTATGCGGCAACAAGACAGTTCGGAAGCAACCTGGACGTGCTCTAATTCTTTGGCAATCAAATCATCTAACTGTTTTTTCAGTTGGCAAATATGTGAATCGGACAAGTTTGTCACATTTAGGTAGGCCAATTGCTGACGAATTTCATCAAGAGTAAAATTCCACGCCGCATCGGGTGGTGGCCCAGTGATAAGATGGTGCAACGGCATTAGTGAGAGCGTCATAAGCGACGTGTCATATTTGCTTCACCACGAGGGCAGAGGAAAGAAAGCGGGTGAATCAGAAACGACGTGAGTCGTATTGTGTGCCGACCTGAAATGAAGCAGTGGTAAGATAAAGAAACGACAGCTCAAAAGAGTGATAGGAAGAAGAACACAATGAAAACTAGTGACGGTTTACTCTCCAAGCCATGTCAAAAATAGCCTGAATGCTTTACAAGGTATGGATGTTATGTACATCGTAGTGTTCATTCACAGTCCCGAGCAGTTAGAATCGCAGTAAAAATCCTTTGTCTTGGCCTCCAGAGATTAAATCACCTGATCCAATGCTATTTTTCTGCTTCGAATCGCCACCCATACTGCTGTAAAATCCTTGGCCACCCATTGGGGGAGCGGGCGGCTGGTAGCGGACTCGGCCATTGCCTGAGGCCGCAGCAGCTGCAGCAACTGCAGCTGCCGCAGCGGCCAAGGCTCCCCCTCCAGCAGGAGGACGAGGAGATGCCATCCGACGAACTGCTACATTGCCTTCAGACTTTGCCGGCCAGCTTGGGAACATAGATGGATGGATTGCACGAGGCCGCTCGTTGAAGTAGGCATGAGTGAGCGCTTTTTCCGCTGTTATGCGCTTTTCTGGACAATATGTAAGGAAACTGAAAGGTGAAAAAATCAAAAAAACAATGAGGACAGGTGAAGCCGTGTGCCTTTCTCTGACCGAATAGTATGCTAAAGTGTTAGAGGATAGAGGCCAGCACTGGCTGCTACGAAGTTGTAGGATGCTCCGGTCGTTTTAAACTCATTGTGCCCATCTGTGTGGGGTAGCAGTTTCCATGCTCTTGAGGCTGAGTAAGGCAGCGTTGAGAGCAGGTGAACTGACAGTTGGTTATGGATGGCATATCATTAAGAGAGTACGCGAGTTCCGGATCCCGATGAAAGAGGTATATAAAGGGTAGAAAACTCACCTGTTGAGAAGATCGAAGCCCTGGTCAGAAATTTGCTTCTCCGTGAACCGACGCCGCAGCTGGTTGTATGGATACTCTGTAAAAATGCACTTCTTCATCCCCGGTAGTTGAGAGACTCCGGGCCAGATGCGCTCGGTCGGCGTGCCCAAATCCCGGAATATAATGTTGAGCTCATCCACTTCTCCTTTGCCGGGGAATAAAGGACGCTGCAACAAAAACTCTGCGAAAATGCAGCCCACAGACCACAGGTCGATAGGACAGGTGTACTGCTTGACACCTAGAAAAGAAGGAGCATTATAGACATGATAAGAGCGGGTAGGCATTTGTACTTTTCCAGTAAGAGTGACAATAAGCCAACAATAGAAAAACTGTACAAGTGACGTCATTCTGGGTGGTTGAACATGGGAAAGTTTGTCAAGCTTCAACTACATGAATCGTCTACTGTTCGAATTGGAAAAATCGTCTGATAAACTGAGGAGCTGAAGCAGTGATTCGAAATGTGCGGAGTCACCCTGTCAAGTACAAACACGCAAACGATCTGAATGCTAATACGCACAGTTGGAATATACCAAGTAAACCAGGCTAAAGGAAAAAGTGTAATACTATAGTATGCAGGTCGATATCACACCAGATAATCAGAGGAAAACCTATTGGATTTGTCCGTGGTATGTACTAATATCAGTTCTCGGATAATACAGTATCTTTCGCGTTGGTTTAACTGAATAATGGAAAGAAGTGCATCAGTCCAGAAAGGTTGCTGTGTAAAGAAAACACAGATCGCAGCGCTTTGCGGATCGTACGTGCTGCTATTTCCGTCTATTTTTCTTTATATACTTAACCGCCTATGTCTGGAGGAGCAAACTTTGTGACGTTGTTTTACAAAAACAATGTACATTTACAAGCAATACAGTTGGATGGATGATCTTAGATTACCAGCACTCATACAGATGTGCATCGGACAGATGGTTGCTATAGAACTCACATTCACAGTTACAAACCATAAATGGTAGCGATCGATTAGCAGCTGCGTAGGGTTAATCACATCACAAAATTCGAGAATCGCAATGGTTAAATCTGGAATAAAGGGGCGGTTCGAAGAGGCGAAACTGGATTCATGAGAGCGAATCGTGAGGATTATGGGTCACCTTGGTCCGTGGCACTAATTGATTGAAATGTCCCCACACACAATGAGCTACCAAACCGAAGTAACCAAATACTGGGCACAAATGTCACCATGTTTGAATAAGAATAATAAAAAATTCAAAAAGCTTCAATTCCAATATAAAAATGACTAGCACATATCCAGGTAAACGACCTAAAAAGTAAACCTTTCCGTTTCATTTAGCTCTTGCCGAGTATGTACAAAAGTGGGCTGAAGAGAAGGCATGTTTTCTTAACCCTATTCCACATAAAACGCTGCTAAATCTTCGACGTTTTCGTTCAGCAACGAAATGCGGGATGAAAGTCACAGATATTCATTGTCATATTACACATCAGCTACAGGGGGGAAACACATTTCAGCTACTGTAACAAAATACATGAAGGATACATGGAAAAGCGAGGTACCAATCATTACAGGATACAAGAGAAAAACCGAAAAAGTAATATAATATTTCGCTAAAGGGGAGGGGAAATATAAACAGACTCCGAACATAAATGCCGTTGTGATCGGCTCCTTGCCATATCAACAAGTGTATCCAAGCACATGTGTTCATCGTCTCTTGGACCCCAGCCAGGCAGTCGGATAAACCAAGCGACGCCAAATTAAAAGTTAGGGATTTCATTCCTGTCGACTAAGTCATTGCTTAGCCCCCCTTCCATTTCTTCCATGTACACCCTGAGCGCGCAAACGCACGTCGCGGGAGTCGGTGTTCTAGTGGGCGCAACACGTAGTCTAGCCATCGGGGCTTGGTGCGTGAAATAACGGTGCTGACCGGTTCACTAGCTCATCCCGCAACAAATACACGACGTCGAACACATTCATTGCTCACGAGGTGCTCCCACCAGACATGAGCTAAGCTGCGAAGGTAGCGATGGTCGAACGTAGCTAGCCTCATTGTGTCTGTAGACATGATGGGCCAAGTTTCACAACCGTAAAAGAGGATAGAACAGACGACTGCATTGCAAACTCTGTCGCATCGGCGCCACAGGTAGCGGAGAATGACAAAAGCCCCTCAAGATTTTGCTATACGGTTAGTGATCTCTTCTTGCATTACACAGGCGCTAATACAGCTTCCGAGGTACTTGAATTTCGGAACGCTTTCTAGCTGATCACCACCAATGGTCAGCGCAGGGGTGTGTCTCTGCCAAGCTTAGAGAAGAACTTGGCATTTCAAGGGAGTAGAGCATAGACCAAACGACTGACTACCAATGCTAATTTGTCAAGTGCCACGTAGCAGGTTTGAGCGCCGTCAGCATACTCTAAGTAAAGAAGTCGCTCAACAGGAAGCAGCTCCACACCTTGTAGATCATGTCCAGCGAACACTTTCTAAGAGTTCGTCAATGGCGAAGTTAAAGAAGAAAGGTGACGGCGAGTAACCTTGTCTCAAATCGCTAAAGATATTGAAGAGTGGAGACAGTTCGCCATAAACCCCCACTCCGCACGAACTATGCGCGTAAAGCGCTCTGTCAATGTTTACGTCGTTTTCGGACAAGCCTTTTCTGATCAGACAGTCCCAAAGGGCACATCGACCAACAAATCGAAGGCACCTTTGATGTCGAGAAACAGGACAACGGTGGGTCACCAATTAATGTGGTGGTACTCTAACATTTGACGCGATGTGAAGATGTGATCAATGCAGCTGCGACTATAAAGAAGCTCGGCTTGCTTCTCACGAATCTGACCTTCATGGGCGCCAGTAAGTCTATGAAGAACGACAAAGGCGAGTATCTTAGAGGCAAATGGGATCAGACTAATTCCTCTATGATCGCCACATTCCAAAAGGGAGCCCTTTCGAAAAAGGTGATTATTACGGAGCGGCTCCAGTCTGTTGGGACAGTTTCCTCCCCCAACAGCTTCAAAAATAAGTTATGCAGATGATCTGCAAGAGCAGGTCCCCCGAATCTGAGGAGGGCTGGATGAAGTCCATCTGTTCTTGCGGCCTTACTCCATTTCAACAGTCTGATCTTACGTTCGACTTCTGCGTGTGAGGGCTGATACAGGGAGACGAGCCAGGGAGAATGGTATCATTGGTCGAATGATAACCCAATAACTCTGAATAGACTGTTATTCTAAGCGTTCGACTCAACAGTAAGTGGGTATTGACAAACTGTAGATTGGCCGCTCATCCTATTCGCCTATGGTCACGCTAACACCAGGTCTCATTCTGCATGTTTCGCGTATCAGACAATAACTTCCGATGGTTACAAACCGCAACAGCTGTCTTGATATCCGATCCATGATGAGACTACCAGGATTCGCGGTCCATTTCAGACTGGCCTCGAGGTCTTTGCGAGTGTTTTGGTGTTCGCTTCCAGCCGGAATGTGTCGGGGAGCATCTAAAGTTACAGATGCTGCATAGTGACCCTACGCCCAGGTTGGCAATTTGATATGCTATATGCAGACATGCACGCTTCTAACAACATCTGGCAAATTTGCAACCAGTGATCTTCAACTGTGTACAGAGAGCACCTACTCAGGACGAGTGGCAGCGTAGTTTGATATGCAATTAGGACATCTGGTTTCGCCAGCTGATAAGTATCTATGCGCTCACAACGTCGATGTATGCGCCCACCGAAGAAAAGTAAATTCGGCACAAACGAGTGCGGGGTCAGAGTCCACGATCGTGATGAAATTCGAGCGACAGTTTTGGACGAAGCCTCTCCAGCGGTAACTTATCGCGATGTGATCGATTTGCGTCCACGGCTGGTGGGTGCCATGTCACTCTCCGACAGGAGCTATGTCGGAAGTAAATGCTAACGAAAAATAGATGAGCATTTCCACACAGGTCTAGAAACCGCTCCCCTTATCATTACGGAAGCCTACATCGTGTTAGCCGCCCAGATGCAGTTCATCAGCTGACAATTTGTCGACTTGGCGTTCCGATCATCAACAAGCACCACAGAAATCGTACTATTTCTGTAATGAAAAAGACCGTTCAGTGGTTGGTAGAATTCATCTTTATCGACTCAGTGCTAGTTCGTGGGGCGTAGACCGCAATGAGAAACAAGCACCTATTGTGCCCACGTGACTTCGAAGCTTTGAACGAGTCAACGAATATGACGGCACACATCCGGCTGTTCATAGGGATCCAGTCAACCAGGGCAGCTTTAGTCAGGAGACAGAGCACGTTCACATAGGCTTGGCCAGAATTTAAAACAGCGTTATCTCCAGACAAACGCAGTGAGAAAGTGCCGCCATTGATGCTTGTGGGAGATCGCACGGTGAGCATGAAGCTCGAATCTTGCAGGCGGGTTTCCGAAAAGTAGCAAATATAGGGCGGCAAGATTGTAAGTGTTCAGGGAAATGCTGCCTATCGGCCAATCTGCAATAAAGTGCATAAGCTGAGGCATGCTAGTATTAGCAAAGATCGACGGCTCCAAAGAGAAACGGATGAACTGATGTTGTCCGCTTGGTTGAACATGGGTTTCTCGATTGGAATGGAGATACATCTTGCGTATGCGTGTAAATCAGAACTAGAAGACAAGCTACTATCGAAGCAAGATGGGGTAGGCCAAGAATTGGAGACTGAAAACAAATAAAACAGATAAAAGTGAAGTTGGAAGTGGGGGAAAAGGGAAGGATAAAGCAGTAGCATCCAAACTACTATCTACCGCGATCGATGCAGCAAAATAGGGCGCCGTTGCTTGTCCTCTACGACGACCAAAACATCGAGGAACTGTTTGTAGAAGAATTCTAGGTATTGCGTGGGCAGATTACTGTTAGGTTGCCCAGCCTATATGGGAGAACGATTAGGGTTCTCAACTAAAATTTTCGGTTTATAAACCTAACCGCAAGACAGGGGGATTTCGGCACTAGGATACAGAGAGTCCATTGTATAGGAAAACGAGCCACCATCACTCCAACCCCAACCTTGGAAGACCAGGGAAATGAGTTTGTCTGGTCTCTAACCAATCGGCAATGTAGTATGAGTGGCTCTGGATGTGAAAAAACACCACTCAGCATAGCTAAATGGATCGCGGAGGCAAGCAAACCATCGCACCCCGCTAAATTCCAGCGCGAAATGTTGTAGCGAGACCACCAACCACTTAATGACCCCTTAACCCTTTGTGACGAGGAACACGAGGAAGTTGATCAATTCACTTATCTTGGTAGCTGCATCAGCAACGATGGGCGCATAAGCGCCGAAGTCAGTTTACGTATTGCGAAGGCTAGAACTGCCTTCCCGATTCTGCGATATCTGTGGTGTCAGAAAGTTTCTTTCGATCTGAAAGGCAGCATATACAGGGCCACAGTGAGGACCGCTCTACTCTGTGGGAGTGAGACTTGGCCCCTTCGATCTGAGGATTTGCAGCGTCTTGAAGTATGATAATTTTTGTCTGTGAACCAATGCTAGTGTCGGATGGAACCAGCGTGTCCGAAACGATAATGTGCGTAGGGGAAAGTTAGGCGATGACAATCAGACTAGTCCCTTAAAACGACAGTGTTAAAGGAACCTGTTCTGAGGCGGAGCCTCTCGCTAGCAGCCCGGAGCAGTTTGACCCTGGCGAAGCCCGAAGCTTATTGGCCAGACAATAAGAGCGGGAAAATAGTGACGTTTCACCTTGAAGGCTACCAATGAGGGTGATCCATCTTGTAGCCTGCCAGTAAGCGTCAGCAACCACCAAGTGCATTATCAGGCATCTAGTTGCTGAAATCCAGGAAATTCCAGCTAGGTCAGTTTCTTATAAACTATTTATTTGACCCCAGTATTTACTTGTGTATACTGCTTACCGGGTGTTTAATGGAGGTATTTGCCACAGTCTTTAGTCTTCTGATCTGAAAAATCTTTGGGTCCAACTTGCGCAGTAGCAGCGGGTTATTCGTACGGTCAGTGGAAAACAGTATATTTTGGCAGCAGAGGTGAACTAGATCAGGACGGCAATCTTATCGGAAGACCTGAAGGCCATTTTGTTAAAACAACAGCGGATATGTGAAATTGCACAGCTGCGAATGATTGAAACTCTCACAAGAATATGATCTTTTCAGCCCACGCTCATCCAGAATACTGGGAAGCTAACCGTGGATGCAGTGATCCACAGCGTTAGTGAGGTCGACTTCGATCCTGACTCAGGGCTATTATTTATTGCGCTGTTTGAGGCGCTTTGAAGATGCTATCAGGACAGAGTTGTCAAATCTCGACGATGCATCAAAAGTTCGATCACTGTTAAGAAAATTGGGGAAGGTTGAGCACGGCAGATATAAAAATACATTTGCCTGAGAGTACCCATGATTTCAGTTTTAATGGCACAGTTGCCCGGCTCATAGAAATGCTTGGAGACCGGTCGTTGCTTTTTAGTAATGGGTACGATTGTTTGAGGCTTTGCAAAATGGACATTGGTAGTCTTCCTGCTCATGCAACGACAATGAGGCGTGAATGCCAGAAATTCGAAATGAACTCGCTTACCGAAGATCAGTTTGAGTGCCTGATTTTGGTGTACAGTTTACAGTCTCCCAAAGATGCCGAAATCCGGATAATACATGGGATGTTGGAATGCGACCCGGGGTGTCATAACAAAATGTCGTTGCTATAGCCCAGAGGACCACGACACAACTATGGTAGCAGATTCAAAGGCGCATACTGGTGATATCACTGCCGAGCAAGTTTCCAGGAGCAACAATCCAGCAACTGAGAACGGAATATATACACTAGAAAAAACTACATCAGCTTGCTGACAATGTGGAGCTTGGCATTTACTGAGATGGTGCACCTTCGGCAAGCAGACCTGCCAAAGTGCCATAGACGTGAACAGGAGACATACTGCGTCCAAACTATCTTTCACGCCAGCATATTCAACCGGAAACAAGGTCACCGAAAGTTTGCAAGAAGGATAAACGTCAACGATGTTAAAGATAGAAGATAGTTTGTCACTATTAGCATCAGCTGGCGATTGGCGCATTTGCAGTGACATGGCATTCGACATCACGGTCAGTTAGGAAAAACTGTTGGTGCATCCGACAGAGTCATGATTCATATAAGACAAAATTTACAGTGCAGAGGACGGTTAAGTGGGGGCTGAAATAATAGAAAAGTAAAACTGAGGACGGACAAAACCAATAAGACTCGAAAACTGAAGAGGTAAGGAGTGGGTGAGAAAAGGAAACGGCGCAAGACGAAAAACCAGAAAATAGCAAAAGACGACAGAAGGCTAAGCGGTAGTGCCAAAAATACGCGGGTCGAAGCAAACAACTGAATAGCAAAACAAATTTTAGATGCTGCCCGCTCGCAACACTATGCTCAAAGACTGGTTTCCTACTCACCAGGTAGAGGTAGTAGGACAGTGGCTCAAATTCGGGAAGTGAAATCTACACATTAAACCAGTGAGCTGCGGACAACGTATTTCACAATGATTAAGGAATCACTGGAGGAATCGCTTGAAGCACTCGCTGTTTATATTTTATATTACACACGTTAGCTATAAGTAAGGACACCTAAGCCATTGCACCTCAATACATAAGGAAAAAGTAACAGACGCAACACAGGCGCGCCAGCTGAGCCACGAAAAACGGAAGGACGTTCCGGCTGACGTATCGCGAAAAAAATCATATCATGCTTCAGGAATCAGATCGTGGTTGGAGGAAGAGGGATAAAAAACTCACAACACGAACGCCACTGTGAGCGGAACCTAACTATGTCAACAAACGTATCTAGTCGAAAGATTCATCTGCCGTCGGGCCCCAACCAGAGATCCGAGAAGCTCCAACTGAGGTAAACATTAAAATGAGGGACTACATCGACTTTGACCACGTCGCCGGCTAGCCTTCCGCCTTCCTTTTCCATCTGTGGTGTCAGCGTTGTAATGGCAGCTGTTGGTATTCTCCAACGAACTCTAAACGAACAGGCATGACGCCTCGCGATCGATTGTCCGCCGCTAGTTCAGCAGCAACACCTGCACGCATGAGCGAGGATCGCTTAGTAAGCTAGCATGACCAACTAGCTCGATTGATGAATATGGTGGGTTTTTGCCAGACGCAGCCAACCAAGGAAGAGCAAATCGGGGTGGCAGAACGGAGCGTTAATTACCCTATAAATAATACATTGCATTCTGATATAAATAGATTCTGATGGCAGTCCAGTCTTTGTTTTTGATTCTTGGAGAGCGTTACTCGACAATGTCTACACCCTCTGGGTCGTTTTGTGAATGGACTGTGATGCGCAAATGAGCCCAAACCATCCCGGAGCCCCGCATGTCCGGTGCATCAACGTACATAGAACCGGATTTAATCGCTATTAAGAGCTCTAGAGCACACGTAATGGACGAGGTAATATGCGAGTGAGCAGTAGTAACCAACTAAAAATTGACAAATACGGTGTACGTATTCATGCCGAAGCCATAGCCCGCTTTGTGCACGCGGAAGATCCTACGGCATTAAATAGCATGCACCGTCGGATAATCATCAACAACCGAGGTCATATATTCCCCACCTCCGCCAAGCACGCTTCGGCACTGGGGCTCACCAAACTTGCCATATCCGACTTGTGTGTGCCTACCATGAGAGGATCCCCTAAAGTGAACGGCACACAAATGCGGGGTGCGATAGCACAAAATATCCCACACTAACAACGTAGGCTCATGCGTCCGAAAGCGATTCCTACCAATTTTTGTGTTTTATAGGATTACTGTTTCAATATTACTCCGGGAGATTTGTCCAATCTCGGCGAATTTATGTAATGCCCAGGCATGCATCAATTCGTCGAAAGTATTGGTTCATAGATCGAGATTCGCTTTGAAGTGGACCTGTGTCAAATCGGTCAGTGGGATCGAATCTGAAGCAGATAACTCTTGGGCGCAGAGTAGTTTCAACGCAGTAAGCGCTGCTTGAGTTGATGGAACACCCAAAGGCTGAAAATGAGGAGTAGACACCTGTGATGTTGGCAAGCAACAAAAGGCAATGCTAAAAGCATTGCGAGAGTAAATATACAGAACTCCGTCAATACCCCGTGAGGGCGAACTCGTGCAGCGCTAAATAACGTACTACGGATGAATTATGCAAGAGAAATAGCACTAACATGGAGGTCACTTTAAAGCACTCGTTGACTGAATGGATTGTGACACGCAACTCTCAATAAGGATCGCACTGCCCACCGCGACTCAGTGGTTTAAGAGTAGAAGCTTTGACTGATAGTCCCACAACATTCTGGGCTCGAGTCACAGTCGTTTTCTCCATGGGACGATTGCAAACGAGCAGATAGCCGATAGTGGAGTGCAGTAAGGTGAACGAGCAACCTTGAACAAACATCATTTACGCTTTGTTGAACATAAGAGGAATGGTTTGGGCAAACCTAGTTGAAGTGGATCTCAACCGAATAAAATAAATCAGTCATTACTTTCACCGATAAGACTTTTAAGCAGGATAGAACAAGTCGTGTAGAGGAGCCAAGGAAAACGTGGTGTTACATGACAGGGTTCGGTTAAAACACACTTTTTAAAAGAATGCGAAAACACCAGACCACTGAGGATGGATCAGGAGCAATGAAGCAACGAGAGGTATTACCAGTAGACCCGTGATTCGTTCCTGCGCTTAGCTACCATGCGGTAGACTGGCACACGAAGCAAACACAAAGTACACTAACAATTAAGAAAGTAAAATAGACATCATCGAATGGCATTAAATACGGATGTACCCAATAGCAGTTCTGGGGCGCGATACCACAACGTGACGACCACCTCGGTGTAGTGTTTCAACGGAGACCCGTATTCACGAGCCAATCCAAAGTCACCGACCTGAGGAAGACAGGAAAGAGCATCAGCGATTGTCAGCTTGTGGCTTGGAATAGGAACAGTGGGAAAAGGCACCAGCGGTACGCCGGTACACCATACCGATGGTTTACAGCCAAGTGATTACCAGCAAGCAATGTGAGTTAAGAGGTTGATAGTGCTGAGGCCGTCCAATATGTTCAGTGGCCATATGCGTGCCCGTGCAAATGAAGGAGATTTAACAATATCAAAGGAATGGGAAGGCAAGGAAGGAAAAAGTATACAATGCAATTCGTTAAGTCTTGACTGGTCACACGTCAAAAACGTATATAATGGTCGTCCAATAATCTAAGAAGCGCATCAAGACTAAACAGAACATAGATCTGAATTACAAATTCCACTATTTGAAACAAACAGATCCACTTAGTAAGGTGAATAAAGTCGCAAAAACAGGAAAACCGGCAGGTGTCAACATTTCGTATTGTCTCTTCAGTGCCAACACAATGACACGAAATTTTATAAGACGACCGGAACAAGTTAGGACATAGTGGAAGACAAGTGTGATACCCTTAAGCTCAGAGCAGTTGTAGGCTTACGAATAGCTGTTTCTGCACACCGAGTGCGGGTTTGATACGGCCGATCGCGACTGCCTCTGCGAAACGTAGGAAGCAGGTGTTAGCATGTCTTAACACGATTAAAAACATTGTGGTCTGATCGAACGGATGACAGGTGGCCATTAAATGCCTATCTATTGATGAAGAAGGTGGCCTACGTGAACAGGTGTTATGAGCAACTGACGACTGAGTGATTTGACGCTGCAACCATTTAGGAACATGTCTCCTTATTTTGGAGTTCAACATACTGTCAGTACGGCCGACGTAGCATGTACACAGCTACAGGTAAATTGGTGACTACAACGTGTGTTGGCGCCGTCAAGGAGGTAACAAGTATTTGATTTGTTCGGTTGATAAGAACAGTTTCAGCCTTACAACTGGAGGCATTATAGCTAGGAATAGATTACAAAGTTCCACCTGGTAAGCTAAACCGCTTCTTCATAGAGGTAAAGCTCGAAAACTTTTATGACCAGTTAGCAGAAGTACAGCCATCTAGTCCAGCTATGTCCAACTGGTTTAGAAACAAACTAATTGATATTGCCACGAAGTCACAATGACACCAGTGCGGGAGAAGTGTTTGCTTACAAGCCGTCACCTTCGTGCACCATGGGAGCTGAGGACGAAAGGAGTGGTGGCACTTAAGCCAGACCAAGGCTCAGGAGCCGTTACTATGGGAAAGGAAAATACACACAGAAAATGCAAGATATACTGAGTGATGCCAGCAAATTAAAACTCCTTACAAGAACAGAGAATGTTAATGAAGTAGAAAGACGCATCACAGACCACCTATAGTCGCTCCTTCTACACTGTGTGATTGACGAAAAGGTATGTAAGAGCCTAAAACCGGGAGGGTCCAAAGACCTATAAATGTGGCACACGACTCAGACCAATCCTGTCAATGGCAAACTCAGGACAACATAAGCTGACTAGTTGGCTAATAGAAGCACTTGCGCCGTAAAAACGGCCGACTATTCCACACCCTCTGAAGGACTCTTCGAGCGCACGGAGGCTTTATATGAAATTAACTTATCTGATAAAGTTATAGCATCATCAGATGTACAATCGTTTTCACTAATGTTCTGCTACGTGAAAAAATTAATTAGGTGTGTGATTTGGCCCAGTGCTCCGATTTAACTCTTCCAGCAGCAGTCGAAATATTGGAGGACAACCGACTACTATGCACTGAGGACATCGGTTTCCAATTCCTAAACATTCCTTATCACCAGATAGATGGGGTGGCGATGGGTCTGGCCTAGTGCTGGCAGATTTTTTCATGTCCATGACTGAAGTTGAGTGTAGAAATATCACTTCCTTCCAACTCTAAGCGGTATATGGATGATATTTTGGTGTTTAGCTCATCAGAAGAGCACATCGCGTGTCTGGCCAATCGCCTGAATAACGCGCATACAGATCTGAAAATACCCAGCAAAATAGAGAAAAACAACTGCCTCCCATATCTGGAAGCGTTGATTTGCCGAAGAGCAGATGCTCCATCAAAAGAGTAGTTTACTGAAAGCCGACTTGGTCAGGGCAGTACGTGCACTTTACCATCTTCTCCCCAATGAGGTATAAGCAGATGTTAGTTAACACGCTATTCAACTGTGCAAGAACTATGCACCACCGACAGTTTAGATGACGAGATAAACTAGATCAAGGATACGCCGTTGATAAATGGCTGTCCAAGAGGATCAGTCGATAAACCAAGCCAGGCGAAGGTGTCCGGACAGAAGGTATCGACAGTTGGTAAAAAGGTCTACATCGAGCTCCTATTAAAGAGCAATTCTGCCAATATGAGGACAACGAAGCGCATAATTTCCGAAGTCCAGAGGACTTAGCTGCTGAAACTGATCTTATCAACCGAACTAGTTAAATACCTGTTACCTCATGACGAAAGACAACCTGTCGGCGCCAACACACGTTGTAGTCACCAATTTACCTGTAGCTGTGTACATGCTACGTCGGCCGTACTGACAGTATGTTGAACTCCAAAATAAGGAGACATGTTCCTAAATGGTTGCAGCGTCAAATCACTCAGTCGTCAGTTGCTCATAACACCTGTTCACGTAGGCCACCTTCTTCATCAATAGATAGGCATTTAATGGCCACCTGTCATCCGTTCGATCAGACCACAATGTTTTTAATCGTGTTAAGACATGCTAACACCTGCTTCCTACGTTTCGCAGAGGCAGTCGCGATCGGCCGTATCAAACCCGCACTCGGTGTGCAGAAACAGCTATTCGTAAGCCTACAACTGCTCTGAGCTTAAGGGTATCACACTTGTCTTCCACTATGTCCTAACTTGTTCCGGTCGTCTTATAAAATTTCGTGTCATTGTGTTGGCACTGAAGAGACAATAGGAAATGTTGACATCTGCCAGTTTCCATTTTCCTACGGCTTTATTGAAATCCTACCATTGTGAGATGTTAGTATTAGACTAAGAGGAATGGCGGAAATAACATGCATGGTAATGGAGGCACATCTGCGGTATGCGGCTGGTTACAATGAACAATCAGATCGCATTATGAGGTCTGCACCTCGTTCTGTTGAGAGCGTATGCTTTATTTTTATTCTTATGTGGGACGGAAGAGGCCTCAACATTAAAAGTGATGTACTCTGCCACATTTGTGTTACAATTACCGGGGTAAAACCGGGAGGTGCATAACGGAAGCAAAACATAATGTAAACGACAACCTCGCATCTGCAGAATATACAGCAGTCAGTATCACCGCGCCAAATAAATAAATAAACAAGTAAATAAAAGTATTCTCTACCATGCGAGGCACGGCCGTAGAGGCACGATCATGTGGGTAGAAAAATGTACAGCGCTTTGAGCATAGGTTGGACAGAAAGATCGGAGTGCTGATCAGATACTAACATTTGAGTAAGGACCACGCTCAAGTCCGAAAAGGAGGGATGAATATATCCAGCTGGAAAACAACAGCCGGTAAATCAGCCCAAGTTTTTAAACGAATGCCTCGGAAATGATTAACAGCTGAAAACACTATGATAAACCAAAGGTAGATACTCGGAGTACTTTCCACTATCTACAAATCCGTACTGTTGCTTCAAATACCACCAGTAAGACATCAATTTAACAGTTGTAAATGTGCCTAAACAAGAAGAAATGCAGGGGAGTTTAAACCTAAATTTGCAACTTACTTTAAGTATACCCTGGTGGCTGAGAAGAAGATTAGAAGTTTTTAAATCTCGGTGAAGAATCCAATTATCATGGAGGTGACGGACTGCGCGTAGAAGTTGTAGAAGCAAACATTTGACCTCTCCAACACTGAACGGGCCATTCATTATCTGAGGATAAAGTGAAAATACCACAGAGCGAGTGAGGAAAAGTGAAAGTGAAAGTAAGTCACTAGATTGGACTGGAAAAAGCTGATACACACGCCATCTACCTAGAGAATGAAAACCGGTTTTAGTTAACGGGACCGTAATGAACGAGGTTCATCGAACGTTTTACTAATTGGTAGAGGCTCGGTCTTAGTGATCATTTTCGAAGACGGTCAAAGGAAAACGAAATGAATACCGAACAAAAGAAACCAGAATTGTAAACGTCTTGATGGATAGGTCTCAGTGAAAAGGATATCGGGAACAAAATTGCCAGCACCAAGCTACCATGAAATGACACATTCTAGTCCTAAAAATAGTAACTGAGCCAATGGAACACCAACTGAAAGCATTCATCCGTTATTGCAGTGGTAGCGGTTATTTGACAAAAAACGCTTCACATAGTCGAACTGAGTTCATAGCGAAAAAGTAGACCTAAACCATCAAGCGGCCACTACTAGTAGACACCCACATCTGAGTTTGCTGAAGGAAAAACTCAGTTGCATCTGGAATTTGTTACAGAAGCGGGGAAATCTCAAGTGCCGCTGGCGCCAGTATGGGCAGAGAAAGCCTCAGATTAAAGTATGTGTGTGCTACGAAATAACGGTGTTGTAATATATAGGCTATTTGTAAAGTCTCTCGACAGAATACTTAATATGAAAGCGAATTACGTCGGTTAGTGCAGGTAAGCATGTGAATAAGTTCACTGTACGCAACAGGCCCGCGGTTGATAAGGAAGTAGATTCAAGGAGTTTAGTCTCGAGGATGGCTTTCTGCACCATTCTAGCTCCGTTAAACGTCTACGCAGCCAATTTTGGTTTCCCACTTAATAGTCCATGCTCCTTAAGTTGAGCTTAATGAGGGTACTCCAGCGCTACAAACTACTTGTAAATACTCACAAAGGATCAACATCCCTCGACAACTCGCGATTTCGGAGTTTTCTGTTCTGAAACTCCAGTGCAAATCTTCATCACTTCTGATATCAACTGGGCTAGTTTTGATCTTAAATATAAGACTATTCTGACGGGTCAGTCGGTAGCTGTACAAGGCAGATATTGGAAAAAGAGGACACTACATATACGGTCACCATTGCAGTGCTTTTAATCCGCCAGTGACAAACTTCACCTGAAACACATTGGTCGGTCATTTTGAAATACACGTTGTGTAAATGAATTGCAATGTGCAATCTCAATGTCGACCGCAATTCACACTGAAATGAACCCTGGTCGTGACACGGTGGCTAAAGGGGAACAGGTATCGGCCAACATTTCAGTGGCCGCTGGTACGTTGAGGGCAAATGTCAAGAAGCGTGAAGTGCAGTGTTTCCGGGCGGGTAACATCAAATATTTGCCCGCATCACCTAAAACCCATTAAAATCACAAAGTCATCAGGGCCCGATCGAGAAGCACACGCGCACAACCCCTCCGCACGATCGTGACTCGTCTCGCTGTCCACAAGGGACTGTGTGGCTGAATCCTGGACGAGACATGAAAGCGGTAAGCTTTAAGGAGTGCGGTTTTTGTATGATGTTTCCATACACAGAGTCATCTATCTATCTGCATTATGGCTGGAAATCCCAGTCCTATATTCGATTCATAATTAGACATATCGTACAACTACACGCTACCTTTTGCAATAGCCTCGTACTCGTCTGACGAAACCGTGGACATTGTTGTGTTGTGTTGTGTTTTCTTTTACTATTTCTGTACCTTGTTTTGAGTTCCATGGTTTCCGATGGTGCAATGTCTATTCATAGACTGTTGCAAAATAAAACTCGTCTTCTGAGAAATCTTTTCTTAAGTGCGGACACTGACAGCTCAGTTATTGACACGATTAGAACATAACAACCCTCAACAATTCAACGTATGAATAATACAATTAGTATGCAAAACACAAAATGCAGTACAAAACGTTATCCCACAAGTGGCAATTCCATTGCGTAAATTAATGATAAGATTAGATCTCTCGGCAAATGACTGAAACGAAACAAACACTGGGATACATAGAACCTCCAATAAACATTGGGTTCAATAAATAACAGCAGTAACAAATCACGAAAGCTCGATCCAGCCCACGTGAGAAGAGCAAAACAACTTATCCCCTGTATCCAGTAAGATGATACGAACGAACGCGTGAAAATGAAAAACATCGTATAAAATGTTCACGACAAACCTAAACAAGACAATGTAAAAAATACACAAATAGGCGCTCGTAAAATGGCAGGGATCGAAAGCAAATGTTGACGACAGAAAAAGAAAACAGCGAAACAGTGCTATCCGATTATGTTCAGATATGTGACATCATTCCATTTACATATTTGTCGTTGCCAGTACACTTTTAGCTCTTGTCTATAACAACAAACGAATAAAGCCTGATTTCAAAGGTCGAGGTTACTAATTCACTGGTGCATGTCTCCGTTGCATTGCTCCGTTGTACTAGAATCTATTCATCTGCGAATCAATCTCCATGAAAAAGCATTCCCAGACCGGAACGTTCCGACGCCGATCGTAATGGTCCGGATGCAAAAAAGTGGATAGAAGTTCATGCGAGCAACATTTTAGAAACAAGCAAACTAGAAAAAAAGTTTAGTAGTAATAGTAGTAGGTAGTAGCAGTAGTAGTAGTAGTAGAAGTAGTAGTAGCAGTAGTGGTAGTAGTAGTAGTAGTAGTAGTAGTAGTAGTAGTAGTAGTAGTAGTAGTAGTAGTAGTAGTAGTAGTAGTAGTAGTAGTAATTGTTGTTGATGTTGTTGTTGTTGTAGCTATCGTGCCACAATAGAAAAAACAACGGAGCATCTTTTTGTTATTTTGTACACGCCATTTTTTTCAATTTTTTGTCTTTTTTAATCATTAAGTATCCAAATCTAAGCAGTTATATACACAGATTACGAGCCATATCCTGAATTGTTTCCAGTCATGGACACTCCTCGTCCTTCGATCCCCAACCAGGCATGTGGATCCAATGGTGGCAAGACGTAAACGATTTCATTTGCTGTCGCTAGGTGGATGGCGGATCACCACGCGATCGCTTCCACTTGAGTCCTGCACGAGCAAACAGAGCAAGATAAGGCAAACGCTCAGCTGACATGACGGAGCCATTTAACTGATGCAGCAAAACCGGCTTGCTGAAGAGAATACTCGCATTCCTTAAGACATGACGCCTGACTTCAATGTTGCAAACGGGTTGTTGCCACCATACACGAGCGATCCTCCTCAAGCACCCGTTGTCGGAGGCCGAGAGCCGGCGCATATCGTCTACACGAATTGGCCATGACTCGCTTCCATATAGCAACACCGTCCGACCTGTGGCATAGTAAACACGACCCTTTACCAAGAGGGAGATATCCCGGCGACGCCACAAGTGTTGCAGGTTGACAAACGCCGACCGAGCTTTATTGACGCGAAAGGAAATTTCCCTTCTAATGGTACCACCAGCAGACACACAGCTGCCAAGGTAGACAAAGCTATGCACTTGTTCAACCAGTGTACCTCCAATATTGAGCACGGGAACAGTTGAGTGCTAATCCTGAACCAGCATTTTACATTTTGCCGAAGCAAAACACATTCCGTACAGAGACGTCTCAATCGCCAAGCGGTCTAGAATGGTTTGCATGCTCTGTGAGTTCTCCCCAAGTAAGGCGATACCATCGGCATAATCTAAGTCGGGTGCTCGCTTGCCCGTTGATAGCTGTATATAAAAAATTTTGGCAACTGTCTAGAGCTCTCAAAAGGATGTCTTCAATTGCAAAAGTGAAGAGGAACGGGGAGATAGGGCAGCCATGTCATTCACCGCTATTGACAATGAAGGACGGCAAAAGCCTGCCATACACCTTCACTCTGCCAGAGATGTGGAAATACAGTGCGCGCAGGATGACAGAGTACTTCTCTGAAACACCGTTCCTCAGCAAACAACGCCATAGTGCAGGTCGATCAACCGAGTCGAATGCGGCACGAAGGTACAGGAATGCAACAATGGCAGGTCTCTGGTAAAGGTGGCGGTGTTCCAGAATTTGACAGAGTGTGAATATCTGATCCACACACTTGCGGCCAGGTCGGAAGCCAGCTTGTTCTTTCTGGTAGTGTGATTCGCGAATGGGAGATAGTCTACGGAGTAGAATGGATACCAATAGCTTGGAGGCAACCGAAATGAGACTAATCCCCCGGTGACTGGGACATGAGGTGCGAGCACCCTTCTTAAAAACCGGGACAATAACTGACTCACCCCAGGAAAAAGGCAGCTGTTCTTTATGCCAGATTTTGGAGAACAATGAGGTTAGCTGGATAGTGATGGCTGAGTATCCATATTTGAACAGCTCCGGAGGAAGTCCATCTGAGCCGGCAGCCTTGAATCGTCTTACGTGTTGGATCGCAATCCGAATTTCCGCCTCGCTGGGTGGATCAAGTGTGGCGACTTAGGGCGGGCAGCTGGGATCGCAGGGCATATAAGTGGACGGTGAGGGCCAATTGAACTGGGAATGAAAATGTTCGACCCATCGGTCCAAGCGTCTCTGTAAGTTGGCAATCGGCGAACCATCCACTTCGCATATAGTCTCACTGACACCAGGCTTTCTGTGGCCAGTGGATAGAATGAGCTGGAAAAGCTTGCGATTATTTTCAGAGAGGGCAGTGGCATCCATTTCCGTAGCACGCTGGGACCAATGGGGTTCACGATCACTGCGTAGGCTTTGTTTGAGCTGCCGACTAACAGAACGGTAGACTTCATCATGATTAGACTCCGCTGAGATACTCCTGCGGCGGTCAAATAAACCCAAAGAGCGCTTGGAGATCCAGGCCTTCATAGGGCGCTAAGACTACAGACTTGCTACCCGGAAGACATCATGGTCCTCTGCATGCACGTCCAGTGTTCATCAATAGCTTGCGATGGATCGCAGCAGAGTGCACTAGCCAGGGAAGCTTGATAACTTTGCTGAACTGAAACAGTAGATAGTTTATTTGTGTCTATCTTACAGCGCTTCATTATCGGGGACCCTCCGAAACTCATGCAGATATTCGCACAGACAAGAGTACGGTCTGAGTCAAGAAAAGTGAAACAGATGGATCTGCAATCCTTTACTCTACCCCTCCATCTGAAACTGTGATGTGATCAATCTGAAGCCATGATTAAGACGCAGAAAGGGGTCACTAAGTAAAGGAACGTCGCTTCGAATGCCGAAAGTTGGTACTCGAGAGAAAAAGATGATTATCTTCACACAGCGTGAGAAGTCTCTCTCCATTCTCTGAGCGGCTCTCATCGAGCGCATGATGACCATCGACGCGACTTTCGTATGCCAGCAGACGACTGAACCGTGCGTTGAGATCCCCATCAAGGACGACAGTGTCGGATTTGTAGGATCTGCTCAAGAGTTGATGTAGTTCACGGCAGCAATCGGCCTTGACGGAGTCGGAATTGCAGTCGCTTGGAGCATTACGTAAGATCACAAACAAGTTGTGTCTCTCTTCATGATGTCTGTTTATCCTGCATGATTCCCGAAGTCGAACTGCACACAGTCGGCTATTAATCGGGAACCAGTCCAGAAGTACTGTCTCGGCTTTGCTACTTAGCGCTATACAAAGGCCAGCTAAGAATGCTTCAGAGTCACCAGATAGACGTAGGTGAATTATGACTCCTTGGTCGGTGGGAGATCTCAACTCAATCACAGTAGTGGGATCTTGTAAGTGCGCTTCGGAAAGACAACAAACATCGATGGCGAGGGATTCCAGAGTGCGCGCAAGACTAGCCTGCCGCCCGATCTGCATGAGTGTACGTACATTGAAGCATGCCAGACGGAACGAAGACCGAGGCCGAAGAAGTACCACTGGATGAGCTCTCTGGGAGTCGACGAAACCATCCGGAGTAGAATCATAAAAACAAGAATCATTTGGTAATGAATAATAAAAGGTGATAACAAATGAACAGGTGGCGTGTGAATGTGAGTGATTAGCAGGAGAAAAAGCAGCTGAGAGCGATAGTGCAGTTGAACAGTCCATGATTTTGTCAGTGAACGTGATACTACCCGGTTGCCCAAGACGAAGTAGAGAGTTGTCTTAGGAGACTCCACTCCGAGCCTTTGGCTAAATAGCCTGCCCGCAAGGCGATTGTGAGACTGAGTTAGTCTGATCCCCAATTATTGACCTATCTGGTATGAGTGGTTCTGAAAGCACTTGAAACTGCCACCCAGTGAAGCTCAATGGGTCACAGGAATACATAAACCATCGCACCACGTTAAGGTCCAGTCTCGCTGCGATGGCCTGAAGGACGAAAAGTCGTAGATTACAGTCAAGTGACAAACGGATTTACACATCTCGACGCATATCATCTGTTTAAATTGGACAAGATAACCCAGAAAATAGCTTCTTTTGAAACGTCTAGTACATTGGTTTAAAGAGCCTTTACCATCAAATCCCTAGCAAACCTAAAGAAAAACCGTACACAGCTTTTGAGGCATGTAGCAAACTTCACCAATTCTGTCGAATATCTTTCAGAGTAACCAATGGTGTCTTGCTTTAAAGAACCCCCGGCGAAATAAGCTCCAAAGGAAAGCTGATTGTTACATTTACCAGCATAGACAATATCATGGTCTGTGGAAAGGACGTTACTGAACATCGACAGAATTTATATCGCTTTTTGCAAGTCACTTCAAAGAACGGCGTCACTTACAGCGAAATAAAAGCGAGTTCGGGGCTGTGATGGGAGTGTCATACCAGAGTGAATGGGTAAGCCAACCGAGCGAGCTAGGTAGCCAATGGGAGACAAACGTAATGGATTTGATTGCCGGAAATGGATTGGCCGACATACATGTGACTCAATCACCGTTTGTTTAACTCAGTCAAAGGAGGAACCTCATCGCGTTAGAAGGGTCGTCAGTTATGGATGTGAACGTGCAACTTATATGGAAGAGTTTAGCTTGACAAACATGCTGTAATTTTCGCTGAGTTGACTACCGAACAATCGCTTGTCCCTAAAGGACTGGGTTCTGCAACAAAGACGAATCTCACCGACAGTGTTCAAATGCTGTTTGGATTACCAGCGTCTATTCAGATGCCTGCCGCATTGAACAGGGATGAACTGAACTTGGCGTAATTGGCGTCTATGGAGGAGCAAGTACATGGATTTCTGTAACAGCTCGTTTGGAGGAGCATTCCATGCGTATCGGTTGGTCAAGTTTCGACACGCAGCCGAGAGATAGACATTACAATGCGACAAAGACGCAGATCCCAAGAATTTCGAGGTCATAGAAAAGTGCAGTGAATTATGCGAAGGCCAAACCAACGAGTCCTACCAGCGCTATCCTTACTTTCCGTGCAACAGAGGCTCAAACAAATCTGTCGACGCGTACATTAGTGATTTGAAGATCCTGACTCTATTCGGTAATTTCTGTAAATGCTTGGGCGACAGTCTCATAAGCGATCGGATAGTTTTAGCATTGAATGATGAATGTACGACAAAGTTGCTTTTGCGACAACGTAACTTATCGCTCCAGCAGTGCACCGACATCTGCAATATTGAGTCTAAGACAACTTATCAATAAGAACAAATGAAACTTGCAACTGACGCAGCATGGTGTGCCGTCTCCGTTGGCGAAGCAGCGAAGGATACTGACGAGACAAAGGATATCTGCCAATTTTGCGCCACAAACAGTGTCCGGAGTGAAGACGGAACCGCGCCAGATGTGGAAAAAGGAACCACTCTGCCCGTTGCTGCCAACCAACCAAGGTTAGCGCGGTCGTTCGCGACAAGCCACCTGCAGATGCAGAACAACGTGTCGCGGAAGGTATCGCAGAAAGGTGTCTATGCAAGTCTTTTGATCAAAGGCAAAGCCTTACGATTCCAGTTATACACAGGTATTACTGTCAGCATTCTACCGAGGAAGCACCGTCTCGGAATGTGCACCCGATCCAACCAAGATTGCCTGCGAATGTGGAATAGTTCCAGACTTCATCCGAAAGGCTCAGCTACAATCGAAGTGGCTAATCCAAAGGATGGAGTCACAAATCGACTGGAATTTGAGGTAGTGGATGAGCAGCTCAAGCCTGTTCTCGGCATTGATTCGATCCACGCTCGGTTTTGTTATTTTTAGTCATGATCGTTTCGTGCACGCTTGCCAGGAAGAAACCGATATTAGTGACCAGTATCCGTCTGCGTTTAGCCCCGGGAAGTTTGCAGGAACCGCTCACTTGTCGTTAGACCCTTTGATACGACCAACTGCGCTACCGGTTGAGAAAGTTCCATTTGCACTACGTGACAGGTTCTCCGCTGAAATGTGGAAATTATTGAGTGGGTGTGATTGCCAAAGTCAACGAGCCAACCGATTGGGTCAGTCAGGTCGCAATCATTACTAAGAAGACGGGCGAACTGTGTGTGAGTACTGACGCAAAACAGTTGAATGGGACCTAGTGTAAAACGCATTATGCGTTACCTACCCTATTAGACTTTTTGCCGCGTTTGACGAAGCTAGGTATTTCACGAAGGTAGACCTCTGTTCGACATTTTGACACGTGGTTCTAGATGATGAATTCAGTTTCCTCACTACCTTTGCAACACCGTTTGGGCGTTATATCTGGATGCGTTTCCCATTGCGTTTGAAGGTTTCGAGTACAAGTTTTCAAAAACGATTTAGATGGTGTAACATGTAGGGCAGAAGATGTTTTGAACTACGGCGCAACGAAAGAAGAGCATGACGCTAATCTCCACCGGTTCTTACAGCGTTGTGTGCAAAAGAACACCAAGCATAAACGCGAGAAAATTGACTTTCGGAAAGACAATGCGATCTCAAATGGGTATATGTCAACCATCCAAGAGATCCGAGTCGATCCAAGAAAAATTAAGGCGGTTCGAGAGACTGGACCCCTTAAGAACGTGGTTGGAATCCATCGTTGAAAAAGAATGGCGAATTATTTGAGCTGCTCAATGCCTAGAGTCGCTGAAATCATGACGCCGATCAGGAAGATAACTGACAAATCAGTAAGGTGGTAAGGTAAAGGAACTGGAAACCGCGTTTGCAACTATTAAGCACCTTATCAGCAACGCGCCTGCACACGGATATTACGATCCACCGCAGCCTCAGAAGGTACAGTGAGACAGGACATCAACAGCAGCAGCAACAGCACATCAGCCGTTTGAACTGATGCCTCGCTGCCATACAACCATGAGGACCTATGAAATAAAGAACACTAAGAAGGAGAGAAAAGGGACTTACCTGAAAACCTTAATGCCCTAAGCAAACATCCAGGGTCAAGTCGTCTACGCCTTGTGTAGACAACATACCGTCACAAAACAGCTGGCTATCGTGCAAACATAACGAGGCATCAGCGAGACAGCTTCTTTGCGGTTTTCACTGCCCCGCGTCATAAGCAGCCATTACCGCGCAGATAACTCAGCACCAAACACACAGGCAATCCGATTAGGAGACGACAGCAGACACGCCCCTGGTGCTGGTTGCGAGCCATGTCCTGTAAGGTCTCGAGACAAACACAAGGCGAGTCATGTGGACTCCAGCCCGGAAGACGAGACGGACAAACAGCACCCAGTTTGGTTGTCAGTGAATTCATTTCCTGCTGCCAAGTCAACTTCTGTCCACCTCGAGCCTTGCGCCACCCTACACCTCGTAGATTAAACAAGACCCTCTTAGGTAAGTGCTGACCAGGAATACGTAGCACGTGCTCGAAATAACGTAACTTATTTCGTGCTATG
The DNA here is from genome assembly GCA_944474145.2 of Dicrocoelium dendriticum. NCBI lineage: Eukaryota > Metazoa > Platyhelminthes > Trematoda > Plagiorchiida > Dicrocoeliidae > Dicrocoelium > Dicrocoelium dendriticum. The sequence continues at coordinate 188,467,303 of OX104063.1, forward strand.
TGTTGTTCTAGGGAGCTAGCATGATTATCCCCACCTAGTACTCGCTTACGCACATCATCGTTGCGGACACGCTGGGGCCATCCGACACCAGCAATGCTTCGCAGACAACGATGATCAAAGACTTGAAGGCGCCTCAGATCTTCAGAACAAAGGGGCCAAGTCTCACTACCATAGAGCAGAACGGTCCTCACTGTGGCCTTGTATACAAGACCTTCCAGAAGAAAGGAAATTCTCTTCTGCCGCCAAAAATACCGCAGGTTCAAGAAGGTAGCTCTGGCTTTTGCAATGCGTGAGCTGACGTCAGATTCTGTGCGCCCATCGCTGCTGATGCAGCTGCCAAGATAACTGAATTGATCAACCACATACAGCCCTTCGTGGCTGCTGGACCCGCAGCAACACTTTGCACTCTGAAGATGCGAAGTGCATACCAAATAATGGGAACACTCTAGACAGGGTATTCAAGGTTGATTGTGCCGCCGCAACATCGTCGAAAAGCAAGACGATATCGTCCGCACAATCAAGATCAACTAATCTTTCACCAGGCATCACTTCAACTCCTACATCGTGAGATTCCGCAACGGAACACTCTATGATAGAATCCACGAGGAAATTGAATAAAAATGTGGAAATCTGACAACCCTGACGAACGCCACTTGCGGTCTTAAAGATATCCGATAGGACACCCTAGACCCTGACTCGGCTTGTACTGTTCGAGCACAGAGCACGAAGGATATTCACATATTTCAAGGGAACATCTTTCCGCACAAGCATTTCGAACAGAATCGATCGACCGACTGAATCTAACGCACTCTTGAAATCGAGGAACACAGCTGTTGTCGGTCTGCGGTATGCGTGGCGCTGCTCTAGCATATGCCGCAAAGTGAATATGTGGTCCTAAGTGGAAACCTGCCTGCTCTTCTCTAATCCAAGATTCCCGTTCCATTGTGGGGCGACGAACGAGAATCGAGGCCAGTAATTTTGTCACAACTGGCGTTAGGCTAACACCCCTGTGGTTCGCACAGTCTTTGCGACTGCCCTTCTTGTATATTGCCACTATAATCGATTCGCTCCAATTAGCCGGGACACTTTCCCTTCTAGATACGTTCGAATAAGGAGGTCAGTGCTTTGCAGAGGACTTCACCTACATGCTTACATAGTGCAGATGGGAGGGAATCCGGGCCAGCGGCGCGGAAACGCTTGAGAGCTGTGATCGCGTTTCGGAATTCGGCCTCCTTTGGAGACCCTAAACTAACCGAGCATGGCTCGTCCTGTATCACCAGTGTAGGAAGAGATCCGGGAGCAGAAGGCAAGCTGAACTGATCTCGAAAGTGTTCCGCCCAACGATCCATATGACGCTCCTCATTGTGTATTAGTGCACTCGCCCTGTCTCTGATTGTCTCACTGATGCCTCGTTTCTTGGGACCAGTGGTGCGGATCAGCTGGAAGAGCTTACGGTAATTGCCTACTGCTCCTACCTCCTCCATTTCTTGAGCCCTACTGGTCCACCCGGCTTCCTTGTAAACACATAGCCTCCGCATTAGTTCGCGCCTAATAGCCCATCTGGTCACATTGTGTTCAGAACCAGGTGTGAGGTTTCTTCTAAATTCCAACAGGTTCACCGACCTCTCGGATATCCAGTGACTGGTGTGGTGACGATGGATAGTGCCACAAGCAGATGCTCCTGCGCGGTGCATGGCGTCCGACATCCTATTCCACTGAAGCTCAGTATCGTTAGAATAAGACAGCGAAAGTTCGGTACGCAGTGCATCTTGATAGGCTTGCCTGACCGAGTACTGAGACAATTTCTCCATTGCCAAACGGATGAGAGGCTTGGTGAGCCTCCCGGTAAAGTTCATGGAGAAACGACAGCGTATCAAGGCATAATCAACGTCGACGCAGGTACTCCCGTAGGAGCGGCGATTCAAGATGGAACCACGCCGCCTGTAACTTATGGCCATGTGGTCAATTTGGGTCCATCGCTGGCCAGATACAGGACGCCAAGTGGCACTTCGGCGCCCACTGTGTCAAAAAGCAGTGCTACTAAGAAGCAACCGGTGCTCCATACACATTTGCAGCAGACGCTCACCGTTGTCAGTCCGTTCGGAGTTAAGCCCATAAGTACCACCCAGCTGAGCTTCTGAAGAGCTCAGACGCCCTACTAGCGCGTTCTTATTCTGTGCAAGTATTATAATATCTGAACTAGTAGTGCTGCGTAGTAGCGCGTTCAGTTCGTGATAGAATGTGTCCTTGACAACATCTGAACTGCTGCCGGTGGGAGCATAAGCGGAAATCACAAACAAACAACGTTTCGTATTACTTCGTGAATCAACCTTACCTGATGTCATCAAACGGGTTGCATATAAACGGCTATTTACCGGAATCCAATCAAACAAGGATGGCACAGCGTTGGAGCTTAGAATGATACCTGCACCAGCTCGACCTGTGAGTGCTGCTGCATCGGTGTCTCCGGATGCGTGCAACCAATAACGAGAGGATAAGCCGGATGCAGTTAATTCAACAACCCTATTAGGGTCATTGATTCTAGTTTCGGGCACACAACACACATCAATACCCAATGTGTCCAAGGTGCGTGCGAGTGCAGCCTGTTGACCTGTTTGTTTTAGAGTGCGAACGTTGAACGTCACCATGGAAACGGGACAGCGTGACCTTATAAGGGATCTTTGCCGATAGGCGTCCGGTAGGTGTTGCGGGATGGTGGCTGCAGATGGTTATACTCTAGTGGCACTTCGGTTGCTAACAATTAAGCTGGGAAGTGTAGAAGGAAGTTTAGTAATGGGTTCGTGATGGGAGTAAGAGAAAAATGTGGAAAAGGAAGAAGGGAGGCGCCAGCAGTAGCATGTTTTCGCTTATCCGCCCTGCTGTATGCAGCAGAGAAGGCGACCCTTGATAATCTGCATGACGGCCGATGCAGGATGAAGTTTATGTTTGAAGAAAAAGTCATAACAGTATGTGAGCTGAGATACTACCAGGGCGCCCAGACCTAGACAGGATGACGAGTAGGGTCCTCACTCAAAGCCTTTGGCTCAAAAGCCTGTCCGCAAAGTAACGTGGAGGTGTGCAATGATTTAGTTTTACAGAAATTGACGCTATCCCATTTCAAACCCCAAATCTGGAGAACCAGGAGACTGAGCTTGTCTGACTTCTCACCATTGATCAACCTGGTAGGAGTAGCTCTCAAGCGGCCCGGAGGCAACACCCATTATGGCTCAATGGGTCAAGGAGGCACGCAAACCTTCGCATCACGTCAAGGTCCAGTCTGGTTGAGACGGAGTAGCCAGGACGGAATAGATACTGTACTCTTACAGAATGGAAAACCTTTGGATTTCCGCAGTCGAGCACTAACTGTGACCGAGTAGCGCTATGCGCAAATTGAGAACGAGATGCTAAAGGTACTATGCCACAGAACGTTTCAACAATTAGACTTTCGGAAGAAAGACCACTGTGTATATGGACCATAAACCGCTTGTGTCAATAGTCAGGAAACCGCTACACGTCGTTCCTGGCCGTCATCAGCATACGTTTAACCGGCTTCAAAAGCACGACGTGGATATTGCGTATACGCCTGGTGCACAAATGTTCATCGCGGACACGCTGTCAAGAGCTCATCTACCGGTAGCTGAGCATAATCCAGAAGAGACCGAAGCAGTAAACCTAGTGCAGCATCTGGCAGTGACGGAAGATCGTCTAACGGAAATAAGGCGCCACAACAGAGGCAGATGCAACGTTGTCAGCTCTGCGAGGCGTATTCAGTGACAAAGAAGCAGCTGTCGAAGGGACTAACACCCTACTTCAATTTTCGGGATGAACTCTCTGTCTACGATGGTGTGCATTCCAAAAGAAGCAGTATTCGGGTTCCATCAACGCTCCGAGGAGAAATACTAAAAGACATTCATGGCGCTCACCTGGGTGCTAACTACACCATTAACCGATCAAGAGAATTGAGCTTTTGGCCAGAAATGACGGGTCAAATAAGATCATGTAAGATCATACGAAATCCGGTAGACGAGGGAACTAATGATGCTGCATGATATCTCTGACCGACCGTGCTAGAAGGCGGAGGTGGAGTTATTCAGTGATAACGGAAGAGAGTACTAACTCATGGTGGATTACTATAGTGATTATTTTGAAATCGATTTACTACTACTACTATTAGTACTACTACTAGTACTACTACTACTACTACTACTACGACGACGACGACGACGACGACGACCACAGAGGCAGTAATCAACAAGCTCAGATGTCAATTCGCGAGGCATGAAATAACAAAAGACCTGGTTTCCAACAATGCTCCTCAGTTTACTAGCGCTGCGTTCCAGGACTTAGCAGCCAAAAGAAAATTCGTGTACCAGCCAACCAGCCCATATCACAGGCAATCGAATGGAAAGGCAAAGTCGGCAAGGAAGAAGGCCAAACTACAGTTAGTAAAGCTTAAAGCTACTGCCGAAGACCCGTACCTCATGCAACCGGAGAACTGCAACACTCCTTCAACGAATATCGGCTTGAGCCCAGTGTAGTGCCTATCCGAAACGCAACAGTCTCCCAAATTGATTAAACCCAGAAAAATTGATCTCCTGGGTAATCCCGCGTACCGACTTCTAGCATACACATTCATTGATCGAAGAAACAGTGACAACGGGTACAACTGGACGACTACGCCGTGCCTCATCTCATACTTATGCATAATCCCATAAACCAATAGTACTCTATGACCATTCGAAGCAGAAAAGGGGATGGATTCGGAATCATTCACAATAATGGCAAATCTGACAGAAGCCAACCAGATGACCACACTGTTCCTACAGTTTGTCTAGAGAACAAGGTTGGTTCGATACAATCTCTTTCCTGTCCCCAGGTACGCCTTAGCTCACATGAGGTAGTGTCTATAACCTAGAATTATTATCAGTAGGCACGATTGCTTCACCCCTATACCAAAATTCCCTGCTCGCAGGTCTTTAACTAAGTACTTTTGAATTTCCGGAAACAAGCAACGAATACCTGTTCACTTACGCAGTTAAAACATCGGCATTCTTATTTCAGCAGGTAATAAACCTGTCTGGCCAGAGACAATCCAGGAATGTTTTACCCGTAAATGTAAAATCCCACAAAAACCGCATTAATCTACGAATACTTCACTCCCTCTCATACCCAGTAGTATAGGGCAGTGAAGAATGGCTAAAAGTGGAGACTCCTGAGTCAACCTACAAAGCCCCAGGTTGTAAAAACATTATCAGCTGTCGCAAGTCTGAATTAGTTGGTGTTGCGATCTTTAGGCTTCGGTATCACCCGTTCACACATATGAGCGCTTCGAGGATTCCGTCACTTTATATGTCATCCTGGAGAATCTTCGCGTTATTGTCGGGTGCATATATTTGACGGCTGGTCTTAAATTTTCAGAGGTAAGCGCATAACAAAGAGTGTTATGCTAGATTGAATGGAAACCTTCGAAATGCAAGCTAATAGGATGAGACTTCAAAATGGTTGATCTATCGTAGTTCCCAAATCCATACTGAACTAAAGGCTTCGTTTCCACTATGCATGTACGCAGATGGACCCAGTATGTTATGTCATAGGTTGGATTTGATTTTTACAATCGTCCCACCAACAGCTTTAGCCAAAGATACGGAGTCCTTCCAGGGTAGTGATCACATGATGATCTCATGCTCTTCCAGTGCGAATGCTCAACTAAGAAAAACAGATCTGAGAAGAACGCGAGTGTATTCCAAGTTCTATAGAGCTAGTGACTGGGACTTGTTTACCAACTAGATTAGATCCGTGCAATGGGACACATTATTCTTCGCCAGTGACCCACAGATTGCAGCAGGCGCGTTACGCAACAATACATATAGCTCTGCAGTTGCGTCAATTCCTGTTATGCGTTAAAAAAACTAGCTATAAATGGCAACAAATTTGAGCAACACAAATCAGCCGTAAAACTAAACGAGCTTCTCAAGGATCATCGCAAGTTCAATGGCTTCTTTAGTGCAGCATTAGAAGCTGGTTATAACTAAAGTGATGGTCAACCAGGCTATTCAAATGGACATTGAAAGCAAGCATTGTGCAATCAAATGTATATAACAGTAAATCACACTGCTGAAGCGAGAAACCACTAAACAGAATCTATGTGCAACTTCCCTATTGTCAAGAGATTAAAGCAAAGTCTGTGATCTGATTTGTACAAACGAAGTCATCAACAGCCACTTCGCTGCTTCATGCAACAAAAATAATTAACCAGCGATCGTGTTCTGCAGCATTACCCAAACCATCAACAATATCCGACTCGAACTCTGCGAGATATGAAAGCTCAAATCCGATGGTCACTTATTTCGAAATAAATGAGAATATCCGTAGCTCGAGGTGTGGATGCGAATTTTGAACTGTCCTTTGAGCCGAATGATTATTTTGCAGACGTTTCGTTGCCAGACGACGAGGCAACGACATCAGTGCGGCTTCAGTAGCCTGGTTCGCAGTGCCTCGTAAGCGACTTTAATTTACAAGTACTTATTGATCGACCTGCTTTTAATGCCAGGCTTCAATGAACTCATGTGCTTACCGGTTTTGGCGCTTTCGAGGATGGTGGCGTGCTGCAGGTCGTATTGATGGTTCTCGGCATCCATATGCACTGACATCAGAGAGTACTGACCGTGGCGACGAATGGCTAGGCTGTTCGTATAGCCTTGTGCCACGTAGTGTTTGTCGCAGTTCCGGCAGCAGATCTTATAGATCACACCTGTTTCTTCCTCTTTGCTAAAGTTACCTTTCACTTTGAAGAGTTTACTGCGAATTGTTTCCGTTGGCTGGTGTGCAACATTGACTCCAAAAGGTACTAACGGCCTCGCTGCCATTTCAGAGATTCCGTTGATATAGGGAAAAGTATTGCGTTTGTCGAAATGCGCTGAGGAGCCATTTGTGGTGCAAGTTCCGCTTGAGCGGACTGAAGATATGGTCTTCCCCGGCCCATCTCAGCTGCGGTGTGCTACAATGTGTTTGCGCTAGTTTGAAAAGGGTTCGAACGCAGCTGCGTTTATGGGCTGCCGGATGATTTCTGCAGTAGTTGAGGATTTGGTGCGTATGCGTAGATTTTCGGTAGACTGTCGTTTCCAATCGTCCAGCACCAGTCCTTCGTATGAGAACGTCTAAGAACGTTTACTGCTCGTTGTTCTCTTCTCTGGTGAATTGGATGCCATCGAACACACTGTTGAATAACTCGTGTGTTTCCGCCAATTTGGAACGCTTGAGGATGACGAAGGTGTCGTCTACGTATCGTACCCAAAGTTTTGGTCCCGCGATCGGAAGTGCTATTTGTTCCAGTGCCTGCATCACTGCTTCGGCTACCAGACCAGAGATCGGCGATCCCATTGGTGTGCCTCTTATCTGTTCGTACATTTGGCTATTGAAAGTGAAGTGTTGTTAGACAGAATTCTAATAACTCCAGCATCTGTTTGGTGTCGAGTTTACTGCTTGTATCAGACGACGTGTGATCCTCTAGCAAGCGGTGCATTTTTTTGTTACGCCAAGCTGATGTCGATTGAGGTGAACAAGGCGGTGACATCAAAAGAGACTATTATTCCGTCCCGTTCAATAGTTGCGGTTTTAAGTTTCTCAAGGAACTGTTCTGCCGAGTTGATCGAGTCTGCCGATCCCGCGATTAGATGTTTCAGCCGCCTCCAGAGTTCCTTTGAAAGCCTGTAATTTGGTGCTCCAAGTAACGACAGGATGGGGCGAAGCGGCACTCCATTTTTGGCTTACTTTAGGTAAGCCATAGAACCGCGGTAGTACAGAGTCTTGGGGTTGCATCATCTTATGTTCCAATTTTGTGACTTTCCCCATCTGTTCCAGTCTTTTCAGAGTGCGTTTGATGTTGCCTTCTAATCTTTTTGTCGGGTCTTCCTTTATCGGCTGGTATGTGTTGGTATCTCTGAGTAGGTGTTGTGCTTTCATCATGTAATCAGCTTTGTCCATTCTAACGATAAGTAATCCTTTGTCGGCAGGCAGTATAACTATGTTCTTTTTCAGAGCTTTCCGTTCAGCGGCGTTGAATATGGTGGTTTCAAGTTTATGACTGAGAGCCGGGATGATTATGTGTATGACTTCTTGTTGTGCTTCAGGCAGGATGTTGTACGATGTTAGCGTTGATTCAAGTGCAGCGAGGAAGTCGATGGGATTAGAGTCCTTAACATTGAGTTGTATACCTCGGACAATGACTGCTTTTTCTGCGTCCGTTAATCTTATTTTGCATATGTTTGTTATCTAAGCATCCCCTTCCTTAGTTGGTGTCTTTTGCCAGATCGCATACAGATTCTCTCCAAGTCTCCGTTTGTTGTTTAACTTTGTCTTGTGTGCTGTTGTGGCTATCGCATTTTCCAATCCTTCAGTTAATTGTCATCCTAGTCTGGCATTAAAAGCAGAACTCGATCAATAAGCACTTGAACAAGGAAATCGCTTACAAGGCCCTGCGAACCAAGCCCATGAAGCCGCATTGATGATACTGTCTTGTCTGGCAAAGAAACGCTTGCAAAATAATCACTCAGATAGGAGAACAGCTCAAAATCTGCGGTCTCTTATTTCAGCCAACCAGACAATGTCACTTACTATCATAAAATTCAGTGGCGACGGCAAACCCCAACTGATAATGAACCAGTTTACTTTATCTATAGATTCTGGGGTCACACCGGCTCAGTGGAAGGAAGTCATAGTGACGCCACCTAACAAATCAGGTTCACTTTGAAGCAATATACTAAAATCCGATTAGTCACACATCAATCACATCAAATATGACGTAGAGTCATAATAAGTCCAAAACGGTTGAATCCATACTGTCTCGACGCAAAAAGGTAAATCTAGCGCTAATTTTCAATATTCTGCACAAATGGTGCATACGTCAAGCATAAATTTGTCGTTTCAAAGCCAACTGTGCACCATACAAGCAACAAAGAAATCTCTGTAGAGGAAAAAGGCCAAGGACAAACACGCCACCAACTTATTTCTTTACCAATACCCCAGAATATGGAACTAACTGTCGGTCAATATTCGTGCAGGCATATTGGAGTACGACTTTCATAAAAGATTTGACAATTACCTGACAGTCTACAAAGTCAGTAACCTTCTGGGATGTTCCATAACGAATCGTCGAACACAAGGCACAGGCAGTATATTACTGAAAAGTGCAAATGATAGTTTCAATCAAACCGAAAAATCAGCTGCCGTTCTTCAATATACCTTTGTCTTCTATTGTATACTGCAGCTTTACCTGGATCGAAGGCTCACCGTTGACTAGTGGCCCACTGGCCCATCAGTGGGTTGAATATCCAGGCTATATGTTATCCTCTTCGGTCCATCTTGGCCTGCAATAACTTGCCTTGATTTTACTTGGCTCCAGTGCATTAGTTAAACTACTTCCAAATTGGTTGGCTGAACTTCAAAACCCAGTCAACAAACTCTCAACTCACGAATTCGCCACAAGTTAACCTGCTTGTACACTTGACATTAGCTTGTGGGACTACTGACGAGTTGGAAGGTTGGGCACCTAATTCCTTTCGCTAGGGTTCAACCAGCCCTGTCCAAAAAGACTTCGCTTAAGCTTTGATTTCAATATCCGGTAGTGAAACAACCGATGCATTTGTAAGACTGTCACTCAAGTGCAGTTTAGTATATCTTTGATCTACTCCATACTGGACTAGCTGCCGAAATAAACTTCCAGTCACTGTCGGCCTATCAAAGCAACGTTCTGCACACTTGTATTGTCATATAAACCCGCAACCTGCGTCCTAGTTAGAAATGTATTTGTCGAAATATTTTGCCGTCTGCGGAAATATGTACTAAAGCTTCCAATAAACTAGACCGATTCTGCTCAGTTTCGTATACACGAACCCTACAATCGATTGCAACATCAACTACAGGTCGCTTCTATTTTCAAGTTCACGCCTTCCTTTGCAATTCCCTATGAGATGGCAGGGTTACAATCCACTTATATCTATTACATTTCTCGTTATAACTATTGGGATTGCAATGAGACGGTTGTCCCCAACGAACGATGCATTTTCGTAGGAAATATTTAGTTGATATCTATGAGCAGAATCGAAACTATTCATTGCTAAGAAACAGCTAACTTACCCTAACAGTTCTGAATGGAACTTGTATATAATCGTCGGAACAAGTTCACTGGACCGTGTCTCGCGTCTCTGGTAAAAGTATTATTATTATTAGCAGTCATAAAAGACGAAACAAAAACAGGATCAAGAAAACCTGACCAGTACACCCCGCGTTGGAAAGTTTCGAAGCTTCTCTCTTCCAGCAGTGCACTGTTGGGAGAGAGCAACTCCAAAACTTTCCACTTCAGATGCGGTTCCAGTAATCGAAACGCCAGATGGTTTGCTTCAAAGCAAACTGTGGTTCCAATCGAGATTGCATGTCACAATCCAGATACACGGTGACTATTCCAAGACCCGACAATATACATCACGCTTTGTGCCGTTTACTGGATAGAAAGAGCTACAGATCCATCCTGCCAGATGCAGAGAGGCGACTAAAGTCCAGAGATAGGAGATTAGCAAGCACCGGCAGGAAGTTCAAACTGCACCAGTGTAGCACCAGAGAGCACGCTATCAAACACATCACTTGGCCATCTCATCGGAAATGATTAATACCTCAGTCCGATAACGCTACAAAAAACTGGATCACTGACCCGAGAAGCGCTACTAGCGGAACTCAGTAGTGTAGTGTTGAAGGCGTCCGTAAACAGACACCATGTGACGAGCTCCAAACTAAGTCCCTGCAATCTACGCCTGAGGAGTGCAAACTGGAGTGAAACCTACTGTAGACTGATGCACGGCTGGAAGTGAACAACAATGATACTGCAGTTAGCCAGTTGGTGTTGGGAAGAAAATCCTCTGGTGTCGCGCCGGAGTTGTGACAAAGTCGGCGGCTGGGTAGTTCTCGGGAAAACCGATGAACTCCTCTCTCGTCATTAAGTATAAGCTTCCTCTACAGGTAGTCAGGTGAGACCGCGGATTTGCCAGTCGATGGTGTGACAGGTTAGCAAAAAGAAATGGACCGAGAGACTTGATGAGGTGAGTACGCACCCCGATAGGGTGCCTCGGGATGAGGAAAATCAGTGGTTAGAGACCACATTTGATACGGTTCAGTTGAGGAGTCAATGGCGGTTCTGAATTCAGCCCCGCGCACCCTGCAGTAACCATGCAAACCTGATCCATTTTATCCACTTTTAAACATCTCTGGCATCCCACTTTCGTTCCATATTGTCTTTCATACCGTTGTTAATCAGTTATTCTGGTAACATGGGTCGTATCAACTGAATCCACCGTAGTTCAATAGTAGTACTATCGTTGTTAAACGGAACAAAGGTAAACAATCGACTGTACATTAAGCAAAGTGGTTTAGATAGCAGTCAAACCCTAGATCGGGCGTTGTAAAACAATGAGCAGTCCAAAGATGAAAGTAATAATATTTGACGGGTTTTCGGAGTTTGCCGATTTCAATGTAATTTTTACTTGTCCACATGAAGAATGTGGTAACAACAGAGTCTTGTGACGTAGCCAAATGGTGGGCTTGTTGAATTAATGAATGGTGGACAGGAGTAATTCTACTCACCTCCATAAGTGACTTCAGGTCGTGTTCTACGTAATCCATGACTAGGTAAATTTTATCCATATTGCTACCAACGACAACTTCGCGGACGGTCACGATGTTCTCGTGTTGTGCTTTCATCAACGTGTTGATCTCACGCAGGGAAGTGATGGGGAACCCATCGCGCTCCTTCTCCATCTTTAATCGCTTCAATGCGACTATTTCATTTATCTTTTTATCGCGTGCACGATACACCACACCGTAAGTGCCTTCTTCAATTCGGTTCAGGCATTCGAACTCTTCCACTGAACGGCAGCCCTGACACAAAGGAAAGTAAAACAGGCTATTTCAGCGAAGATGTAAGCGGAATGAAAATATCGTAGTTTATTCAAATTGCTGCTTCTGATGCAACAGGGGGTGTACCGAAGGTGTCGCAGAGAGAGAAACAGAATAAACCGGAGGATCAAACTTACGATAACAAACCTCTCCGTGTAGCGAGGTCTAAGTAGTAAAGTCCAACTTGTCTAAGGCGAGCACTCAGGGGACCAATAAAAAGTGGTCTCCTTGGACAGGTGGTCGCCATAGACAGGTTCATGAGTAGGGGACACGAATTACCATCGATTGAACATGTGTACTATGCTCTCAAATGCAAACTACATTCGTACACAGACAACATGAATAATTAATTTTAGTCCTCGAATTAAAGTAAAAACAGTGCTATTGTATGCTGTGAGATACATAAGGAATAAAAATGTGAAAAGGTAGTTTAAGTAGACGTTATAAAAACTAACCTACAAATCCGCGCGATCCAAAGGTTTCAACCAAAGCATACACACACACTTCAATTCTCCGTAGCATTTTCCCCCAGATGAAAAAAACAAGTATAGAAATCAGTTGCATTGAAATGGAAACGAAAGATGAATTTAGTGTTTCCCTCAGGTTAATGATAAGTTCAAGCATGTCAATGAGTCCTTTACTTATTGCGTAGGAGTGCAAAATACCAAGAGCACCCTGTGCGTCTCTGAATGTATACGCTATCAGAAGGGCTATAGAATCGTGTATCTGCTCCTCGTCTGATTCCCTATTCACATTCGCAGCTGCCAAAATTGAAGTGCTAAAAAGGTCCCAGTCTATATGCGTTGTGTTACAAGATTTAAATCAACCATGGGACTGTCAGTAAGTTTACATCCAAAAAATTCCTGTGAAAGTTTATCCAATGCAGTGGAGGTTGCAGGAGGTACAATTTGATAGTCTGCATTACGTACAGTTTGCAGTGTTGTACCAAAATCGATGTCTCCAGGACAAGTAAACTCGCCTTTACAAAAACACCTCGAGATTAATGAGTACTCCAACTCCTTCCACATGGCTGCGATCCAGAACACGAGCTATAATAAATTCACCCTTAGTATAAATTCAGTTCTTGACATATCTTTGAGTGAATACATGCTGGTAAAAATAGGTGGAACCTAGCGATGGTTCGAAATACCTGCAGGTCGGGTTGGTAGTTAACGTTTTGATTGGTTCTCCGAGCTGAGTAATTTAATGGCAAACGTTTCACCACTTCGCTCAGTGGCATCTTCAGTGCACGGCTGCGTAGAGGATAATCTCACGGAAAGTGTCGTCGGGACGTACTGTTTGAAATTGGCCTCGTCGATCCGTGTCCCGTGATCTCTGTTCGTTCGATTTTTCGCCTCCTATTTTCATGCTTTCTCAGCTGTAGGTACACTGGATCGAGGTCAACGCGGAGGTTCACTGAATTCTCCGTACAGAACCATGTCTCGAGGAATCCTCTTCCTTTTCTTATGCCTCCGTGCGCCAGAATTTCCGTGTTGTCCCAGTTAACATTGTCCTTCCACATCGGGATGCGTTGGGATCTGTAACGATGCATAATGGTATCGACATGTACGCTTGCGCTCTTGTATTCTTGTAGCTAGTTTTCTCCCGGTTTTACCCACGTAGTCTTTCTCACAGTTCTCGCACTGTATCCTGTAGACGACATTTCGACGTTCGTATGCCTCCAGTTTTCCTTTAGGTCTAGACAAGATTCCCTTCAAAGCCGCAGTTGGTATGTGAGCTAAAATCAGGTTGTGCGGCTTGATGAGTCTGGCTGACCTTTCTGAGTCGTTTTTGATGTATGGCAAGGCGATAGGTTTCCACGTTGTTGGTGCAGGTGAGGTAGTTGTGCTAATTCCGTTTAGGTGTCTACGGATGAAACTGCGTGGGTAGCCTTTGCGATAGAAAGACAGATGTTCCTCCTCCGTTCGTTTCGTCTCCATAGTATTGCAATGTGATACTATTCTACGAAACAAGGTCCGTATACAGCTTATTTTGTGACACCCAGGGAGATTCCTGTTGAAGTTAAGGATTTGGTCGGTGTGTCGCAAAGAGACTGGACCTTAACGTGGTGCAAACGTTTACTTACATTATTGACCCAGTGAGCTATACTGGGTGATGCCTCTGCGCCGCTTGAGAGCTACTCCTACCAGGTTGATCAATGGTGAGAAGTCAGACAAGCTCAGTCTCCTGGTTCTCCAGATTTGGGGTTTGAAATGGGATAGCGTCAATTTCTGTAAAACTAAATCATTGCCACCTCCACGTTACTTTGCGGACAGGCTTTTGAGCCAAAGGCTTTGAGTGAGGACCCTACTCGTCATCCTGTCTAGGTCTGGGCGCCCTGGTAGTATCTCAGCTCACATACTGTTATGACTTTTTCTTCAAACATAAACTTCATCCTGCATCGGCCGTCATGCAGATTATCAAGGGTCGCCTTCTCTGCTGCATACAGCAGGGCGGATAAGCGAAAACATGCTACTGCTGGCGCCTCCCTACTTTCTTTTCCACATTTTTCTCTTACTCCCATCACGAACCCATTACTAAACTTCCTTCTACACTTCCCAGCTTAATTGTTAGCAACCGAAGTGCCACTAGAGTATAACCATCTGCAGCCACCATCCCGCAACACCTACCGGACGCCTATCGGCAAAGATCCCTTATAAGGCCACGCTGTCCCGTTTCCATGGTGACGTTCAACGTTCGCACTCTAAAACAAACAGGTCAACAGGCTGCACTCGCACGCACCTTGGACACATTGGGTATTGATGTGTGTTGTGTGTCCGAAACTAGAATCAATGACCCTAATAGGGTTGTTGAATTAACTGCATCCGGCTTATCCTCTCGTTATTGGTTGCACGCATCCGGAGACACCGATGCAGCAGCACTCACAGGTCGGGCTGGTGCAGGTATCATTCTAAGCTCCAACGCTGTGCCATCCTTGTTTGATTGGATTCCGGTAAATAGCCGTTTATATGCAACCCGTTTGACGACATCAGGTAAGGTTGATTCACGAAGTAATACGAAACGTTGTTTGTTTGTGATTTCCGCTTATGCTCCCACCGGCAGCAGTTCGGATGTTGTCAAGGACACATTCTATCACGAACTGAACGCGCTACTACGCAGTACT
Organism: Dicrocoelium dendriticum; assembly: GCA_944474145.2. Lineage (NCBI taxonomy): Eukaryota > Metazoa > Platyhelminthes > Trematoda > Plagiorchiida > Dicrocoeliidae > Dicrocoelium > Dicrocoelium dendriticum. The sequence continues at coordinate 188,482,370 of OX104063.1, forward strand.
ACTAGTTCAGATATTATAGTACTTGCACAGAATAAGAACGCGCAAGTAGGGCGTCTGAGCTCTTCAGAAGCTCAGCTGGGTGGTACTTATGGGCTTAACTCCGAACGGACTGACAACGGTGAGCGTCTGCTGCAAATGTGTATGGAGCACCGGTTATTTCTTAGTAGCACTGCTTTTTGACACAGTGGGCGCCGAAGTGCCACTTGGCGTCTCCCTGTATCTGGCCAGCGATGGACCCAAATTGACCACATGGCCATAAGTTACAGGCGGCGTGGTTCCATCCTGGATCGCCGCTCCTACGGGAGTACCTGCGTCGACGTTGATTATGCCTTGATACGCTGTCGTTTCTCCATGAACTTTGCCGGGAGGCTCACCAAGCCTCTCATCCGTTTGGCAATGGAGAAATTGTCTCAGTACTCGGTCAGGCAAGCCTAACAAGCAGCACTGCATACCGAATTTCCGCTTACCTGTCCTAATGACACTGAGCTTCAGTGGAATAGGATGTCGGACGCCATGCACGACGCAGGAGCATCTGCTTGTGGCACTATCCATCGTCACCACACCAGTCACTGGATATCCGAGAGGTCGGTGAACCTGTTGGAATTTAGAAGAAACCTCACGCCTGGTTCTGAACACAATGTGACCAGATGGGCTATTAGGCGCGAACTAATGCGGAGCTTATGTGCTGACAAGGAAGCCGGGTGGACCAGTAGGGCTCAAGAAATGGAGGAGGTAGGAGCAGTAGGCAATTACCGTAAGCTCTTCCAGCTGATCCGCACCACTGGTCCCAAGAAACGAGGCATCAGTGAGACAATCAGAGACAGGGTGAGTGCACTAATACACAATGAGGAGCGTCATATGGATCGTTGGGCGGAACACTTTCGAGATCAGTTCAGCTTGCCTTCTGCTCCAGGATCTCTTCCTACACTGGTGATACAGGACGAGCCATGCTCGGTTAGTTTAGGGTCTCCAAAGGAGGCCGAATTCCGAAACGCGATCACAGCTCTCAAGCGTTTCCGCGCCGCTGGCCCGGATTCCCTCCCATCTGCACTATGTAAGCATGTAGGTGAAGTCCTCTGCAAAGCACTGACCTCCTTATTCGAACGTATCTAGAAGGGAAAGTGTCCCGGCTAATTGGAGCGAATCGATTATAGTGGCAATATACAAGAAGGGCAGTCGCAAAGACTGTGCGAACCACAGGGGTGTTAGCCTAACGCCAGTTGTGACAAAATTACTGGCCTCGATTCGCGTTCGTCGCCCCACAATGGAACGGGAATCTTGGATTAGGGAAGAGCAGGCAGGTTTCCACTTAGGACCACATATTCACTTTGCGGCATATGCTAGAGCAGCGCCACGCATACCGCAGACCGACAACAGCTGTGTTCCTCGATTTCAAGAGTGCGTTAGATTCAGTCGATCGATCGATTCTGTTCGAAATGCTTGTGCGGAAAGATGTTCCCTTGAAATATGTGAACATCCTTCGTGCTCTATACTCGAACACTACAAGCCGCGTCTGCGTCTACGGTGGCCTATCGGATAGCTATCCGACCGCAAGTGGCGTTCGTCAGGGTTGTCAGATTTCCACATTTTTATTCAATTTCGTCGTGGATTCTATCATGGAGTGTTCCGTTGCGGAATCTCACGATGTAGGCGTTGAAGTGATGCCTGGTGAAAGATTAGTTGATCTTGATTGTGCGGACGATATCGTCTTGCTTTTCGACGATGTTGCGGCGGCACAATCAACCTTGAATACCCTGTCTAGAGTGTTCCCATTATTTGGTATGCACTTCGCATCTTTAAAGTGCAAAGTGTTGCTGCGGGACCACCAGCCACTTTATGACCCATGACCCTTGCTAACGAGGTGGTTGATTAATTCACTTATCTTGGCAGCTGCATCAACAACGATGGGCGCACAGAAACCGACGTCAGCTCACGCATTGCAAAAGCCAGAGCTACCTTCTTGAACCTGCGGCATCTTTGGTGACAGAAGGGAGTTTCCCTCCGTCTGAAAGGCCGTGTATACAAGGCCACAGTGAGGACCGTTCTGCTCTATGGTAGTGAAACTTGGCCCCTTTGTTCCGAAGATCTGAGGCGCCTTCAAGTCTTTGATCATCGTTGTCTGCGAAGCATTGCTGGTGTCGGATGGCACCAGCGTGTCCGCAACGATGATGTGCGTAAGCGAGTACTAGGTGGGGATAATCATGCTAGCTCCCTAGAACAACACATAGCACGAAATAAGTTGTGTTGGCTCGGGCACGTGCTAGCTATGCCTGATCACCGCTTACCTAGGAGGGCTTTGTTTAGTCTGCCAGGTGTAGGGTGGCGCAAGGCTCGAGGTGGACAGAAGTTGACTTGGCAGCAGGAAATGAATTCACTGACAACCAAAATGGGTGCCGTTGGTCCGTCTCGCCTTCCGGGCTGGAGTCCACGTGACTCGCCTTGTGCTTGGCTCGAGACTTTACAAGACATGGCTCGCAACCGACACCAGCGGCGTGTCTGCTGCCGTCTCCTAATCGGGTTGCCTGTTTAAAGCGTGTTTGGTGCTGAGTTATCTGCGCGGTAATGGCTGATTATGACGCGGGGCAGTGAAAGCCGCAAAGAAGCTGTCTCGCCGATGCCTACTTATCTTTGCACGATAGCCAGCTGTTTGTGAAGGTATGTTGACTACACAAGGTATAGGCGCCTTGACCCTGAATGTTTGCTCAGGGCATTAGAGTTTTCAGGTAAGTCCCCCTTCTCTCCCTTTCCTTATTCTTTATTTCATAGGTCCTCATGGTTGTATGGCAGCGAAGCATCAGTTCATATGGCTGATCTACTGCTGCTGCTGCTGTTGTTGTTGTTGATGATGATGATGATGTTTGTAGTTCGCCTTCCACTGTTCTGGCAACCAACAAATCCAAAAAGGTTGTTGGATTTCCACCTCTTCTATCATGGTGAAACGAATACCTTCCATTGCATTGTTAAGTAGGTCTTGTGCGGTGTGTACCTGGCTGCGTTTGAGAATCCCAAACATATCGTCAAGATATCGCACCCAAAAGTACGAACTAATGATTGGGATTAAATCCTCTTCCAATCTCTGCATGACGATCTCCGCAATAAGTCAAAATATGGGGGATCTCATTGGAGCTCCTCTCACTTGCTCGTAGAACACTCCGTTGAATTTGAAGTAGGTGGTAAGATACAAGTCGAACAGCTCATATATGCTTTCAGTTGTCATTCCCAGTCGTTTGTCCACCACTATTCAGATGTTCTTTGATGTTTTCCTTCGCTATCTGTAAGTTGATAGAGGTGAAAAGTGTGGATGTCAAACGATACCATCACTTCTTCATGGTCTATATTCAAGCACTTGAGCTTTTCGGAAAACAGATGAACACTACTGATCGCGTATTACGATCCGCTGCTCAGGTGTTTGAGGCGTTTCAATAATTCTTTACCCAAGTTGTAAGTTAGTGTAGCTGGAAATGACACTATTGGTCGAAGCGGCGCACCCACTTTGAGTACTTCCGGAAGCGCCTAAACCTGTGCGATGTTTGGATCATGAGCCTTCATTCTATCATGCTTTCTCTTTGCGAGTTGATTTAAATCTTGAAGTCTCCTAAGTGTCTTATTCACTTTATTTGTCAACCGCACTGTTGGATCGTACTGCTTGCGTCGATAGGTGGTTGTGTTGGCCAGATGAGTTGCATTTTCAATAAAACTCAGCTTTGTCCATTGACAGTTGTACATCCTTTGTCCGCAGACAGGATTACGATGGTTTCGACGGCATTCAAGGATTTTAAGACACTCGTCTCTTGTTGCGAAAGAGAGTTGTGTTTCTTGTTGCGTGCTAAAATCAGAACGACGGCATGTCTCGTTTCAGTTTTGGTTTCTTCGTTAAATCAATTGGACTGTAAGGTATTTACGAATTCTGCGAGGAACGCTGCGGTTCCAGCATCCTTGCAGTTGTAGTTAAGTCCCTTGATGAGGACCTGTCATTCATTCAGTGTCACTGAGCGGTCGTTTGGACAGGTTCATGACCCAACCATCGTTGACATCTGCGCACTTCAAGCCGGACAATTAGGACAACTTTTCAAGGAGGGCGGCCAGCTTTTTTGCTCTAGCAATTGCTGCATTGCGATCTAACACTAGGTCTAGCTGTTCTGTCATTTGTTGGTCGAGTATTCTAGGCATTGTAGTTCGGTGTTCCTTAGGAAATCTTTCATATTTTTTGATCCGACTGTGTGCGTCAGTGATCATCATCCTCATCATGCGTTTTCCAAATTGCCTTGCAACTGCCCACACTTGCGGATAGTTTATCGGAGGCTTGTAGTTGACACTTCTGGGGAGAATATCATTCGGTGGACATTCATGGAGGAAGGATAACTGTTCTCGTGTGCTTTTCGGCAGGCAAAGTCTTCGAAAGCACGAGCAAATCGGATCGTTGAGCGCCCATGATTGTTTGCGATGATTCGAAATACCTGTAGCTCGGGTTGGTAGTTAACGTTTTGATTGGTTCTCCGAGCTGAGTAATTTAATGGCAAATGTTTCACCACTTCACTCAGTGACATCTTCAGTGCACGGCGCCGTAGGGGATAATCTCACAGAAAGTGTCGTCGGGAGGTACTGTTTGAAAATGGTTTAGTCGATCCGTGTCCCGCACCCTCTGTTCGCTCGATTTTCCGCCAATTCTCAAGCCGCACAACCTGATTTTAGCTCACATACCAACTGCGGCTTTGAAGGGAATCTTGTCTAGACCTAAAGGAAAACTGGAGGCATACGAACGTCGAAATGTCGTCTACAGGATACAGTGCGAGAACTGTGAGAAAGACTACGTGGGTAAAACCGGGAGAAAACTAGCTACAAGAATACAAGAGCGCAAGCGTACATGTCGATACCATTATGCATCGTTACAGATCCCAACGCATCCCGATGTGGAAGGACAATGTTAACTGGGACAACACGGAAATTCTGGCGCACGGAGGCATAAGAAAAGGAAGAGAATTCCTCGAGACATGGTTCTGTACGGAGAATTCAGTGAACCTCCGCGTTGACCTCGATCCAGTGTACCTACAGCTGAGAAAGCATGAAAATAGGAGGCGAAAAATCGAACGAACAAAGATCACGGGACACGGATCGACGAGGCCAATTTCAAACAATACGTCCGGACCACACTTTCCGTGAGATTATCCTCTACGCAGCCGTGCACTGAGGATGCCACTGAGCGAAGTGGTGAAACTTTTGCCATTAAAGATGCAGGAGCTGTTTTTCTTAAACTTTAATGTAACTGCTTAAAAGACATCTTGATCGAGGGGGTTGAACTAGCGCAGTGGTTTTAAGTGATAGGAACTGTAGTTTGGCATTTTCTAGCTGAATTCTTGGATGGCAAGTGGAAAAAAATGATGGTACGCTTCCTTGTTGTATCTTTATGTCAAAGCTTTTAAGCCAATCTGCAAAAATAACTGCAGTCCTCCCCGCCTTTTTATTATTCTTGTAAATTACCGGTAGTCATTTCACGTTAATGTTTTTAAGAATTCGAGGGTTGGCTGATTTCCTAATCACTAAGGCTAGTTCCCGCTGACCCGGTAGGTTAGTACACAGCAGAACTGTGATTTGATCCTTGCTTCTATTTCCACGTGCTCATTTTACTCGTCTGACAAAAAACATTTTCCACTCGTAGCTCTGATTAACAACCCAGTTTCATTCCAATTATAAATGTCTTGAACTGCGTAACCAGAACATAGTTCGGTAATGCTGCCATCCAGTCTGATGCAGCGCACATATCTGAGTCATCGCTTTCACCAGATTGCTTCCCAAACACAAGGTTGTGCCTATTGATCAAAGTCTGTAACCAACGGTTTGATGCTTTCGCAAAATATATAACTCGTTCCTGAATACTTGGTCCAGATAGTGGGATTTTTCTTGCAAGTGCAGGCCGGCACTATATCTAACAAAGTGTGTTTATGTCTTCATTTCCGGTTTTTCTGCTGTTCCTTTTTAAAGACGATGCATTTTTTATAGTCGTTTAAAAACTCGGCTTTCATTTTTAAAGTTTGATAGATTTTGTCATTCCTACTTCAAAAAGTTCTGCCAATGTCCGCGAACTATATTTTTCTTGATTTCGTCGAATCACTGCTAATCTTTCTTCAAGTGATAATGTCCCCAGCTTTGCGATTTTGGTAGTAGCCATTAGGTCCTCTGTCAGACACTTCAATCAACTGTTCCACCCGAAATGGACACAGAAGCTGTAGTTTTTATTTATCTTCAATAATTCATGCGGGACGAATACTCGCTTGGCTAGACAACGGCGCACAGTTTCCCTATAGGATTGGGGATTTGCCAATAACGTGTACTTTGTGGACAAATCAGACTAATATCCCTATGCATGAACTTACCCATGACGACCACCGGTGCATGGTGACCACATTTCGTCGGTCCCTTTATTGGTTGCCTTAGACAGCAATGGCGTAGCATTGGGGAGAAGGGTGTAGATACGCTCCCGGGAGGCATGTGACAGAGCGGCATTTTTAGTCCCCTGCAAACTGATGTATTCTTTGCGCTGAGACCGTAGGCTGGTCTTCACACACTTATCCGGCCCTCAGTAAGGACATGTGACAACATGCGAGGGGCGCTGAAATTGTTATTTTAATCATTTCTTCGCAGGTCAGTAGACTCATTCAGTTGTTCATGCACGATTACACATCCGTCCCATAGTCAGTGACCACATCTGTTCCAGTATTCTACCCGACAACCATGTTTGGAAATCAATGTAAGACTCAGGTTGTTACACTGGCATCGCCGACTGTCTCGATGACCTCACAGTTTGGGAACACTTGTGCGAGCGCAGATGGTGCGTTCAACACACTCCCACATGCAGCTGAAACTGTGGCGGGGTGGCCGCCTTTTACAGGTTCTATTGAATGTGGGGATCACAAAAACCTGGTCGCGATTGCGTTAGATAGGTGGACGCGATACACAGGTTAAGAGAGAAGAGAACACACGAAAATCGTGGGGGGTGTTTTCGGCTGGTCGCCATAATCTTGAGTCAAGAAACCGACTGCTTTGACTTCTGCCCGATACGCTTTCGCGTGACCGTCTCCCCAAGTTCAACACTATGCATGAAAAGTTAGTTTTGCGAATTGTCAATGGTAAGAAAAATAGCTGGGAATAATGAAGCATGCAGACATGACCGAGTAGAGATAATAGCAGCAGATGAGTAAGGCAAAAACTTTCCCGCATGACGGATGACTAAAATGAACGAGAAAATAAAAAAGGACATGCAAATGTAATCAAGCGGCTTACAATACCATAAGATAGTTGGCGGCCTAGCCAGGGAGGTAGTGTCTTCGAAGTCCAACATAGTCCTCCGAATGGTAGAAGGGGATGAGACGCATCATAACACAGTGAATAAGTCAAATAGACCACTGTCATCAAGCATGGTCTGGTGTTATGAGTCGCTGACAACAAATTTAGCTGTCAAGGGTTTAAAATCCCCAATGATTCAAAGAAAGCTGTGTCCCATCAGCAAGGCTTGTGTAGGTTTCCAGAGGCTCAATCCTCTATGGAGACGGTGGGATTTCAACCTGTTAGTGAATTTGTGAATAAGGTTGCGATAAGGACGGTTTTATTGTACGGAGCAGAGACCTGGCCAGTTCGTAGTAAAAACATCAAACGCATGGCCGTTTTTACAACCGGTGCTTGCGGAGTATTGCTCACGTCTGGTGAACACCGGGTGAGCAATGTTAAGGTCTGCCAGTTTTTTTAGCGAAAAAGCTTCTGGTGCCACATTCAAGTGTTTGCTGAATCTTAATCGCTTACGTTGGCAAGGCCATGCCTCCGTATGCTCGTTGACCGGCTATCTCGGCGTGCATTACACGCCGTGGCTGCACCAAGTTGGGCTAAACCGTGAGGTGGCCAGTCCATGACGTGGCACAAACGCTTGAAGAAAATGACTGAGAAACTTATTCAGGATGGTGCATGTAGTCTTCGTGGGTGGGAGCCTCGGGGTAGTCCACACCCATGGTTGGAGACCCGCTCAGACATAGTGCGGTCGCGTATTCAGTGGCATTCCTGCATTCGGTTTCTTGCATCTGGTTGTTAATTTTCGTTCCATTCTTATTAGCCTAACGCACCTACTTTTTGCTTCCATTTTCTTTAAATACGATTTGCACTCAACTCCACTATCTCGCCATTGTTGTTCTTGCGATGTGAGTCGTGGCACATGGATCCACCGCACTTCCGTGCTCGGATCATAGTTTTTCAACTGAACTGAACTCAAGGAAAATATGCACTGCTGACGTGTCCAAGTAGAGCGAGGTATCAGCAGTACGTCGGTAGGCATTACCGACGCTTCGCTGCCACGCAACCACCTCGAGCCGCACGGGAGTTAAGGATACTGCGACGGTCGCCAGGTTGCTTACGCAGGCTCGAAACTGCAACCTCAGAATATAAGGCAGCTTGTGATCCTTAAGGCAACGGGCCGGCACCCGGAGAAGCCAGCCAAATAAACCATCCGACCAAAGGTCGAATTTATTTTTTACCATGCACTACCATGTACGACAAAGAACCGTACAGAGAAGTGGCCATCTGTTGCTTACTGGCACAGTGGATTATCAAGTGATGGCAGATGAGAATGGCGCTTACAAATTTAGGCTTGCGTGCGAATACCTAACAATGGGATAGCGAAAAGCGACGGCGACCTGAGGTCAATCTCAAAGTCGAAAATCTTAAATCAGGATGCTCATAGGGTAAATGCAATCAGATGCAGGGAGTAGAAATATGTGATGTAATGATGGCAGCAATTATGGGGAGTACATTGGTTAAACAAAATAAGTGCACGCAATGCTAAGTGCATTACAGAAATGCATACTTGAATAGAAGGAAAGTAGAACGGCTTGCTGGGAGCACGAAGGCTACGTGACTCGCCGGATTCTTGTGAAGTCGGCTTATCTGCTGAGTTAAAAGCACTCGAAAGCTCGTCTTCACTCTTTCTTTCCGACTTGCCATCACTGCGGTCGTCAGAATTGTCGTGCTCATCTGATGCCTCTGATTCAGAATAAAGACGATAATGTTTGAGTCGATCGGTTTTTGTCTCGTGCTTTATAACCGGATTCTCATGTGTATTGGATACAATGTCGGTGATTGTCTTATCGGGGGCAGTTTCATCGACTTGTTCTTCTAATGAATGGTCGTCTGAAAGGTCACTCGCAGATTCTTCCCTGTATGGGTTGCGTGAAGACAGACCTGATAGACGTAGTTTAAGTGCTGCCGATTCATCGGTTACAGTGGTGGTAGCATCACTAGAATGGTGCTCACGAGGCTTGGGCTCTGAAGAACCCTGTGGCTGAGATCTAGATCTGGGCTCTTTACTGTCCCTGGAGCTTCGGCTGCGCTTGAAAGGATAAGCGAAGGTAGTAGTGGACTCCTTCAGCCTATGCTTTTCGGCTTTGGAACTTCTCGACAATTCGAGCTCTGATATTTGGGGGCGAAGTGGTTCCGGCGGAGGGGCGCTCTCCCTAACCTCGCGACGGTATTTGTGTCTGTGTTTGTGCCGTGAGTGGCTAGGCTGCGATTCAAATTGAGTTGAATGCTTATGAGATGCCGAAGAGTCATGAAAGCTTTTAACAGATGTTGATCTGCGTGCAATTGGTGAAGACGAGGAAGACGAGCTCGACGACGTGCGGCTCGATTTGGGACTAGTTGTCAAAACAGGATTCGGAGAGCGATTCCGTTTGCCCATGGACTGGCCATACACGTAAGATTCCCAATCAACATAATCAATTTGAACCGATGACTTGGCTTTATGAGTTTTTGAAGCTTTTTTGGAATCTTCCCTCAATTTCTCGTGACGGTCACGTTTCGATTTCTTCGCCTTCGATTTCCGACCCTCTTTTGTCGATCCTGAATCCGGTTGATAATGTGTGACCGCCTCCATGACCTGCTCATATAGCAGATAGGAAGAAGAGTAGGATCGGGAAACACCATCGGAACGCGTGTTTGAATGCGAAACCGACCCAGACTCATCTCTGCTTGATCGTTTATGACGGGACCGTCTGTGAGCCAATTCTGGAACGTCGCGCTGAGAGGAGACACTCGCAGCTAAAGGATGTAAAGAAAAAAGGAAAATTGAATTTATGAGAACAAGGAGACAGTTTGGTGAGTAACCGCTTTCAATGATTCATCATCAGACCAGAACAATCATACATAGGGTTAAAAAAGGAGAGAGTAAAATCGACCAGTTAGTACAAGTAACATAGACGAAAAATCGAAACGCATTAAGTACATGTCACGGAGTTTGACTTCCTGCCGTTGACCGCAGTAACCCACGTTTTCGTGGGCCAGGGAAGCTGTAGAACCGAGACTAGCTTCTTTTGCGAGTATAAGGACGGTTGAAATAATCGAATACAAATTGCTTCGGCCGTTGCAAGTGTACGAAGGTATTGACCTTTCGATCAGTGCAGTGGAACCTTGTATACAACTCTAAAAGTACGCTTTTGATCCACCAGATGCCCGCTGTCGACAATATGAGCCAATGCTTATGTCCTCAGTGCCACCTTGATGCAACCAACGTGGGTAATGTTTATTCACGCGCTTGGACAAGTGCCGGATATATGAAGCGCTACGCGCGCTCTTGTAAAAATGAGCGGTGTGTTAACTGACGAATTTTGAAGGCGATGAAATGAAAAAGAAAGCCCACAACTCCTGTAGCAAGAGCGGCGTATGCGGATAGAAAACTATCAACCGTTGCATAATGGCAATCTATCGGTTCAGCTCAGTCAGTTACCTATGTGTAAGCCGATATATGATGAATCCGGCTGCAATGGTTCACAATTACGATAATAAGTCAAAGCTAAATGTAATGGGTAAAAAGTAAGGTGTTAGATAGAACAGTTAACAGTCAGCGATGCCGGCCCTTGGCTTTAAGGATCATAAGCTGCCTGCTACTCTGAGGTCGCGAGTTCAAACCGACGTAGGAGACCGGGCGATCCTCGAAGTATCCTTAACCCACGCGCGGCTGGTGGTTGCGCGACAGCGAAGCGTCGGTAATGGGTACCCCCGTACTACTGATATTTTTAATGGTCAGTATTAGGAAAGAATGTGAGAATATTGTATCTAATGGTATAGCCAACCACAGACTCAGATGAGTTCGAGACTCCAACCCAGAGTCTGACAACACAAATCAACCTGTTACAAACTTCCACAATTGGATTTGGCAAGCGACAAATTGGCTGGCTGGAAACCTCATTAAACCAGGTGCGTAACTTTCAAATTATAAACCAAACAAACCAAATGACGATCGTCATTTGGTGCTACTCATTCAATGCTCATACTATCCAAGTAACTGGTATCGAAAAGTGTCACGTATGCGCTCCGGAATCGCGCCGAATCGTCGCATGGTACTAAGTTGTCAGTCCATGTTTGCAATTGAACTAGGACACCTATTCTGCATATGTAGATATGAGACTTCAGCTGATGTCTGGAAGATATGTAAGAATGTGGCATGATATTGTGATTTAGACGCATGTTACTGTTGTTTGAGTACACGATTAGGATCACATACTTTCACAGCCGATTTCAATTAAGAGCTCAAAGTAGATGACGTATCGGACATCCGTAAGAAACGCCTATGCGATATCAGGGAATAGAAAGGCCGCACATACGATAAAAACAGCTTGGGCAGTTACTCAGGGTTACACAATTCTACATATTTTCCGAACTCCGGAACTTCATTTGCTTTCGAAATTGCTTAGTGATTGTAAATCTTGTTACAATTGATACTTATTATTTTGCATTATCTGCGATAACGAAAAACAAAGACCACGTACTACGAAAGTACAGCTTGGTTGCGCATTCTGTTTCGAAACCAGCTTTAGCTGGAGCACTGTATTATTCCAGATCATCGCTGATAGCATTCCGGATTTACCAGTCACTGCGGCTGCCATGGGGACAGTCACATCACGCCTGCGCCTGCAGAGACCATGAATGCCTTGCGCTGCACCACCCACAGCTCTATCCACACATCCCATATCCAGTGGAAACCAAAAAAGAATAAGATCAAAAAGTATGTGGATGGGCACCACGTTTCATCAACGGAGTCGGTCCACAATCCTTCAACATGCACAGTAGCAGCATTCCTGTCTGTCCAATGAGGGAATCATGCGTACCAGACGTACATAAGTCGGCGGCTGCGTCGTAGCCCGCTAGACACTAGTTAAAGCCACTCTCTGAGCTTGGCACGGCCACGACCAACTGTCTCCTAGTACCAGTATATTGGGTGTAGCGGTTTCCGACAACTATGCAACTTGTCATTCATTCATTCATTATACACATCAGCTACAGGTGGGAAAAACACCTCCGCTATTGTGCCGCAATACATGAAGGAAATACATACATACATACAATACACAAAGGAGAAGTAGATACAACAGTTGCATGCCAGCTGAGCTACCAGCAACGGATAGGCATCGTTCCGGTAAGCTTCCAGCTAGCTACTAGGCAAAAAGAAAAAAAATATTATGTTTTACCCTAGGAAATGAGATCGTAGATGGATGGGGAGGCAACTTGTCAACATTCACATCAAGCGCAGACACACCGAGGTTATCAAACAGTAAACACATAATATGAAAGAAAACAAACACGTAAACTGGACGGTACAAGAAGACAGAGCAAATACAAAAAGCGCATTAAATCTGATCGCATGTGTCATCTTAGGAAAGCGCAAGTGTAAGTCCGAGGATATAAACCAAGGAGCAACGAAAACGATAGACAAAAATGCAAAATAAACGGGGAATATGTAGAAATTTAATGGAACTGAGGGACTACAAATTAATGGAGTAAGACTGATCTAATGTATCGCCACTGTAGCCCAATCGCAGAGAAGGATCACAATAAATGCAACATCAACTCACATCATAAAGTAATGCAATTGGCGTGCCGGTCAGAGCAAAGTTCACTCCAGAGGGAATTGTGGGATATCTAGGGCAGTTTGAACTGTGGTGGGTCGTAAGTCTGAAGTACAATAAGTACTAAAAAGTGTACATTTGCTGACTACGATTAGCCGTAAAGCATATTCACTTTTGAAGAATTTGGCATATCCCAATTTACCGTCAAAACTTCCGTACGAGGAGCCGAGAACTCAGTTACACGATTCTTCACTTATAGAACCAGTGATAGTACAAAGAGCCAAACTTAACATTCTGCAACGACAACCGAACCGGGTTGGGTGTGAGTTTGTTTTGCAGCTGCATGCGCAAGCCTCCCGATTTTCTTTCGGGGATAAACTGGATAAGCATCTCAGATATTGCTCAACTGCAAGACATTATCCCACCACGAGATCGCAAGTTGATTTCACTTTCTGATCCGACATGGTTGGCGGCATCCGGTTCCGGATTTGCCTGTTGCTGCGGCCATCATGGGGACAGCCACATTACGCCTGCGCCTGCAGAGGGACACCATGGATGGCTTGCGCTGTATAACCCATAGCCCCATCCACACACCTCATATCCAGTGTAAATCAAAAAATAAGACCCGGAGGCATGTGGGTGGGAGCCACGTTGCATCAACGGAGCCGGCCCAAATAGTTTCAACATGCAAAGCAGCAGTATTCCTGTTTGTCTAGATAGACAATCATGACTACCAGACGTAAGCAAGACGATAGCTGTGTCACAGTCCGCTCCACAATGGATGGAACCAGCTTTTGGACCAAGCAAGGCCACGAAAACCGGGCAACCCGCCCCCCAACCAGAGAGGAGTAGCAGTCTTCTAGAACCGGGAATCAAGGTGGAGTGTTAGACAGGTCAACATTTACATCAAGCTCAGCAACACCGAGGAGATCATACAACTAACAGATTAGTTGGGGGAAAAGAAACTGAGAAATGCTGACACGCTATGTAGCAGAACATGACCATAATCATCATTAATACATTTTAAGTGAGGGTGAGAAACACACCTCAGCTAATGTGTCGCAATACAAAAAAGGTGATAAAAAAGTAGACTACAAAAATTCAAAAGCAATGAATACAATGTAAAATATCACATTATGCATCTAGTACGAGATCGTAATTGGAGAGAGAACCTAACGGAGAAGAGGATGGACAAAGAAACTCACAACTGAAACGCCACTGGGGAAGGATCCTTGCCATGTCAACAAGTGTATCCAATCAGACGTGTTTATCGTCGTTCTGACCTTAGCCAGGCAATCGGGATGAACCAACCAACGCTAATTTCAAAGTGAGTGTTTTAATTTCTCTCAACCAAGCCCTAGCTTAGCCTCCTGTTCCCCTCTTACAATCTACCCTTCAGGGCGAGAGTAATGTCGCGCCGCCGCCATAAGTGCCATAGGTTAGCAAAAGCACTTCGAGCCTTTGCTATACGGTTCGTGATCTCGTCTTCGATCCCAAGGGCGCTGACACAACTTCCCAGGTAGTTGAATTTCCGAACGACTTCTAGCTGATCCCCACCAAGGGTCAGCACAGTGGGCGATCCCTGCCAATCTTGGAGGCGTGCTTTACATTTCGATGGTGCAAAGCAAAGCCCGAAGCAACTGACAGCCAGTGCTAATCTGTCCAGCGCGGCTTGGCACGTCTGGGAGCTGTCACAGATAAGGGCAATGTCGTCTGTATACACAAAGTCAAAAAATCGTTGTCCTTGGAGTAGCTCCACACCTTCTAAGTCATGTCTTGTCAATGCAATCTCCATGACTTCGTCAATAACGAAGTTGAAGAGGAAAGGTGACAACGGGCATTATTGTCTCACACCGCTGGAGATATTGAAGAGTGGCGACAGCTCAACACCGATTGTGAGTCAGCAACTTAAGACAGGAAACCTCAGTCGCAGATTTCCTACTGTGTGTACAATTTTTCTTGAAGATGTCGAGCAATGTATATGGGGAAAACGACCAGGCGACAGTTCGTTAGAGCACGAGGGCATTGCATAGCTTGGCTCTACAGCGGTGTGAGGAGGAAGGTAACGAGTGCAGTGTCGTCGCAGTTAGCAGACCCCGATCACCAAATCAATTCGCTTGAGGTATTCATACCAATTTACGGTGTACCCGGACGTTACACATGAGCGGTCACATGCCGCCTGCTATCCACAGGAGAGGCGATCGTAATTCGGCTCCATAACCCGGACCTGAGTGCACAGAAAAAATTCGTCCAAACAATCACATTACCTTGGCCACAGGCCAGCATGACTAACAATGGCGATCACACCACTTTATCCGACTTCACATCAACCAGACTAATAAAGTACTTATCGATTAGATACTTTGCTTCAGTGTTTCACCGCGTTTAAGCGTCTTGTGTCCATTCTAGTCTGCTTTTTTGTGATTGTATTATCATGATGATGGAACCCTGAAAACAAGTTTGTTAACTACCTTCTGTTTCTGATGTCTTCTTCGGGAAGTATCTCTCATTTGAATCTCTACTTATACAATGTGATGGTCAATGACCCTAATTTCGGATATGCAGTAGACGTTGGGTGTCTAACGTGTGCGCAATTGCAGCTTATTGACCTATTTGTATTGGTGTGAAGGTCGAATGCAACCAAAGAAACCGGAAAGGGTGGCCATATAATGGCTGTTGACGATGGGTCGTGCGGATAATGGTGGAAAATGGCAGAGTATTGCAACTGTTGTAAATTAAGTTGGCAATAACAAGTTAGTAGTGGGGGGTCAGGAAAAGAATAGGAGAAACATGCGGAAAAAGGGGATATCAGAAGTAGCGTTTTCGTTTATATGCCTTGCTTGATGCAGCAGTAAGGTGATCCATTTAAAGCAATGCGACGGCCGATGAAAGGATCTGGCTAAGGTTGTGTGAAACAGTCATGGGTGTAGGTGGGTTGAGGCATCGACAATGTGACGGCACACCGTACCGACGCTTCGCTACCCGCGATCAGCATCAGTCGTGCGAAAGCTGGGTATATGGAGAGGTCGACCGCACTTACGTGGATTCGAAGCGGTTACCGCCTGATTAGGAGGCAAGCTCCCCGGTCCGAACAGGTGGACAAGCAGCCGACTCATTTGCACGCGTTTTTGACCACTCGCAGAGGTAAAAGATGAAAATTAAAAAATTGTGTAACATGTCCAAATACGCTGTCGAACATAAATATGCACCATAAACACTGCAGTTCTTTGCCCATAAATCTGTAATTTTTAATAAAACCGTACTTTCAGTCAGTGCTAGTGACCCACAGAGTGACGCTGGGTGACCGTTATTTATGCCCCTGGCCGTCCAAGTTGGACACGTTTGGGATGAATTTCGGTCACTCAAGAAATTTGTCGGAATCAATCTCCGCTTATTGTTGATGGTATTTGCAACCAAAAAATGCATTCACGATATATCTCAAGGGTGCACTGGAAAAACTTTTACGAGCGACTGAAATTCGTCTCAACTGTGACACGTAGGGCGCTACAACAGCCACTCCAGCGAACATTTCTCGGTCACACGTGCTATGCGGGTCGTAAACCTTTCGGCCGCTGGCCATGAGCTGGGATATTGCCAGGATGCCCAAACGATTAGGGTCCTCAACCAAAGCCTGTCCACCAGCAGGCGGGTAGGTGACAGCGATCCGATTTTACAGAAAGTAACATCATCTCAAATCCCACCCCGATACTTGAAGGACTAGGAGACTGAGTTCCGCTAACCTCTAACCATTGATCAACCTGATAGGGGTAACACTAAAGAGGCCATAAGGCACAACCAAGTATAGCTCAATGTGTCGAAGAGGTACATAAACCGTAATGCAACGTAAAACTGCAGTCGCGCTGTGGCGGCTTTAACAAACGATAGTGTTTGTCGTGCATTACTTTCAAGTATGCGATGGGGGCATTTGCACAATTTTATGCAAGCAGGTCACCATGTGATGTGTAAGCACTAGATATGAGCAAAACCTCGTAGGCAGCTGTTATCAGACAAGGCCCACAGGATGCACTGGACACACCTCCAACAAATACAATAATCTTGGTCAAGTTGCAAAGTATAAGATCTTTCATTAACCGGTCAGTTTGCAGGCTTCGACGCACCATAGGTACCCACGCAATATATATATATATATATATATATATATATATATATATATATATATATATATATCGGCGGGAGTACCTATGGTGCGTCGAAGCCTGCGGTGGCTAGATCCTGACAGATGATCTACCCACTGCTGCTACTGTTGCGCCGTTGGCTCATGTCCTGGAGACCTCCTCGTGGCGATCGCTGGGTGGGAGTTGGGTTTCGTCCTTCTCCCTGCTAAGATCCAGGACACCAATCCGCATGAGTCGGCTAACTGACCATGTGGTAGACCCGCTGCTTTTCGCGCATACATTTAATCGAAGGCTTTGGCTGAGGACCCGAGTCGTTCTCCTATCAGGTGTGGGTGCCCTGCCAGTATCCTAGTCCGTCCTCTTCGGAGATTGGTAAGTGGTCGATGGCTCACTTCCCGTAAAACCTAGCCATGGGAGACAACAGATCCAAGGGTTATACGCTCACCGCTCGAACGGCGTAGAGCACGAACGCCACGCATTGTCTCTGACGGTGAGAGGGCACCTCCGGGTGTTCAATGGTTTGCTACTGCCCGCCTCAAGCCAGGCAGCCTCTGGTCAAATTGGGTCAAACCCGCCAAAACCCACCTGCGTCTGGCCGTGGTCGCAGGGGTATCCCACTACGGTCGCAAAACATATATACATCGTTCCAGTACCTCAAAGGCTGCGTGTGACGGCCGTCAAGCAGACCCCAATGGGTCTTTGCAATCACATTCCCGAGCTGGATCTGCTCTCTACTGCCTTGTGGATCAGGCTATTGAACCAAAGGCTCCGAAGCCAACTAGACCTAAAGGTTAGGGCGCTTTGATGTTTTACTGAATTCGGTATGTAATCGAGTCCAGGTGAACCCAGATTTTTCATCAAAGTCAGTAGAAGAGGTAACACGGTAGCCAGGTGAGAATTCACCTTTATGTTCCAAGATGGTCTCGGTCATCGTAAAAGACTCATGCAACGCTATATCCGTGCCCAGAAGCTAGATTAGCCTTCAAGACTAAAAGACCAGTACCATATGTAGCCATGACACCGGCTGACCAAGAACTGGATCGGCTAGAAGGAGCCAGCGACATCACATCTGTGAAGTACTTTTCATTGGTCGTATCCATGGCCGTAGCGAAGAAAGCGTACGATAAGATAGGTATCTGTGCGGGTTCCCCAATTGTCATGACTGCTACTGATAACGACTACTAGTACCCACTACGTAGGCCGGAAGACATTTTCGCAAATCGAACGGCGGTAAGTGTTTCTCCAAGTTTGATCTGTCCGAGGGTTACCTCCAATTGGAGGTTGCCGAATACTCGACAGAACTAATGGAGAGTAACACACATCGTGAATAGTATAAGTGGTTACTTTTTGGTGTAAAAACGGCACAAGTCATTTTGTAACAGTTGGTGGATACCATACTGAATCCGCCGCATATCTTGATGACATCACCGTAATGGACCGAACAGTGGAAGTCGTTTAACAGATTAGCAGAAGTGCTTGTCCGTAGCCAATCATCTGATTTCCGGATCTGTGAAAACAAATACACGTTAATCACGCTATCAAATACCTTGGTCTCACCCCTCGAAAAGATGGCCGTCGACCAGATCTGGTGAACAAATAAGTCATGGAAAATGCCTTCGTTAGCAAACCTACAGTCGTTGTGGGCCTTTTGTACCCTCAGTAGTCAGTACAATACACCTTCGCCAGATGCACTGTCTGGGTAACCCGCTGAATCAGCTGCTGAGCAAAAAGCAAGCCTGGAGGTTGACGCGAGAGTGCAAACTGTCTTCGTATGAATCCAGTCATTATTAGCCTTAGATCTGTAGCTGATCCGCTTCTACCCCACTCGCGAAACCATAGCCCTGGTAACAAGAAAACATTTGGCAGGCTCGATCGCCAAGCGATATAATCAGTGTAACTACTGCAATGAATGATATATCCCTCAAACCGTTGATGAAGCTTGTCGTCAAGGTGTTCATCTTCGAACTTGGAGATCGGTTGGACCGGGATGAGCAACAGCAGTATTGTATCACCTGCATTGTCAGTAGAAATGTAACATTTATACACCCCGCACAGGACCGATAAGCGGATACTTAATCTTCTCAACAGATGACTGGTACAGACAAATCGACATAAATACTGGAGTTACGCCCCAGGTCTCTGCTCATTAATTTTGATGAGTTTCATAATAGAGAAGCAGACAGTGGTTATGTACTGGTACCCATCTAACTGGCTCGTAGTTTGCATTCCTATCAGGTGCAATGCCGACACCGTGAGAGCCGTTGCAGTGACCATGATCAATAACAATAGAGCCAGATAGTCCGAGTCCATATGGTACCCCTGTTCTGCGCGTTCCAAATAAAAGGACACCTATTCCGTAAAGGTATATTGACTATCGGTGCGTATAATGTCGCAGAACGTTGAACAATCCGACGCGAAATGAAACTCAGAATTTGCTAAACGGTTCGGGGACATCATTAGCACGACATCTGGAAGCAGTGAACGATTAAGAGTGAGGGAATATTCGACAGAGGCAAACAGGCCCAGTGGACTTCTGTAAGCAGGAAATGCAGCCCGATAACCCATTCTGAGGCGGTGTTTCTGCTAGAGAGTACTAGCCTCCAAGCTCTGACTCAACGGCTTGGTCCACAAGACAAGTGGAAGTCTGCTTAGGAACTGAACCGTGAGCTTTGATCATGTTAACTAGCAGAGTAATGTGCAAGAAATTCAGATACGGAGTGTGGTCGTGAAAAATCCGTTTGTTCCGCCTGGAGATAGGCACGCGTAACCTCAATGAGTCATCATATGAAGCGGCTGTAAAGTGGAATGCTGCCCTATAAATGAATGCCACCAGGGTGTGAGATCTTCCAGAGCCCGCACGTAAAGGAAGAGAATCTCAGTTATATAACGCAGACATCACTTAATGGCAACTGAAAGTTGGAATCGAATAGAAAACGCACCACCCTAGTCTACATTTCGAGACAGCAATACCAAACCAGCATTAAAGGTCCCAAGTTAGAAGGGAAAAGTGGCAAAAATAAACGAAAGTAAGACGTCAACTCGCCTTTTTCAGACTGGAGTTTATTTTCCAATGGCGCCTCGTCAGAATGTGCATTATTTTGATCGCTACTTGAGCTAGACTCGAACTTAGAGCGGGGCTGCAAAAACTCCGAATGACTTTCACGAATAAATGAGCCTTGCTTGAGGTCTGCGTTAGGTGCGTTTGAGAGAACACGTTCTCGTTTGCGGCGTTCGTGGCGTTCGTGTAAGCGATGTCGATACTCAGCTTCGTCTAAAATAAGTTTTGTGGTGCCTCTTTTGTCCCTCGTCGTTTCTTTTCCTGCTGCAAAGTCGGATCCGCTGAAGCGGCGTTGATCATCGTCACTAGACGCTTCACCTTCTTCACGATCACGCGAACCACGACGTTTGACGCCAGCATGGACTCTCTTCGACTTAGATGTGTGAGAAGTGGTAGGTTCTTCAAGATCATCGTCTGAGTACTCCTCGCCTTCTTCCCGTGGTGAGACAAAATGAGGGCTACGATTATGGAATTTACGAGTGCCCAAGTTAGCTTTCCTGTGATTGCTTGAGTCGCGATTGGATATGGTGGGAAGCTCTTCCTCATTCTGCAGTGAACAATGTGAAAGTAGTGATGTGAAATGGGGACAATGTACAAAATGCTGACAATATGAATAGCCCCAGCATAACGACATTTCAAGAGCTGGGTGATTTTATTCATACACAGTGACCTACAAAACATCAAGAAAATTCGGGATTCGTGATGTCTATATGCAGCCGTTCTAGAGAGAGAGGAGTGAACAAAGAACGGAAAATGGAAATGTCGATGATAAAACAAATTGCCTGAGGTATCTGATCTGCTAACAATGGTTGCAAGGAGAGTAACACTAGAGAAAGCTGTATCGAAACGTGTATGGTGACTCTGGAAACGTGCCAGAGCATCAGCATCTGACACGATGACAAATCAATGGCGATCTATTGCAGCCGCCATAAATTCAGGTAACGTGATTAACAAGTCGGTGTACGATTTCGGAAATGAAAAGATAAGCTGCAACTTTCTTCGATTGTACAGAACCATCCAAAAGGAGCTCAGGTCAGCTCAAACGAAAAACTGTGATTCGTGAGCCTAATTATAGCGAATGGAGTTGACTTGAACCACATAATAATAATAATAATAATAATAATAATAATAATAATAATAATAATAATAATAATGGGTATATTTCCTCTTAAGTGAGAAGCTGTGTCCATATTTGGCACAGATCAAGTATGTCCAGGTAGCACCATGCTCTTGCATGGGCAATATGAAATTGTGGCGATTAAAAATCAACGGTATATTCCTCATCGGTGCGAGATACAGTTTAACTGTATATAAGGAATCTTGGTGTACGGCATAATCGAAAGAAGCAAATGTCATATTTTTCGAATTTTCCAAAGCAGTACTCAAGCTTTTTGGCGGACATGACTAATTGGTGGGTTAAATCTTTCTGGAAGATTGTGAAGTTTTAAAAAATAAGTGTAGATGAATAAAACGTATAAGTGAAGTAATACGGCCATTACTGGGACCGCCTCCTTGGGGCCTACTTCCATGCGAGTTACTCACTGGATGGATTTCACCCGCACTTCTATGCCCTATCTGCCCGTGTGCTGGTGCAGTTTTTAAAGCAGGCAAACCATCAGTTAGGTAACCCATCTTTAGGGCTGTTTCTTGTGTTTATAGTGTGGACAGTCAAAGCATCAAGCGCGTACCATTAACTGGTATTTTTGAGTAAACCACCTTTATATCGCCAGGAAATCAATGGTAATGCGCCTTACATAGACATAATTATTAGCGTTGGAAGGTTAAATCTGTCACCTCAGGAGATCGACTCAGTCGTGATCAACAGTGAAGTAAAGAAAAATATAAAATCTGTGCGCAAGAAAGATCGACCAAATTGTATAGGGAGTGTCGAAAACGTAAAGTAATAACAATGAACAATTGAACAATAACGACAATAAAAACGATAGCAAAATGGACAATAAGTAATACTTATGAATGGAAGGATTTTTGATGAGTATTTCTCTTCGTCGCAATCAGCCGACAATTCAGATATGTCGACCAGCTATCCGGCAAAGCACCACACGGCCGTTTCGCCCTATTGGGGCTCAGCAGTGGTGCGCATCCTTCGGTCCTCTGCGGAGGATCGAACCCATGACTGCTAGTGGCTCTTGCCAACTAGCACGCAGCTTATGCAACTGCGCCATGGAGGACGGTATCTGACTATCATGAATTGTTGGCTAAATGCGATATAGCCCGACGCATCCTCCACTGCCATGCAGGCACCTGCCATGCAGATGACAGCGGTCGGCCTTCCGGCGTCAGGACTTCCCGGTTACAGCAGCTATGAATCGACATAGCATTTTGTGGAATCTGTACGGGCGAATTGGTATTACTTATGAATGGAACGATTTTGGTAAGTATTTCTCTTCGTCGCAATCAGCCGACAATTCAGATATGTCGACCAGCTATCCGGAAAAGAACCAGACGGCCGTTTCGCCCTATTGGGGCTCCAGCTATCGTTGGACAATGAGTAAAATCGTCTGATGAAGAGACTGTCAGACTTGAGGAAGCAACGCCTAGAGCGGCGCTGAATTGGTGGCTGCGCCATATCTGATAGGATACCTGACCACTGATGTTTCGCTTTCGAGTCCTTCATCCAGGAGAAGACAAGCATCCACTCTACTTAGTCTTTGTGGAAGTCACTGCATACTTCTTTACCATGCAATGATTGACCACCACTAGGTTTCAAGTAACGATGAACAGCATTGGTAAGCAATGTGCGAGTGTACAAGCAAGCTAAGTCGAATGGAGAAAAGGTTCAAAAACATTAATCAATCATTATCTTACATAGTCTAGTTCCTCGTCGACTTCCGGAAGAAATTCCATCTGAACGGGTGTAACAGGTCCAAAACACACCTAAAAGAATGCCAAAGCGGATCAGATTGTAAGCAAGTACATAATTGTACGCGAAATTGTATACTAAAATGACGGCAACCGTAAAACGAGAATCACGGAGGAACAACAGCGAAATCGACCATTGCATCGGAGTAGACTCATTACAGCATAAGTTGCTCCATGCAAAAGCAAAAAACAAAGAACCACGGTCGGACAGACAGCCACATTTATACGGAACTCATGCCAGTAGTTATCACCGGCTACTGGGTTCCTTTCGAAAGATCGAAGAAACAAACGTTTGTTTCCTGAGGCCAGATCATTTGCCACCGTTCCGTTTATTTGTTCGAATAGTTCGAAGATGAGTAGTAAGGTGAAGAGTGTTAGTTAATCCGGTTTTCTCAAGAAATTAAACTGAATTAGCTGTGTTGACTCCGGCACGCGGTACACATGTCCGCATATCGCATTCCGAGAACCCTGTTTTGTTTGGCGGATTTAGGTTAGCGATTGTTGACATGGTAGTAAGAAATAAAGTTGCTGGAGACTAAATTAGATGCAGTTGGCTCGTCTCGCTTTCCAATCTGAGATCCACAGGACACAGCTGCTTGGGTTAAGACTCAACAACACACGGCTCAGAACAAGCGTCAGTAGCACGTCTGTTACCGTCAACTAGCTGGACTACCTGGTTACAATGTGTATGAAACTGAGCTAATTTGCAATATAGTTGGATATAATGCAAAGCAAGTCGAGTCACAAGGAAGTTATTTCATCGACCTCCCCTTATTTTCGTACGACAGCCATGTAATTCTGACCGCGTGGTGCCGACAAAGTAAGAGCGATTTGACCATGAATGTTTTCCTAGAACAATAAGATTCTATAATAAGACTCCGTCGCCTTTGTGGTGTTCTTCATTGGTTGTAGCAAGGTTAAACATCAGTATAACAACGTGAAACCATTGCTATCGATGATGAAGACTCTGCTGTTGGGGTTTGCTGCGATCGGGACTCGAAAACATAGTGGTCGATTCCTAGAGAGTAGGAACTAGCTTGATGTTTATCGTCCCAGCATGAAAAGGTAAAATGGTACCAGCGAAATAGGCATTAAGAATGTCTCAGCAGCCTAGTTTTGACAACCCAGCAGAATGCGCCTCAGTGATCGAATTGACAACAGGTTAGCTTCTTAAGAAACGTTGTTGGAACTTCAATGTTATTAGACGGATAGTGGCTGAAGAAAGAACGCAGTCCACATTTGGTGAACTATAGGTAAACAACGGTTATGTACGCTAAAACCATCAGTGGTCAGAAAGGTTTGATGAAAAGTCGGGAAGGAAACCAGCATGCCATGTGACAGAGTGAGGAAACAGCGCGCTTTAATGTCCGTAAGGTTACACGGTTAAGCGAAAAACTTCATCCGAAGTACAGTGCCCTTTTTGAAAAATCAGTGAAAACGCTGCTAACTGGTGTCAAGGTCGTCGCATCCTCACTCCTAGGTCATAAAGGTAGTGAGTTGCCATAAATCCAAGTTCGCTACTTTTAAAAGAAGTGGTTAGTCATAAAACTCTAGGAATTTCAAAGAGCGCAACGTAAAAGTTGTTTCGAAGGAAATGTGTGTAAGAATGACGTGAGGTTGTTTGGTCCTGGCCAACATATACCCTGTTCAGTGCAATCTAGATGTAGGGATATGATTAACGCGTTGAAGCGCCATACGTCCTGTTTAAGTGATATATTTGGTAATACTGGTAGTAAAACAATAACAAAACGGTGCATGAAAGAAAAAAATGATTGTCGATTAAGAAGGAGGAGGTTTTACCTCTGATGAAGTGAGTTAGGCGTTCGGTTTCTAATCCGTGGTGCGGGGGCCACACAATACCCCAAGCCGCATAAAACCAATGGCCAGTACGTGGCAACGAAGTGTCTGTACAAAATTCTGTTGAACCGCCGATAATTTAAACGTCTGGAAGAGAGTAAAAAATTTTAACATTATTAGATTGGGTAGCTGGAGTCAGAAGCAGAGGAGCAAATGCATGTAAGCAATTGACTTAGCGACTACATTGCGCCCAGTTGGGTTTCTGATAACAGATCTAGTCAACCACGGGACCCCAATACAGGGAGACGGCATGGATAAAACAGGATAATACTTGGAAACTGTAGTTGCATCACTTCGTCGTATCGTCGACTGGCTACCTCGGCTGGTGAAGAACACGTAAACCGTAATCCATTTACCACGACATGCGTCAGGGCAACAATAAGTGACAACACAGTTGGAGGTGAGAAGCAAAGTGAAGTGAGGGGTTGGGGAAAGATGAATAAAGTTAACGAGGTTCGAAAATCAGCAGCCAGATGCAAGAGACCGAATGGTAGAACAATAGTGACTTCACCTCCACACCAAGTCACGTAGCGTATGGCAACCAGTGACGTGATCGATCCCAAGCCCATATGAGTGAAGACACCACGCACAAGTCCGACGAAGCTACACAGCCGACTTCCTAATGCTGATCGGTCGCGTCATCAAGTGGCCGTCTAATTTCGTCCAGTTCGGTGCAGCGACGGCCGACCGCGCATTCATAAGGCCATTAATGGATATAAGGCGAACATAACTTAGCCAAGGTAAGCGATTCGGGTTAAACAAATTACATCAAGTGAGGCAAAAGCAGCGATGAGACAATCGAAGGCTAATAAGACATGTTGGTTAAGGATGAGGATGCACAGTTGATGAGTGAAAATCTGGTCAGTGCACTCGAAGACAAATCAAGACGCAATTATTTTCGTTAAGGAAATCAGTACTGAGCGGCTACTGCAAAATGGATTGGCGTCGTAAAGCGGCCCGGTGTTAGCTTAGTTATCAATTACACTTGAAGCTGCCTAGATAGTGATTGACATACATCCGATGCTTAAGCTTCGTAGGAAGGAGTCCGAGTAAAAATACACACTGGTGCATTCAAATGACTGACATAAGTGATAGATTGGCTAGCTAAAACAGCATACGAATGACGTTTACAACACATCGTCCCGTGGAAACGATCCTAAAGAGGTTTTGCTCATCATCACTACATGATAGCTGAAGGTGAGAAACGCCTCAGCTATTGTGTCGCAATACAAATACAAAGATACATAACAATAAAGAAACAGTATAAATACTAAAACATAAAGTAATATGATGCTTATTATCGTAGTATGCATCGGGTATGAGATCTGGGCTAGAAAAGCAAAATAAGCCGGAGAGTGAAGGACAAAAAGGCTCACAGCACAAACGTCATTGAGGCCGGATCCTAGCAGTGTCAACAAGTATGTCCAACCAAACGTGTTCACCGTCCTTGGGTCACCAGCCCGGCGGTCGGGAAGTGCTAACCGACGTCAAGTCCGAAGGATCTTCATAGCTGCCGACAAAGTTATCGCTTGGCCTTCCTTCCTCTTCATCTCCATCGCAATGAGGCTGGACCTAACCGTGGTGCGATGGTTTGTGTGCCTCAGTGATCCGTTGAGCTATGCTGGGTGGTGCTTTTTTGCACCTTCAGAGCCACTCATAACAGATTGTTCAATGGTTAGAGGCCAGACAAACTCAGCCTCCTGGTCCTCCATGTTGGGGGTTGGAATGAGAGTGGCTCCTTATTCCTTAAAACGGACCCTTTGTAGCCCAATGCCAAACCCGCTGCCTTGCGGACAGGTTTTTGAACCAAAGGTTTTGGTTGAGAACCCTAATCGTTCTCCTGCCTAGGCCTGGGCAACCTGACAGTATCCTGCCCACGTAACACTATGAATCTCACTTCAAACAAATTTCTGATGCTCATTATTTAGCCTTATATAATTTTGCGTAGTAATTTTTTTGATGCACATTAGCCGGCTGGGAGCTTACCGGAACGATGCCCATCCGTTACCGGTAGCTCAGCCGGCTTGCACCAGTTGCTTTTTTTCTCCTTTTTTCTATGTATTGCGGCACAGTAGCTGAGGTGTTCCCCCCTCCTTTGGCTAACGTGTATGATGTGTGTGATGTGTGTCCTCTTCGTCTATTCACAATAAGGCGCATAAATAACGCACGCAGAAAATGACCGGTGAATGCCAAAGAATGAAGAACCAGAAGCACGATATCTCCATGATATAGCAGTTGTCTAACCCATAAGGGGCATGCTTATTTGTGCAGTCAGCCATAATCCCCAATAAGAAGTAACTCACATGAGTCCACCACATTCCAAAGAACCAAGCTTGTTGGTTTTGTAGAGAATGACATGTTGCTCAAAATGTTCATTTAAGAATCACATTTGAAACCGATGCGGCAGAAGAAGAAGAGTCATGCTACTTGGCAAGTCGTCCTACTTTGAGGAGGAAGAAGCGCAACAATGCCGATACGTGGCGCAGGCCGAGACGGTCGACACCTGTACAAACTGGTTATAGAACACAGGATGCTTCAGAAAGTAGGTTAAAAATGCTTGGTGAATTGGAAAGGGTAAAACGGCCGGATGCTGAAATGCATCTTAGTGACGCAGAGCAAGGGCGCGTTAGGCTTTCCAACAGGTTCACAAACTCAGCGAAATCCGGCCCGCGTAGGTGACCGTGCTGAAAATCTACTGAGACGTGTGGGCGTTGTATGAACAGTGCCAAAATTTTTGGGCCGCGACACGTGAGAAATCTTGCTGGCGACAAACTGCCAAACTGCCAAACTCGGAGCGTGAGAACTGTGTCAATAGCTCCGTGGGTGACAGATATCAGACGAACTTGGCATTCAGAGGCGGAAGGTTATGGCCAAAACGTCAGTGTGATGGCGCGCGTCTGATTTATAAACAGAATCACTTATAACTCTAATAGAACTTCTCAGGTCCGCCAAATTGTTTCTTCTGCTTTTTTCCCTGGCTAAGCTGGACGGGATCGTACACAGAGAACAGAGGTAGAGCAGCGTTACAAAGGTAACAATGTCGCCGCTGCTGTATCGAGTAGCAAAGGTTCCTTCTGCAGATATGACAGTCGATTTCAATGTCTAACGCGGTACGTCATTTGCAACAGTTGTGGAAAGGATATTACCAGAAGGTTGGGCGTTCCTCATCCAAAAATACAGCTTTGGCGCTCCATGATTACCTATCTACTATCACAATCGCAAGAGCATCAAACGACCTTACCCACACTGTCATCGATGTACTCATCAACGTCCCTTTAAAAGATTTGAATTATACTGGAAGCACTGAGAGACACATTGCCGTATCGGTTGATAAATGGTTCACCTGGAATATACTTGGTTCGCATTGCAAAATTTCGATGGGTATCATTTACCTAACAAGTTTCACCAATTGTCAGTCTTGTTACTGCAGTATAGAGACTGTCATTACACAGGCGTTAAACTGTCCGTATCCTCAAAACTTTGTACTCTTGGGACATGATTTTTTAAGCATCAGCAATTTGTCCATATCATACGTTTTGGTGAACATACCCCTCTTATTGTGTACATTGTTGGCCGCCGATGTGGACCATCATCATCATCATCATCATACACGTTAGCCAGAGGTGGGAAACACCTCAGCTACTGTGCCGCAATACATGGAAAAAGGAGAAAAAATGCAACTGGTGCAAGTTGGTTGAGCCACCGGTAACGAATGGGCATCGTTCCGGCTGCTGTGCATCAAGAAAAAATTACTATGTAAAATTATACAAAGCTAAATAACGAGATCGTGGTTGGAGGGAGAGGCTAAGAGGGATGGGGTGGGACAAAGAAACTCACAGCACGAACGCCACTGAGGTCGGCTCCTAGCCATATCAGCAAGTGTGTCCAACCAACCGATGTGGATCCTCCCTCCCTGTTTGGGAACGATGCTCCCATCTACAAACCGATCGCCACAAAAGTTAGGCGTCATTCTACTGCGGATGTGGTCCACTAATATTGAAGTAAAGAAGCTTCTTGAGGATGGAATCATCGAACCATCAGTATCCCCATGACGAGCTCAAGTCATAGTAAATACGAAAGAGACATAAACGGCGTATGGCCGTGGATTACAACCAAACCATCAACCAGTACACTCATCTGGATACATACCCTTGTATAGAATTGACGCCCATATCGACAAAATTGCCCGTTACACTTGGGAGCTGAATAGTGCATATCATCAAATCCCTATTGGGGCAAACGAAAGAAAATTCATCGCCTGTGAAGCCCGAGCACTAGTGTGGCCGATAGGAGTCAGTGATAGCTTCTTGCCGATTAACGAAAAGAGGATAAATGAAATTAATAGGTTAAAGGGGAAACAACTGCGAGTGACGGCACAGTGTGGGGAAAAGGTACTCTCCGGTTGCTCACCCCTGGATGAGTTCAGTTTGAAAATCCACACCTCCAGTCCTAGATTCAACAGTGTTAATCAAGAAGTGTAGGCGCCTTGACCCTGAATGTTTGCTTAGGGCATTAAGGTTTTCAGGTAAGTCCCCCTTCTCTCCCTCTTCTTATTCTTTATTTCATAGTTCCTCATGGTTGTATGGCAGCGAAGCATCAGTTCAAATGGCTGATGTACTGCTGTTGATGATGATGATGTGGGGCAAATGGAGACATGCTTGAGGGGCTCCACTCGGAGCCTCAGACTTAATAGCCTGATCGGTAAGGGGGTGGTTGGCAAGTCCAGGTTAGGAGTGACTAAAAGCATCCGGTTGTTCCTGGAGCTGCATATTTTAGCTGTTTCAGACAGATTAAGCAAGATCATTAGTTCGGCTTTCGAGGTAACTCTCACAGCTAACTGCTTACTGATCGAATGCAGCTATGAATTTCTGGACTGCATGAATTAACGTAGGCTGATCAAATAATCCTTCCTGTCCCACTGGCCTCGGTCCTGCTCACGGTGTCTTTCTTTGTCCCTTTAACGGATAACTTGTAGCTCCAAGTTTATTGACAGAGTCTTGTCCAGAATAACAGGCTTTTATGAACTCCCGCAAGTTCCGGCTTATTACTCTTCCCACTATACGGACATTCTTCTGATCAAAATGACGAATTCTGTATCCATATACACTGAAACTAGTAAGTTCTGGTCACGTCGCCGGACGTTCAGACTAGGTTCGTGTAACCTTGTGTCAAGCTTCCCTCGTGTCTAACCTACATAGTATTTGTCATGGTGTGACTGAAGTCCCAATATTACTTGAGTGAGGCCCCTCATAAACAGTTTAGGATCACGGTTGCCCGCAGACTTACACCTTATTGCCCGGAGATTGCTTAATTCGAGAAAGAGGTTAGCACCAGCAAACAAGGATGGTGCTCAATCTCCGCTATGGACAACCCTTGGTGTTCATACAAAATGCAAATCGAGCGGAGTGCGTTATCAGCAGGTTATTTCCCATTAGCACGCTTTGATAGACTACTGACTTCTCCGAACATCCAATGCAAAGGCTGATTTTGTGTCAGACCTCTAACCACTAAGTTATCTTCATCCTATGAGAGTCTGAGCGCGCCGTTCATGGTGGCTTAAAATACAGAAGCATCACCTTAAATGCCAGTTAAGTAGTGGTGAATATAAAGTACAAAACTGGACGCTCGCAATGTATGCACAAAGTACGAATTGGAAATCCTATACGGAAAACGAGATAACCAAGTAAGGGAAAACGGTCAAATTTTGCGTGGTGAACGAGCGTAACAATTGGAACTTCATTGCACATACAAGTGTCGCACCATTAATTCGCCTTGCCTTTCAAGAACCAGAGGGCGAAAAGTAATAAATGGGCTTCGTGGTGGGAGTTAAATGGAAAATCCTTGTCAATCAAGCTTCAACAGCGATGCTTGAAAAGCGAAGTTATCTGTGTGCATTTCATGAACAATCGGTCATTGTACTCTGAAACAATAGTCACCCACACAACGCGAGTGACTGCCAGAGCGACCGGAGTGAGCATTTTTTATACCATGACCGTACCAGTTGGACACATTTTGGATGAATCTCGGTCACTAAAAAATATTTTGTCAAGTGCAGCCTTAACACATACTGTGAATGCATTTTTCCTGCTTGCATATACCAACAATAAGCGGAAATCAATACCCAAATTGTGATTACGCGGTACTATAGTCGTAATGCAAAGCCGCGACCATACCACGATGGGAACATCGGTTCTCGTCAGAACAGTGGTTAAGCAACGTTCGGCCCGGTTATTACTTGCATGGGTGACCGGCTGGGAATACCGGATGTTGCAGTCGTTTGGTTGGCTAGCCGAACGACCTCGCGGTGCCAACTGGGTTGTTCGGGATCTACTAGTTCTAGAGAATAGTTCGGCGGCAGTGTTCCAGGACGTGGTGGGTTATTGTTTGACAAGCGATTTCTCTATAAAAGGTCATATATAGCTGTTTAACAGCACTGCGGCATGCCGGACATGACCATCCACTTAATAACGTCACTGCCATTTGCTTCACTCCGATGGAGCATGGTATTCCAGCTGCTATCTGCTGTTACTCTGGGCAAGATTGGGTCGCTGTGTGGCATTTTACCAAACAAAAGGCGTATGAACCGAGAAATCAGCCATCGGCTCCTAATGGGCGTGATTCTCTGAATTCGCCCGCTGACTTGCTGGTAGGCTATTGAGCCAAAGGCCACGGGTTGTGTCCCCTAAGTCAACACCCTACTCCGGCCTGGGTAAACGGGTAGTATCACACCCGCTGCAAAAACCATGAATCACACCGCTGTTATATGTCCTCGCTCTTGTCTCTTTCGCTTCTCACCAAGCACCATCACACACCAACGATTCTCCTGATACTAATTCTTGTTTGTCCTCGGTTTCACTGCTGCTCGTGATGTCTGGGCTGAGGATATTCTTCGACCCCGATCTTCGTTCCTGCTGGCAACCCTCAATGTCCGGACGCTTATGCAGAGCGGGCAACAGGCCGGCCTTGCACGTACTCAGGGTGCCCTCGCCATTGATACCTGCTGCCTTTCCGAAACGCGATTACAGGAAACAAGTACCGTGCTCCAGTTGTAACCTCCGACTAACTAGAAAGCCACATACAACTCACGTTTAGCTAGTGACACAGAACCTGCTTCCGCTGACTTGGCCATCGTTGGCGTAGTGTTAAGTAACAAAGCCAAGGCTGCACTGCCTAAATGGTTCCCAATTAACAGCTGACTGGGCAGTTCGCCTCCAAAGCTAATGCAGGATTAACAAACATCGCGCTGAAAAGCACAATCTGTCTGTGATTTCTGCTTACGCACCAACCAATTGTAGCACTGAACTGAAAAAGGACATTCTTTACTAACAGCTTCATCAGACATTATCCAAAGCCTCCAAGTCGGACATCATTGTTCTCGCCAAGGACTTTAACGCACGTGTCGGTCGGCTGTTACCAGGTGAATATCACCTTGGTGATCAACATGCACTGAACGGGAATCGTTCAGATAAGGAAACCAATTGGTGCGAAGACAACAGCCTATTTCTCGCAAGCACAAACTTCAGACACTCGAGGAGACCCTCTGCCACATGGCGCCATCCTTCCCCGTCAAAGGCCTGGTCCCAAATAGACCACATTGCAATCAGTTTCAGGTGGCGTAGTAGCATACAAGACTGAAGGTCATTTTGGTCTACCTACCTCGATTCAGATCACGCAATGACCTGTACCAACATTTGCATGCAACTCGGAGGAACTCAGAAACGCAGGCTTTTGTAAGCTTGATACGAACAGGCTAGCTGGTCAGTCAGTTTAGCTAAACTATCAATTGTCACTGGCAAGCACAATAACCTGTCCTGTCCACTGATATTGAACACCACTGAAAGTTCTTGCAACAAGCAATGTTAATTTCATGCCAATCAGTCCGAGTTATCTCATCACCTGTTAAAGGGTTGGATGTCGGCGCGCGCCCTGGCACTGTCTGAGCACGGTCGTACTTGCACAGTAAACCGAAACAAGAATGAAGTTCGCCGCATTATCAGCAGACAAATTAAACGAAGCCTTCGCAGCAATGGAGAAGTTTGGTGGCCCCAAAGCGCTTTGGAGCTGGAGGACACCGCACTCACTGGAAACACCCGCAAGCCGTTTCAGCCCATTCGAACCACTGGACACAAGTCTGATACCAGCAAGGTCATCTGTGAGGCATGTGGGTCACAAATTACTGGTTTGCAGAGACGCATGGTTAGATGTGCTCAGCACATCTAGTCTCAGTTCAGTTTTCGAACGCCATCCACCTGTACACTCAACCGCACGCCATGGTTAGTGGCACTCAAAGCACCAACCGAAGCTGATGTCAGTCGTGATGGAGCTGGCGCGCTACAACATCGATATTGCGGCGCTCAGTGAAACCCAGCTCGCTGAGCAAGGTAAGTTGCATGAAGCAGGTGCTGGCTACACATTCTACTGGGTGGGCAACGTCGCCTCAGCACCACGTGATCATAGGGTCGGATTTGCAATATTCCATCGCCTCCATGGTAAGCTGGTGGGTGAACCAACAGGCATCAGCGCACGATTGATGACTGTTCGCCTACGACACGGGAGAGGTAAGTTTCCCACCTTTATAAGCACATACGGTCCGACCACTGGTTATGCTGATGACACGCGTGAGCAATTCTACACTCAGCTATCCTCCGTGATGCGGTCTGCACCGAGGAGCGACCGACTATATCTGTGGATGATTTCAATGCGCGCGTTGGGCGTGATGCATCGGTGTGGACAGATGTCATCGGTTCGCACGACATTGGTTCGGCGAATGCGAACGGTGAGTGCCACTGTGTGCCACTCACGGCGTGACGATCACGAACACTCGGTTTGCACTGAGTGCGAGTGATATAGCAATTTGGACGCACCCACGGAGTGGTCAGGCTCACCTGCTCGACTATGTCATCGTACGTGAGATCGGACTGTTGAAGTTGAACAAAGCCGCGGAACCGGATGATCTTCATCCAGCCCTCTTCAAATTCGGAGGCTCTGCTCTTGTTGATGCTTTACATGAATTAATAGTGAAACTGTGGGAGCAGGAGATTGTCACAACCGACTGGAGCCGCTCCGTTATTGTTCCCATCTGCAAAGGAGGCTCGCGCTTGGAATGCGGCAACCATAGGGGAATCAGTCTGATCTTCATCGCCTCCAAATTACTAGCCTCCATAATTCTTCACTGACTGACTGGCGCTCGTGAAAGCCAGATTCGTGAGGAGCAAGCCGGGTTTCGTCGGGGTCGTGGCTGCATCGACCACATCTTCACCTTGCGTCAGTTGTTGGAGCACCGTCACACATATCGGCGGCCCACCGTAGTCGTGTACTCGACATCAAAGGTGCCTTCGATTCGGTTGATTGATGTGCCCTTTGGAATTGTCTACTCAGGAAAGGTGTCCCCGAGAAATATGTAAATATTAACCGAGCACTACACGCGCGTAGCACGGGTAGAATGAGGGCTTACAGCAAGCTGTCGTCGCCTTTTAAAATCTCCAGCGGTGTGAGACAAGGATGCCCGTTGTCACCTTTCCTCTTCAACTTCGCTATAGACGAAGTCATGGAGATTGCATTGACAGGACATGACTTAGAAGGTGTGGAGCTGCTCGCAGGAGAAGGACTTCTCGACTTGGAGTATGCAGACGACACTGCCCCCATCTGTGACAGCTCCCAGACGTGCCAAGCCGCGCTGGACAGATTAGCACTGGCTGTCAGCCGCTTCGGGCTTTGCTTTGCACCATCGAAGTGCAAAGCACGCCTCCAAGATTGGCAGGGATCGCCTCCTGCGCTGACCCTTGGTGGGGATCTGCTAGAAGTCGTTCGGAAATTCAACTACCTGGGAAGTTGTATCAGCGCCCTTGGGATCGAAGACGAGATCACGAACCGTATAGCAAAAGCTCGAAGTGTTTTTGCTAACTTTCGCCACCTATGGCGGCGGCGCGACACTACTCTCGCCCTGAAGGGTAGAGTGTACAATACAGCGGTACGTTCGACTTTACTGCACAGTTGCGAAACCTGGCCCCTAAGATCGGGGACATGAAGAGGCTAGTTACGTTCGACCATTGGTGCCTTCGCAGTTTGGCTCACATCTGGTGGGAACACCGCGTAACCAAAGAGCGTGTTCGACGCCTTGTTTACGGCACAGGAAAAGGAATTGAACCGCTCAGCACCGTCATTTCACGTACCAGGATCCGATGGCTGGACCACGTGTTGCACATGCCAGCCCACCGACTTCCGCGACGTGCGTTGTTTTCTCCCCGGGGATGTGGATGGAAGAAGAGGAGGGGTGGCCAAGCGATGACTTGGTCCAGAGGAATGAAGGCTCTCACTTTGTGCTGGCCTCGGTTGGAGCGTCACGGCTCCCTGGTTGGGGTCCAAAAGACGATGAACACGTTTGGCTGGATACACTTGCTGACATGGCAAGGAGTCGAGCTCAGTGGCGTTCCTGCTGTGAGTTTCTTTGTCCCTTGCCATCACTTTTAGCCTTCCCCTCCACCTACGATCTCATTTCTTAGCGTAAAGCACAATAATTTTTTCTTTTTGCCTAGTAGCCGTCTGGTAGCTTACCGGAACGATGCTTATCCGTTGCTGGTAGCTCAGCTGGCATGCAACTTCTGTATTTATTTTCCTTTTTCATTTACGTATTGCGGCACAGTAGCTGAGGTGTTTCCCACCTCTAGCTGACGTGTATAATGATGGTGATGATGATGTTGATCGCATCCGGGCTGCGGTCTGTAGGAGCGGAGATGACAAACAAAGCACGCGGCGCTTAGTTAACTTACATGAACCTCGTAGTCCGACTGCACATAGCCGACTGTTGACTGGGATCAAGTTAAGCAAAGCGACAGCCCTGTAGCTCAGTGCAACCCCGACACCAGCTTGGCCAGAAGCAGCGGCCTCTGGGTCTCCGGAAAGGCGCAAGTGGTATTTGACGTCAGGGTTTGCCGGAGATGTCATTCTGATGACGGTATTGGCGTCTTGCAATTTGGTTTCGGAAAGGCAACAAATGTCCACCGAGAGTGTCTCAAGCGTGCGGGCCAAACATGCTTGTCATCCGATTTGCATCAGAGCGCGCACATCGAACGTTGCAAGGCCGAATGGAGGACCAGGACGAAGGAAAACTTGGGCTTCGGTTGAGTGTGCAGATGTTGTGACTACTGGGCAACGAACGCCAAACGTTTGGCTCAGAACTCTGTCAGATGCGACCAGTGAGCTGTTGTTGACGGTGACCAGGGAAGACATAGCTGCAGTTGAGGAACGGGACGTGGGACGATCTGTGAGCGGATGTTGAGCAGCAGAGATAGTAAAACTAGTAGACATAGCAAGAGGGAAAGCAGTCGTGTAACCGATCCATGGTTAGTCACTTGAAGCGTACTCCCAGAGTTGTTCAAATACGACAGTACAACAGTTGTCAAGAAGCTAACGTCCCTGTTGCTGAAGAGCTTGTGGCAAGAAAGGGTCCCCTCTTCCTGGGGAGAGTCAATCACTGTTCCAGTCTTCCAGAAAGGTTTTCACACTTCGTGTGCCAATTCCAGGGGTATCAATCTGATATCTGTTGCCTCCAAGCTACCACCATCCATCATTCTCCGCAGGTTATCCCCCACCAGTGAGTCCCACTACCGAAAGAAACAGGTTAGTTTTCGCCCCAGTCGAGGACGTGTGGATTAAATTTTCACTCTGCCAACTTCCGG
Organism: Dicrocoelium dendriticum; assembly: GCA_944474145.2. Taxonomy (NCBI): domain Eukaryota; kingdom Metazoa; phylum Platyhelminthes; class Trematoda; order Plagiorchiida; family Dicrocoeliidae; genus Dicrocoelium; species Dicrocoelium dendriticum. Next base: position 188,518,857 of record OX104063.1, read on the forward strand.
AGCATCGCCACCCCGACCGCAGACTCACCGCCGTCACATTCTTGGATATGCGGGCTGCGTTCGATTCGGTAGATCGTCCTGCTTTATGGAACTGCCTGCTGAAAAAGGGAGTCCCGGAAAAATACGTCGCTATACGTCAGTACCTCCATACATCAGACCCAGTGAGAGCCTATGGCACGCTTTCCCCACCCTTCCCTGTCAACAGTGGAGTGCGACTAGGAAGCACAATGTCACCGTTCATCTCCAAGTTTGCGATCGAAGATATCCTTTTAAGATCATTAAAGGGCCTGCAGAATTTCGGCATCCACCTTCTTCCAGGTAATCGCGCGACCAACTTGGACTACACTGATAACATCCCCTTGCTCGGTGATGATCCTCATGGGATGCAAGCAACCAATGGTCGATTGGGGATAATCGGCATCATCAACAGCAGTACATCAGCCATTTGAACTGTTGCTTCGCTGCCATACAACCATGAGGACCTATGAAATAAAGAATAAGGAAAGGGAGAGAAGGGGGACTTACCTGAAAACCTTAATGCCCTAAGCAAACATTCAGGGTCAAGAAGTCCACACCTTGTGTAGACAACATACCGTCACAAACAGCTGGCTATCGTGCAAAGATAAGAAGGCATCGGCGAGACAGCTTCCTTGCGGTTTTCACTGCCCCGCGCCATAAGCAGCCATTACCTCGCAGATAACTCAGCACCAAACACACAGGCAATCCGATTAGGAGACGGCAGCAGACGCGCCACTGATGTCGGTTGCGAGCCATGTCCTGTAAAGTCTCGAGACAAACACAAGGCGAGTCATGTGGACTCCAGCCCGGAAGACGAGACGGACCAACGGCACCCAGTTTGGTTGTAAGTGAATTCATTTCCTGCTGCCAAGTCAACCTCTGTCCACCCGAGCCTTGCGCCACCCTACACCTGGCAGACTAAACAAGGCCCTCCTAGGTAAGCGGTGACCAGGAATACGTAGCACGTGCTCGAAGCAACGCAACCTATCCAGTGCTATCTGTTGTTCTAGGGAGGTAGCATGATTATCACTACCTAGTACTCGCATACGCACATCATCGTTGCGGACACGCTGGTGCCATCCGACACCAGCAATGCTTCGCAGACAACGATGATCAAAGACTTGAAGGCGCCTCAGATCTTCAGACCGAAGGGGCCAAGTCTCACTACCATAGAGCAGAACGGCCCTCACTGTGGCCTTGTATACACGACGTTTCAGAAGAAAGGAAATTCCCTTCTGTCGCCAAAAATGCCGCAGGTTCAAGAAGGCAGCTCTGGCCTATGCAATGCGTGAGCTGACGTCAGTTTCTGTGCGCCCATCGTTGTTGATGCAGCTGCCAAGATAAGTGAATTGATCAACCACCTCGAGTTCCTCGTTAGCAAGGGTCAAGGGTCATAAAGTGGCTAGTGGTCCCGCAGCAACACTTTGCACTTTGAAGATGCGAAGTGCATACCAAATAATGGGACCACTCTGGACAGGCTATTCAAGGTTGATTGTGCCGCCCCAACATCGTCGAAAAGCAAGACGATATCGTCCGCATAATCTAGATCAACTAATCTTTCACCAGGCAGCACTTCAACGCCTACATCATGAGATTCCGCAACGGAACACTCCATGATAGAATCCACGACGAAATCGAACAAAAACGGAGAAATCTGACAACCCTGACGAACGCCACTTGTGGTCTTAAAGATATCCGATAGGACACCCTAGACCCTGATTCGGCTTGTACTGTTCGAGCACAGAGCACGAAGGATATTCACATATTTCGTGGGAACATCTTTCCGCACAAGCATTTCGAACAGAATCGATCGATCGACTGAATCGAACGCATTCTTGAAATCGAGGAACACAGCTATTGTCGGTCTGCGGTATGCGTGGCGCTGCTCTAGCATCTGCCGCAAAGTGAATATATGGTCCTGGGCGGAAACCTGTCTCTTCTTCCCTAATCCAAGAATCCGGTTCCATAGTGGGGCGACGAACGAGAATCGAGGCCAATAATTTTGTCACAACTGGCGTTAGGCCAATACACCTGTGGTTAGAATAGTCTGTGCGACTGCCCTTCTTGTATATTGCCACTATAATCGATTCGCTACAATTAACCAGAACACTTCCTTCCAGATACGTTCGATTAGGTAGGTCAGTGTTTTGCAAAGGACCTCACCTCTATCCTTAAATAGTGCAGGTGGGAGGGAATCCGGACCAGCGGCACGGAAACGATTGAGGGCTGTGATCGCGTTTCGGAATTCGGCCTCTGACGGAGGCTCTAAACTAACCGAGCATGGCTCGTCCTGTATAACCTGAGTAGGAAGAGGTCCGGGAGCAAGGGGTAAGATGAACAGATCTTGAAAGTGTTCCGCCCAACGATCCATACGGTGGTCCTTATTGTGTATTAGTGCACTCACCGTCTCTGATTGTCTCACTGATGCCTCGTTTCCTGGGACCAGTGGTGCGGATCAGCTGGAAGAGCTTACGGTAATTGCCTACTGCTCCTACCTCCTCCATTTCTTGTGCCCTACTGGTCCACCAGGCTTCCTTGTCAGCACATAGGCTCCGCATTAGTTCGCGTCTAATAGCCCATCTGGTCACATTGTGCTCATAGTCAGCAGGGAGGTTTCTTCTAAATTCCAACAGGTTCACCGACCTCTCGGATATCCAGTGAGTGGTGTGATGACCATTGATAGTGCCACAAGCAGATACTCCTGCGTCGTGCATGGCGTCCGACATCCTATTCCACTGAAGCTCAGTATCGATAGAATAAGGCAGCGAAAGTTCGGTACGCAGTGTCTTAATAGGCTTGCCTGACCGAGGGCTCGCAATTTCTCAGTTGCCAATCGGAGGACACGCTTGGTGAGCTTCCCGGTAAAGTTCATGGAGAAACGACAGCGTATCAAGGCATGATCAAAGTCGACGCAGGTACTCCCGTAGGAGCGGCGATCCAGGATGGAAACACGTTACCTGTAACTTATGGCTATGTGGTCAATTTGGGTCCATCGCTGGCCAGATACAGGTGGACGCCAAGTGGCACTTCGGCGCCCACTGTGTCTAAAAGCAGTGCTACTAAGAAATAACTGGTGCTCCACACACATTTGCAGCAGACGCTCACCGTTGTCAGCCCGTTCGGAGTTAAGTCCACAATTACAACCCAGCTGAGCTTCTGAAGAGCTCAGACGCCCTACTTGCGCGTTCTTATTCTGTGCAAGTATTAAAATATCTAAACTAGTAGCACTGCGTAGTAGCGCGTACAGTTCGTCATAGAATGTGTCCTTAACAACATCTGAACTGCAGTCGGTGGGAGCATAAGTGGAAATCACAAACAAACAGCGTTTTGTACTACTTCGTGAATCAACCTTAGCTGATGTCATCAAACGGGCTGCATATAAACGGCTATTTACCGGAATCCAATCAAACAAGGATGGCATAGAGTTATATCTTAGAATGAAACATACACCCGCTTGACTCGTGAGTGCTGCTGCATCGGCGTCTCCAGGTGCGTGCAACCAGTAACGAGAGGACAAACCCGATACAGTTAATTGAGCGACCCCATTAGGGTCATTGATGCTAGGTTCGGACACACAACACACATCAGTACCCAATGTGTCCAAGGTGCGCGCGAGTGCAGTCTGTTGACCTGTTTGTCTTAGAGTGCGGACGTTGAACGTCGCCATGGAAACGGGATAGCTTGGCCTTATAAAAGACTTTCGCCGATAGGCGTCCGAGTGTTGTTGTGGGATGGTGGCTGCAGATGGTTATACTCTAGTGGCACTTCGGTTGCTATCAATTAAGCTGGGAATTATAGGAGAAAGGTTAGTAGTGGGGGTCGGGATGGAAGAGAAAATGTGGAAAAGAAAGTAGGGAGGCGCCAGCAGTAGCATGTTTTCGTTTATCCACCCTGCGGTCTGGAGCAGATATGGCGACTATTGATAATCTGCGTGACGGCCGATGCAGGATGAAGTTTATGCATGAAGAAATAGTCATGACTGTATGTGGGCTGAGATTCTGTCAGGGCGCCCAGACTTAGACAGGATGACGAGTAGAGTCCTCATCCAAATCCCTTGGCTCAAAAGCCTGTCCGCAAGGCAGCGGTGAGGTGGCAATGATTTAGTTTTACAGAAATGGACGCTATCCCATTTCAAACTCCCAACCTGGAGAACCAGGAGACAGCTTGTCTGATCACTCACCACTGGTCAACCTGGTGGGAGTAGCTCTTAAGGTGCCCGGAGGCACCACCCAGTATCGCTCAATGGGTCAAGGAGGTACGCAAACCGTTGCACCATATCAAGGTCCCGTCTCGTTGCGACGACCCGACAGGGGATAGAAGCGGCTAAGTATGGTGTGTGCTTTGCCCCCTCCAAGTGCAAAGTTCTTTTGCAGGACTGACATGCACCCATTCCCTAATTCACCATCGAAGGCATACAGCTCGAAGATGCTGATAGTTTTCTCCACCTAGGGAGCTGTGTTTCTGCCGAGGGCACTCTCGGAGCAATGGTATGCTTTCGTATTGCTAAAGCCAGGTTAGCGCATGCCAACTCAAAACAACTGGCGCCGTCGCGACATTTCACTCTCGCTAAAGGGCAGGGTTTACAAAACCTGTGTACGCGCGATATTGCTGTACGGAGGCGAATCCTGGCCGATCCGCATGGACGACATGCGTAGCCTCTCGGCCTTTGACAGCAGCTGCTTGTGGAGGATTGTCCACGTTTGCTGGCAACACTGAGTGCACAATGATGACAATAGACACCGCCTTGTGATGTCGTCCGGCTGCGTCAGTTGAGATGGTTTGGCACGCCCTAAGCATGCATAACGAGCGTTTACCACGTCGCACCCTGTTTGCGCCTAGGAGGGCCTTGTTTAGTCTGCCAGGTAACGGCAGCTTATGAGGCGGGGCAGTGAAAACCGCAAGGAAGCTGTCTCGCCGATGCCTACTTATCTTTGCACGATAGCCAGCTGTTTGTGACGGTATGTTGACTACGCAAGGTGTAGGCGCCTTGACACTGAATGTTTGCTTAGGGCATTAAGATTTTCAGATAAGTCCCCCATCTCTTCCTCTTCTTATTCTCTATTTCATAAGTCATCTTGGTTGTATGGCAGCGAAGCAACAGTTCAAATGGCTGATGTACTGCTGTTGATGATGATGACCCTGTTTGCGCACGAAGGGTTACTTTGAAAAAGGCCGCGTGGAGGTCAACCGTCCACCCGGCGATAATGCATGAAATCAATGAGATCTTGCGTCACCATCGCTGGTCCCGTAAGACTCGCTGGCTGGAGACCCAAAATTAAAGAATGCCGATAGCTCACAACGCTGGAAACGATGGCGTAAAACCGGTCGCAGTGGAAGCAACGTGCACAAGTCCGCTTAAACTCACGTTTACAAAAAGTAACTCGACCGCAAAAAATGTAAACAAATGGCGTGTATAAAATAACCAAAAGTTTGTTGTTCCGTTTTTACATTTATTATCAAATCCTATTACGTTTCGTACAATTTAGTTTCTTTACTCGAAACTCTATGGTTCTGAATGGCTCGACGTCTATTTTATAGACTGTTGTCAATATAATGCCATGCCGAAAAATTGCTTAAGTGACCGAAATTTGTCCCAAATCTATTCAACTGGGACGGCTAGGGGCAAAATATTCGGTCATCCAGAGGCAATCTATCGGTCACTAGCACTGACTGAAAGTGCCGTTTATTAAAGTATAAAAAATAATGGGTAAAGATCGGCGGTGTTAATGATGCATATTTATATCCAAAAACAGAGCTGGACATTTTACACTTCTTTTTATTTTTGCCTCCGCGAGTGGCCAAAAACAGGTGCAAATGGAACGGCTGCCTGTCCATTTGTGCGGACAACGTCCTGGTGATTACAAGTACTACGCAGCAAGTTCAGTAAAAATAAATGATTGTAAAGTATTCTACAGTAATCAATTAAAAAAGAAAAAAATCGAAAAATATCCGCGGAGGAAGAACATTTCGTTCGTGAATGCTGAGTGCCATATGATGGCAGAAGCGTAACTACAGAAACCGGGGCTTGAGGATGTAACACTAAAATGTAAAAGTTGAAGTTTAGCTGGGGCTGAAACAGTAGGAAATTTCGTGCATGTTCTTCCGTGAGTGCATCGTTGAGCTAGGGTATTTGTCGACGGCAATAGCTGCAATCTAGAAGAGTCAAAGTAACATGCGCAGGTCACACTATGGTCAACTAATTAATGCCAACGTGTTCTGAGTTAGCAGTCCCTGCTGTGCCGGCCATGTAAAGTAAGAACAAAATAAGACGTAACGAGAAGGGGAAGTAAGTATAAAGAATAGAGGGGTATAACAATAAAAATAAGTAGGAATAAGATTTAGGATGCGAAATGGAAGATCCAGAAGTGCAATACAAGGGCATCCATGTCCTTGTTCAAAGTCTTCAACCGTCTGTGAAGATACCTTTTCCTCGGGTAACACATTCCAAGAATCAACCCCTATACATGGCAGTCGAATGACCACGGATAGATGGTTTGAAAGCCAAGAAAATCGAGTCCGATCTGCCTTGTCATTATGCGAGAATTCAGAATTAAGTCGCCACGATATCGACGATAGTGTAGTGAAAACATTCGCTGCTTAATGAATCCTTCTGGATACAATGTATGTCAGCTATAAGGAACCGCTTTACTGACATCTTATCACGAACCAAACATGGTGGACAAGCTTGTAGGCAATATTCTGGGTGCGGCCTAACGAAGGCTGAAAGAAGTTGGTAAATATTTCTAGTGTGATGGCTCCAAATGACCTGTAAGTCATCCAGCATTCTGAACCATTTGCCGATGGTTCTCATTCAGCACTCACTGGACTTTAAACTGAGTGAAAGAACAACACTAAGGTCAGCCAGCTGGGAAACTTGAGGTAGCTTATGTCCACCAAGCAAATAACGTGAGGTATCAATCGACCCTAGGCGTTGTACTGAACACCTAACATTATTAAATAGGCATCTGCCAGAGAACAGACCAGTCCCAAAGTCTTCCAAGAGCGCGTTGTAAATCTTGGAGAGCATCGGAGTCGGTCAATATGCCCCAGAACTTCAAATCATCGTCAAACATGAGGGAAGATAAGACTAAAAATTTGGGTAAATCTTTAACATACGGAGAATGAGAGTGGGCCAAGGACGCACCCCTAGGGACCTCCAATGAGGACAGATAGTCTGAATGATAGGCTTCAACCCTCTCAAATGGATATAATTTTACCTACCAGAAAAGCCAATGCGCATTTAAGTACATGCTCAGATATACCATATAATTGTAGCATTAGATCTCCCTGTTTTTATCGCAAGAAGACCGGAAGTTACCGTGGTGCGGTGGTATGCGTTCCTGAGCGATTTACCGTGTTATGCTTGGTAGCGCTTCTTACATTTTCAGTTACTTATTCCAGATTGGTCAAAGGTTAGAGGCCAGACAAGCAGCCTTCTGGTCCTCCAGGTCGAGGGTCGGAATGATGATGGCTTTTTGTTCCTCAAAATGGATTTTTAGCAGCCCATTGCCAAACGCGCTGCCCTGCGGTCAGATTTTTGAACCCATGGCTTTGGATGAGAACCCCAATCGTTCTCCCGTCTAGGTCTGGGCAACTTGACAATGGCCTGCTTACACAATACAATGAACTCCTCTACAAGCAATTGCTTGAGGCTCTGGTCGTCGCGAAAAATATAAAACAACAGCGCCCTAACAGCTACAACGAGCGATGTGGATAGGGGTTTGGATGCTATTGCTCAAGTCCTTCTGTCTTCTTACTCCCTTTTTTACGCTTTTGCACACATATCGTTCCGTTCCAACTTTACTTTTATCCCCGTTTTTCAACCCCAAATATTTTCCCCGCCACTTTGCGTTGATAAGCGTTGATCTTCTTTTAACTCACACAAGCGTAGAATCACTCCAGCCCTGTCGACAAGCTCATTTCCAACCAAGCGAACAAGCCCAGTTCATCGACTTCTAGTTGGAAACTTCGATTCTCTCTCAGATTGGCATGCCACAAGGTACGCTCATCGTTACAGATCGCTCAACAGGCAGCACTTACCCAAACCTTAGAAACCAACTCGATCGATATCTGCTGCTTATCAGAAATCTGCTTGCAACACTAGAGCTCTGTGTTCGCTTTGTGATCTCCTACAGGGGCTTCCACACTGTGTCTATCCGAAGATGATGCAGCTTCGAGTGCCCGCAAAGGCTAAGTGGGTATTGTCCTGAGTCCCTGGGCTGAAGCTGCTCTGGTTGTTTGGATCCCACTCAGTAGCCTGAAGTGTGCCTTCCGACTAACTAGCTCGTTCAAAGCTTTGAAGTCGATCGAGGCTAATAGGTGCTTGTTTGCCATCGGTGAAAGACGACTTCTATCACCAACCGAACGAGCTTTTGTCACAGAAGCACGGATATTGGGGATTTGAACGCTTAAATTGGAAAATCGCCCAGTAATAAGCTGCAGTGTAGACTCCCGCAATGACAACGGTGAGCGGTTACTTCATTGATGTGAAGATGCTCGCCTGTTTCTCGCAAGCACCAACTTTCCACAGCACCCGCAGAAGTGACATGGTGCCCACCAGTCTTGGACAAGCCATGTACGTAAATTCATCATATCGTGATCAGGCAAAGCTGAAGAGGCTGTGTCCAAAACTGCCGTTAGATTTGAAGCACACAATTTGAGTAAGCCTCAGTGAATACAATTGATGGTCGCTGGCCGCATGTTCACCAGACATTACTAGCAGCAGGCGAATCCTTAGGTGGTAAGTGTAATAGGGAACATGGACATGGGGTCTCTTGACAGTCTCTGGAATTAATCGATGCTAGCATGCGCATTACAGTTGGAAGCGAACACAACGAGACACGCAAAAAACCTCTGGGAAAAACCCCGTGCTAGCCTGAAGAGAGACCGCGAATCTTAGCGGTCTCATTGTGCGTCAGAGATAAAGGTGGCCGCTGCCCATGAAAACTATCGAAAGTTACTCCGCCTGATACGGGAAATGGGCAGCAGGAGATTTGGTGTTCGTGAAACTATGTGCCGAGAGTGAACAGCTTATCCACAACTTGTCAAAATGTTTGGAACGTTGAACTGAGCACTTTGAAGGGTAATTTAAGCGACTAAAATTGTCAGATTTCTCGTCAGCCAGTGATCGCCCTATCCATTTGGATGCGGTCGGACTGCTGAGGTTGAATAAAGGCGTGCGACCAGATGATCTTTCCCCAGCCTTCTTCAAATTCGGGGGACCTACTCTTGTGGATTAGTTACACGAGTTATTAGTGAAACTGTGGGAGCAGAAAACTGTCCCAACTGACTGGAGCTGCTTGGTTATTGTCCTGATCTTCAAGGGAGGCTCATGTTCGGAATGCGGCAACCATGGAGGAATCAATCTGATTTCCATCGCCTCCTAGTTTCTTGTCTGTCATCCATTACAGACTGCTGGGCTGCTGTAAAGCACTACGAGATAATCCCTTTGTTGGCTTCGCCCTCCCAGGCTTGTTGGTTAAACTCCCGACGGGTTTTCTTCCATTTAACTGAGTCGGCCTAACAGCACTGCACTTTAGGTTTTCTGTACGGCCCACCTTAGGTATGGCAAGTTTTTTCATTTCCCATACCATTCTGTGAAATGGTCATACCAACCATGGACTTTGGTGTCACTGCTGTCTAGCGTGAGGCCTCAATTGTTTTTGAACGCACCGCCTGAAGTCCCATCGCTGCATCTTCACTACTCTCTTCTGCCAAGAGGTGTGATTCACATTTTCATTAAGAGCAACTCTCACCACAATCAAATGCAGACCACGAGTTATTGCACTGGCGTCTTGTGGGGAGTGTTGTCCAGAGCAGCTGACTACACTTGACGTAGGAGAGCAGTCGCTAGCGGTTTGGTTAAGTGTTTGCGTAACGTGAGGCTCACCATCGCGAATTCCAGTGTGCGAGGCCGCAGATTCATTAGCCAAACTGGAATTGGTACCTTCTAGGCGGCTCATCCGAGGGGCTTTAGTCTTCAGTTAGTGTGTCCGGTGCTATTTGATCCCGACCATTTGTCTGACTCGCAACCAACCCAGCCCCGTTAAGTAGTAGGTCCCGGTGTACATGGTTCCTAAACTCAACCAGGATAGGCCTTGCATAACCTTATTGGCGAAGCATACCTGTTTCTCTCCAGCTGCCAACATGATGTACACTTTTGATACCGACGTATAACGGTATTCCGGCTATACGAAGGATATTGTGCACTCGCCTCCTATCTAGGTCAAGTCGAGTTTTAGCTTCGCGCATTAGTGGCTCCTCCCTATTGTAGACAAGAACGTTTCGTCTACCCACAGCAAGTTCTGCCCTTCGCAAGTAACACTCCAATGAAGACTGCAACTCATCAAATTTTGAACGCAATGTCTCAATTAGCAAGCTCTGGTCACGAATCAACTTTTTCGCAATGCCTAGTCTATGCACACAGTTCCCACCAGCAGAATCCTGTACAGCAGAGACATGAGTAATTGGATCAAAATTCTGATCGTGTATCAAGCGAGAACAAGTGTCTGAAAGAACACAGTGGAAGCAAATCCACTTTAATTGGGTATATTGGGCATAAAGATCAACAGAGTCCCGGTCAAATCTAGAGCAATTGTTATGGTACCACAACAAACATCTGCGCGCTAAATTTTTTCTGACTTCAACGCCACTGGTGTTCAGTGAGTTCATTGAGTGGTAGAGAGCAGAAGGTAGGTCCCGCGTCAGCTCCTGCACTTCCCGATCTTCCAAGGATTGCAGGCGTAGTAGCTGTGGCATAGCTCAGGATGTAGTATCAGTACTGCAGGATTCTGGAGTACTCAGTAGGAAGAGGTCTAGCAAACGTTTGAAACTCGCTTCTGACTGCGCAATGGTAATCGGGTCCGGCAGTCGGTTGCAGTCATTAATTAGTCGAGTAGAGAGAGCAACATCTGAGCGGACTATGAACCTCCTCGGTTTAAACAGCTTCCAGCTGTGAACTCGAATCAAACAGCCAAGTCTTTGCTGAAAAAACTGCCTAAGCTCGTTTCCCAATTCTCCTCGTAGGATAGGCCTAGTATAGATGAAGTCTCCGCGACGTCAGCGACAGTCTAAGGGAAAAAGTTTCATCCTCTGAAGTCGGGTGGGATACAAGAGTTCGTGTAGCCCAAGGACAAATTGCGAGGCTCGTCGCTAATTTTTTCTACCTTGTCACTTTCATGCTTCGATAGAGGGGCTATGGCAGGAAGTCCGAATTCGAAGAGTGGACGGAAGTGGGAGGTGAAGAGAAGTCTAAATATCTCCGAGGTCATTTTAGAGAACGATCTCCGTATGACGCCCCACATCCTGTTCGCCGCAGCAGTCTTTATTGTCACTGATACTATTGTCCCCAGGTCCTTTTTCTGTGTAGCAATCTTGAGTATGTGTTCGCTAATTTGATAGATGCCGTGGTTCAGCAGCAACGATGGAAAGGACAGAGCACTTATCTTTGTTGACCGGCAAACCCCATTTGAGAGACCAAGCGTTTCCTGTAATTGGTCGGCGTCTTCGAGACTGGATACTTCCGACCTTAGCTTAAGGTCGTCTGCATAGATCAGACAGTTCGTTTGTAGCATACTTGGTAGGTCACTGATATATATCTTGAACAATTCCGGTCCGAGAACGGAGCCTTGTGGTACGCCACTGGACATAGGCACTGGAAATGAAAGGGTATCGTTTACCTTGACTTGCATGTTCCGGCCTTGCAAGAAGTCACTGATCCATAATAGGAGATTCCCTGTTATGTCAATTCCGCAGAGCTGAGAGTAGTTCCTGATGAGGGACTCTGTCAAAAGCTTTACTGAAGTCTATGAAGACCACAACTAAACGTTTTCCAGCGTCCATTGACTTAGCCCACTTCGCTCACTACATTTATAGCCAGCCATCGGTCATTGCGAAGAGTACGTAACAGACAGGTTGAAAATAAAAATAAAGAACTACATAGTTTAATAGGATTAAATGACCAAATCTATGCAGGTATAACGGCGAAATATGAATAAAGTCTTAGCGAATTATTACAATATAATATCCAAAAGTAAATACAAAAGTAAAGGCGGTGAATTAACACGACTAAAAGAATACTGAAAGGAGCAAATACTGGAACGAATTCACGTGATGTAAACGGAGAAAGCGGGACTGAGGCACAGGATGAAGAATCCGTATGCCCAAGTTCAAGTTCGGCTGAAACTGGAATGATGGGAGAATCTCGTGGGTGTTCCATCATGAGCGGATCGCTGAGCCAGGAGTTGAATGGTTCAGTTATTGATGGATCTAAAACGGAACACCAGTATCGCACCCAGGCCAACCAGTTAATGCCCACATTTCCTGCCCTATCAGTCCCTGCTGTGACAGTCACGTGAAGTAGGCAAAGAATAGGAAGAGAAATGGAAGATGCAGAATAAGAAAGTGTAGTTGAAATAAGAAAATAATACCAATGCGTGAAGAAAAGAAAATCGAGGTATGAAGACGCGAGTTACTCAGGAAAAGGGAAAGGTTTCGTGCTGCCACCCAAGAGCGTCAAGTTGCCGTTCAAACCGCTTAACTGTGGATTCCCTAAAAACACTTTGGAAGCATGTTCCAGTGCTCGATGATTCGGCTTGACAGCCGGATTTCCGACCTAATCCGGTTAGACCGCGGTTTGTCCAGCTTCAAGGAGTGACCGCGTGGAAGAGACAAACTAGCTGGACTGTATAGCCAAGATAAATCTGAACCAACCTTCCCAGTTAATATATGGTAGGTTAGAAGTAGGTCTCCTCTAGGCCTTCGGTAGCGCATTGAATGCATTCCCAAACTAATTAGACGCTCGGTGTACATCCGTCCCCGTAATCCCTCAACTAACCTAGTACCCACATGTAAAACCCTCTCTAGCTCTATTTTGTCCAGGACGATGCAAGGTGGTTAAGCCTGGACGCAGTATTCCAGATGAAGCCGAACGAAAGACGAGAACAGCCTCGTAAAGATGCCGTCCGTCAAGACTCCCAAAGAACGTCGTAGTAAGTACAACATTCGGAAAGCTATGCTTGCGGCCTTCTTTCAGTTGTCGCCGGAGTGTAAAGCCGAAGTGTACGACGCTTAGATAAACCTGGCTAGATACACGGTGGAGTTCGACCCCACCGACCAAGTACTTCGCAGGACAACCACATTCAATTCGAAGAACGGAGAACTTTGCTGATTCATGGGCAATAACCATAAAGTAGACCAGTCCCAAAGGTTATACAATGCTTACTGAATAGTTTCGGAACCCACAGGAACATCGACAATGTTCCACAGCTTCAGGTCATAAGCAAATAGCAGCAATGGTACCTCAAGCTCCGCGGATAGGTCATTCAAATAAAGAACAGCAGTGGTCCAAGGACCGAGTCCTGCGGCACGCCACAGGACAGACAGTCTAAACGATAGGCCACGGTCTACTCGTACACACTGTTCTCTACCATCCAAGAAGGCAGTTACCCAATAAAGGTCGCGGTCTGATAACCAGTAGGAGATCAACTACTGCGCGAGCCTCAAATGGGCTCCCTTATCAAATGCCTTCGAAACGTCGACGGAAAGCACGTCTAGTGCGTGGCCGTTTTCCACTCCATCCGCCCAACTCGCGAGCCACTAGTAGACTCGTCAGACTCGAAAATCCCTTCCGGAATCTATGTTGTACATTGATAAGTAGTTTAAATCTACTAAGAACTCTCCAATGAAGCTTTCATCAGTTTCTCGTGAAGTTTGACTATTACACTCGTCAGACTAATTGGCCTGTAATTTGCAGGCAGACTCCTGTCTCCATTGTTGAAGTTCAAGTTCAAGTTCAAGTTCAAGTGGGACCGGAACAGTAGGATAAATCCCCGTGAATGATACTTCCGTGACGCGTCGTTGATCCAGGGTATTATTCGTCCGCGATAACTGGAATCCAGAAGAGTCAGATCAGCGCGCGCGAATCACACCACGGTCAACCAATTAATACCCACGCGACCTGCAATGGCAGTCCCCGCCGCACCGGTCACGTGAAATAAGAAAGAGACGTACGAAAGTAATAAGAGCGTCAAGAAAAAAATAGATTTAATAATTCAATAAAACAAATAAACTAGGAAGTGTGAGAGCGACGTCCTCCTGAGTGTTACGTTCCACTGAGATCTTCTGGGCGGAGAAAAGAGAATAAAGATCGTTTCTGGAGAATCCTTCAGTGAATATTTGGACTTCATCTTTCATGGCGTCCAAATGCTTGTCCTGTAGTAAAGGTGTCACTACTCGTTCCAAGGCAGTGCAGTGCTCTGAATGTGATGGGTGGATGCACATTGCCTGCTGCGGCATCTGTCCTGATCAATATGTGCTCTTGCAGCGTTTCACCTCGCCAGCAATTAACTTCTTTTGTGACAACTGCCGTGCTTCATTGAACTGCAGGCGTCTTCTCGCCGAATTATCTGCGTTGAGCCTTGATTCTTCTTCTCCGACGAAGTCTGATGCTATTCGCGATATGTCAATCGTTTTGGGCTATGCTTTGCTCCATCGAAATGCAAAGTACTTCTCCAAGATTGGCAGGGACAAAATCCTGCGCTAACGAATTGTGGTGATCTGCTAAAGTCGTTCAGAAAATCAAGTACCTGGGCAGCTATATTAGGACCAGTAAGATTGAAGATGAGGTTCCGAACCGTATAGCAAAAGCTCGAGGAGCTTTTGCCAATCTCCGTCAACTGTGGCGCAGACGCGACATTACTCTCGCCCTCAAGGGCAGAGTTTACAACGCAGCCGTCCGTTCAACTCCCCTAGATGGATGTGAAAACTGGCCCATAAGATCGACAGACATAAAGTGGATCGTCATAATCGATCATCGCTGCCTTCGCAGCTTAGCTCATGTCTGGTCGGAGCACCGCGTGAGCAAAGAGCGTGTTCGACGTAGCGTATTGGGTGCAGGAAGAGCGAGGAAACCGATCAGCACGATTATAACACGCACCAGGCTCCGATGGCTGGGGGACATGATGCGCATGCCAGCAAACCGACTCCCACGACGTGCATTGTTTGCGCGTTGTGGGTGCGGTTGGAAGAGGAGGAGGGGCGGCCAAGTGATGACTTGGTAGAGAGAAGGATAAACCCTCACTTCGAAGTTGTCGTCGGTTGGTGCATCCCGACGGCCTAGCTGGGGTCCTAAGGACGGTGAACACGTTTGGTTGGACACACTTGCTGATATGGCTAGGAGCCGGCCCCAAATGAGTTTGTATTGTGAGATTCTTTGTCCACCCCCCTCCTGATTTAGAATCTCCTCCAATCATGAATGCAACATCAGCCTTAGCATTAGGCACGAGCACTTACATGGTTGGCGGCATCCGGTTTCGGATTGGCCTGTCACCGTGGCCAGCCACAGGACGCCTGCGCCTACAGAAGGACCATGGATGGCTTGCGCTGCACCACCCACAGCTCCATCCGCACACCCATATCCAGTGTAACCCCGAAGGAATAAGACCGGGAGAAATGTGGATAGGAGTCACGTTTCATCAACGGAGCCGGCCCACACTTCTTCACAGGCAAACACAAGCACGCTGTATTTGGGGAATCAAGCGCGCACAAGGCGGTGGCTGGACCGTAGCCCGCTCCACACTGAGTGCATGGAACAGCTCTTTGAGCCTTGCACAGCCACAAGGACCGTGCACCTCGTCCCCTCCAGAAACAGCAAACTGTCTCCTGGAGCCAGATGGATGAGGTAGTGGGTACTAGACAGGTAGGCACCTTGTCAACATGCACCTCAAGCGCCGCCGCACCTGGGATGTCAAACAACAGCCAATCATTCGAAATGTCGATATGGAATAAAGTAAACGCATGTGACGACATAGATACTGGCTAAAGGAGCATATGGAAGAAAGTGGTTAAATATGAATACGCGATAAGTAAAAATATGTGCGAAAGTTATTAAAAACATACCACGCGATAAAATTACTCAAGTATACCACAATTTGCATGAGCGACGTGTGTAAGTTGGGAGAAGATTATCAGCTACGCAGAAAAAACCCAATAAAATGTGATCAATTTTATCCACATTAAAAAGACCTAGTTTAAGTGTAAGTTGGTTTAGCCCAACTGCGGTAAAGAAGCATCAACAATGCAACATCAGCCCCAGCATTGGACACTCGAGCACTTACATACATATTTTACATAAAGCATACCTCCTGTATGTAGTGGTTAGGTTGTCACTTACTTGTTCAATTATTGACCACCCGCGTCTGTATTCTTATGAGCATGCCATACTAAGTTTATCCAGCGCTGTCGCGAATAAAACATTTATTTATTTATTTACCTAATTGGACAGAGGCGTCCTTTAAACCGTAGAAGCATGGAGTGTGGGGCAGGACCTTTCCAAACATTGGCCTGTAAGTCGAATAGCACAATACCAATTGCACTCAGATTACAAAGCCAACTTTAAAGGCGCCATTCTGCGTAAGCCACGCCACACCTCATGTATCAAAAGAACGCGCACCACTGCCTACCACTTGGAGAGTAAAGGACAAGATGTGCGCACAAAAGGCATATATAATACGGTTTTATAGACCATACTGCTTAGCTAGACAATACATAAGTGGCACACGGCTCTACCTGAAGATTTGCTGGTTTATTGAGCTATAGCCCACTCATCGACTGCTCAAACCGCACTACTTATTTTGAATAACCGTGAGCAGGAGTTTTTGTCAAATCTCACTTAATCTTCGACACTTTGCTGGGCGCCTACATTATGTACCTCTGGTCGCAGGTGAGCTTTACAAGGTTAACATCCCATTCCGTCGTAAGCCCACCAGTCGGCACAGGTGCACCGGCAAGCTTGAAGTTTTACTAGAAGTTTCACTTTGTTCCAAGGCCTTTCAAAAGTCCGTTCGACCTTGAGTAGCTTACCTGACTTCAGGCAACGGTAACACCATTAAGCGCCTTTGCAAAGATTTCTAACCCAACGAGGACAGCACGCTATGATAAAAGCTTTGTCATATTAAACTTATTGAAGCATATGGGGTGGCGCTACAGGTCCTATAAAGTTGAAAACTTTAACAGGCAGGAGCTACTCCGTAACGGATTATGCGTTGAGGACAGCGCCTGTTAGAAAAAGAATTGTAACTCCGAAGGCAAGTCGCTTTAACCATCAGGTATTTACCAAGATTTATTACCAGACCACGCGCCTTCTCGTCCGGTGTGGCCTTGACGATCTACACTTTATCCTGCGTTCGGCTGCTTTCGGTTGGTTGACAACTTGTCCGCGTGTCAGCAGGCACTCAATCTGTTGTTTACCGCCGTGATTTCTTAATACGTAGTCAGCGCGTCTACTGTGGCCTACTGGACTTGGCGGATAAGGAGAAGCCTTAAGGCAGAAACCTGCGGGACCTCGCAAGTTCTAACCTGAATAATGAATCTAAATATTTTGGAAAGAATCAAGTAGTATTTTTGTGAATACGGTGCTAGCAAGTTCCTGCAGGTCCATCGGTTTTAGCAGAAACTGTGCCATGGCCTGTTGGCGCAATCCGGCAATAGTTCAAAGTATACATTGCCTTTACTAATGTGACTAGCCAAGTTTAGCGAGTAAAGAAAAATCAAAGGTCTTCCGAAACCAAGTGGACTTTTAAAGGTTTACGAACTCGAGCACACAGGTGTGACATTATAATTTATAAAAAGTCTAGCTGTTGTACTACCTACCAAATCGCCGGTAGAACTTCGGTTGCTGTTTACAAGACTTGATAGATAATTAATGGTCAGACGTTACGAACGGGTAGCAGCAAACCACTGAAAGAACCTCGCATATATATACACTTAATGATGCACGCATCGGCCGGTGATTGATTAATTTTGCAGTCAGGTTCCCTCACTTACGACGGCGCCTGGCGGTGTAAAATTTAGCCGAAGGTGAACTGACACATGGACATAAAAATGATAAGGTGCCTTGGCCAAGTTTAAGTCACAAATCATGTTATACAGTGATTTCATGAAAGGGTTAATGTTGGCCGCTACACTGATCTAGCCAGGGCCATGCGCGCAAAAACATGTAATGCATGCGCGAGACCTGGCCTCGGTGTACTATTTTCAAAGTGAAATCACAGAAAAGTAACGCAAGCGCAATACCGCTTATTTACCGAAAATAGTACAAGTACAAAAAGGCTTTCAAACTTTAGCATTTACTTTCTTTTACTTTCTGTTAATTTGCCAGTGCAGCATTATGTCTAATTTTGGTCATATTTGAAAAATGAAGTTTGAAGTACAGCAAAGCAGAAGCGCTAGGCCACTAACGATGAAGAGTTGAACCATGTTAACTATTGAAGGTCGTCACAAATCGGCGTGGCAAAGTCCGTTAAGCGCAAGACAAACGTACAAAACGTTTCCTTAACCTGAATTGGGCAAGAAAACTTTCTGGATACAATGATCCCAGAAGTTTAATACTTGACGAGCTGGGAGAGAAATGCTCACTCACCGCGATTGGAACAGTGGCCCAAAAATGAATTGCAACTGGTTAGCCAGGCTAAACGAGAATGTTAAACCAGGACGTTTAGACGGATTCGAGACCATGGATCAGGACGGGGACCAAAGCACGAGCTCAACTAGATATTTTAAAAGATAGCTGTCACAACAGTTGAAAGGCTCCGTCCCAAAACAATATCGTCAGTATACTTGCATTCAATAAATATATAATATATAGGAAGCTTCTCCATGTACAAAGAAAATAGAACAATTAAGTGGTTGGCTTTCAGCATACAACTCAAAGAGCAACGCCGAAGATTTGGAGATAAATACGTGGTTTATTCTCGACGGGGCGAGGTACACACTTGTAGGCATGATCAAGTGGGTGCAATAGATATAATAAATATATAGCTTATTCTCGCATGCTCAAGTCACACCAATACAGGCGCGATCAAATGGTTTACATAGCCACAGAAACAAAATAGGCATATGTGCATCAAACGACGGAAGTAGGTGTTTGCGCAATTCGTGGTTCGAAGCACCGTGCGTAATTGTCCTACGGGACCTGCTGAATGGAGTCATATAGAAACGTAGCGCGGACGCACAGCAAAATCCATATAGGCGTTCGTTATGAAAAGCTGGATAGGAGGTTCGAATGGTTCCGGAGATTGAGTTCTAATATTCAGTGTGCGTTGTAACCAGGAAGAATATTTAATAAACTCTATTGGACTTAATAGTGAGGATTGGTTCACCTGCCGTTGTACGCACGGAGTTTGGTTAACGGGATCGTTGCCGCTGTTTAGCAGTAGGCACTAACATTGGTTTGGTGCCGTCATATCCGCCACGTCACAATGTAATTAAGCGGACATTTGTGGAGTTTTCTAGGGAGAACGCTTGCCAGGAGCAAACCCACCACGTCTTGGAACACTGCCGGTGACCACAAGTTAAATATCTATAAGCTTCTGGCAACGTAACTTTCCGACGCATTTCCCACAGGGCTACTTGCAGTTGCGGTGCGCACATGTTCCTATTCCTTGAGCAAAATGTTTAGGCACGAATCACCAATAACGATTGGAACCAGAGGCAATTAGCAAGGAATTTCGAGTAAGGAAGGTCGGATATTTCATACACAGTATTATTGTCCGAGCAGATAACCCAAGGGTCGTGTGCAATTCGTGGTCAGGTCCGAGTGGAATAACCATAGCAGGTAAGTAAAACGCTTGCATGGAGATAAAGCTTATGAAGGAGGGGTTTCAAACATATAACTAAATAAATCAATACCTAGTGCTTCGTGAGACTGGGGTTCGATTCCCCGTCGAGGCAGTTTATTATGTGCAGTTTATTCAGGCCTTCTAGTTTCTACGAAAATAAATGCTTTATTGAAATAGTCTCTAGATGGTTCCAATTCTTTAAGCCAGTAGAGAACACCAAGCAAGGGGCTTGTTGTGGGCTCCGGAATGGCTGAGTGCAGTCAATATTCACCTGAATGGCGTGCAACCTTCGGCGGCCCACACTGATAAGCTGGAAAAGGGATCTATGGTATAATTGCGCCAAACGAAGATGCTGGCATTAAAAGGGAAGTGATGACGTTCTGGAGAGGCGAGGGATTTAAACGTACTGATTCGAACTAGTAGACGAAAGTTTGTATGGCTCAAGTGGTTCATTGTACTCTCCAGAATACAGGTAGTACCGAACGCAATAGTCCAGGCTGTAATAAATACACATCCAGTGGGCGTGGGATTGATGTCAGACCTCCCTGGTGAGGTGGGTAATATATCCATAGAATAATTACGCGAAACAGGCGACGATTTGGAAACCTAATGAGGTTATCCTCTGGAAAATTGGATGTAGTCTAACGCTATGGCATCGCAGTAGGCGGAGCACTTGTAGGATGGCGAAGCTTTGTTGAGACGATGTGCAAATAGTGGTTGGGATTTGAAAGCATTTGTTCAAACCAATATAAGCTAGAGATCAAGGGGACAGAAGGCACCGGATGGTGGGCTGAGCTGTCCATCTATGATTTTGTACCTAAGTGGAAAGCTTTCAGGAGCTTTACCGAAATACGACGATCAGTATAAGTTTACTCAACCTATCTATGCAGGACTGGCGTAGCGGCAAGGAAGAAGGCAAGAACAGGAACGATACCGAACGGAAAGAGTGAAGTGAGTAGAGCTGGTGACATGAGGCCTTACCCAATCTACCTGTTTTGTGTGTGTAGATATTAACTATGGTGTCATGCATAAGTAAATGTTTTTTATATTGAATTTGCGAAAGCAAACGCAGACGCGTTACGAGGGAGAATTTATAAAAGAACAACGAGCTCAGAGACAGAGCGTTAATTGCCAAGGAAATTGCCGCTACAGGAACAAAGCTAGCATTGCTGAACAAGCTACAGGAGTAACCAACAGTTGTGGAATAAATTAGCCAACGGCACTCCATTAGCTTAAGTGCACTAATCAAAGGTGGACTACTACGGTGCTACTGGTAAGTCATTTGGACGCAGAGGGCAGTGAGACTAAGAGCCGGTTTAACTACGTAGCAGAAACTGCTAGTGGTTGAGGAATTAAGGGTACATGGACTTCCCAACGGTCAGTTATTGGAGGAGAGTTGTCGTTTAGGAGTAAATCGCATGGCTGGAGCAATGATAGGGTTGCTGAACTAGCTACACTAAGAGCCGACCTTTATGGAATGCAATGACACAATGGCCCTTTGATAGATAATGTAAAACACTCGGAGGTAGAGTTCGCCGGTGCCCCCGGCTTGCCACTGGGAAGCAGAGGGCAGTAAGAGTAATTGTCGGATTAAATGCGTAGCAGGGTCGGTTAATGCTTGAGATAATTGGGGCCCAGTTCATGAGAACTAAGAGAACAAGTAGGGCTAAGCAAGGAATATAAAGTGGGTTGAAGAGAAAATATGCAAAGTTTCGTGGTTCAATCGGGGGAAATAATTAGAGAAAACGGTGTCAACTAGCTTGAAGGATAAAGGTGGGCAGCACATCAAATGATTTGAGGATCTTCTTACTAAGTTACGGAGTTAGAGTCAAGGGTAGGTCGGCGTAAAAACGGGGGTAGACGGGGAGTGAGATATAATTAAGGCCAGAGCCAAAGCGATAAGGACTAATTCAAGGCGGGGCTGAAAAAGGCAAAGAAGGAAAATGCAGCTTTGGTACAGTTAACTTGAGGAGCAACTATTGGTGTTCAGGGTGTCAACTTGAAGAAACGATTTAGGTAGACAGCATAGCTAAACACTTGATGCCCTTTGTACAAATGTGCGGTAGTACGGTGTCAAATGTAAGTCGGTGGAGCAGCGGGTGTAAGTGCTGTGTACGATATAATTAAAGCCCGAGCCAAAGGCATAAGGACTAAGTCAAGACAGGGGAGAAAATTAGTGGTGAAGTGGGAAAATGCAGTGATAGTATGGTTAAAAGAGAAATGATTATTAGTGTTAACGATGGCAGTTAGCTAGAAAGTAGGTTGGTAGGAAACGTAGCCAAATACTTGAGGTTCTACGCGCAAGATTGCGGCGTGACAGTGTCAAACGTACTTCAGTGGTGCAGCCGTGGAAGCTAGTCAGTAGGTTCAAATGAAAGCCAGCGCAAAGGATATAAGAGGAGTAGGACTAAACAAGAAACACGAAACGAGAGGAAGATAGAAAGTGCAGTGTTGGTAAGGTCACATAGAGGAAGATTTATCAGTCCTAACGATGTCAGCTTTGAGAAGGATTTAGGTGGGCAACACAGCTAAATACTTGTTGTCCTTCGCATAATTGTGCGGAGCTACCGGGTCATTGATAAACGGCGGTGCGGCCGTGGTAAGTAGTCGTTAGATGGAAATGAAAGCCAGCGCACGGGAGATAAGAGAAGGAGTGGACTAGGCAAGAGATTTGAAACGAGTTGAAGATTAACAATGAAGAGTTGTTAAGGTTAAGTGGAGGAACTCTTAATATTTTTAACGATGTTAGCTGGGGAAGGACAACGTTGGTCAGCAAAACCAGGCACATAAAGATCGACGCACAATATTGCATATATACAGTGCAGACGGTAAGTCAGTAGAGCAGCGGAGGTAGGTGGTGCGTAAGATACAATT
This sequence comes from Dicrocoelium dendriticum, assembly GCA_944474145.2. NCBI lineage: Eukaryota > Metazoa > Platyhelminthes > Trematoda > Plagiorchiida > Dicrocoeliidae > Dicrocoelium > Dicrocoelium dendriticum. Next base: position 188,541,365 of record OX104063.1, read on the forward strand.
AAAACCGCTGCCAGAAAGCTGTTAAGCACTAAGTCAGTGCAGAGGATAAGTAGGTGAAGAGCAGAAAGCGCTGTGATTAAGGTTTCATAGAGGAGTTGCTAATACTGATAACGATGTCAGCTTGTGGTAAGGAGTTATGTGGGTGGCATAGCCAAACACTTGAGAGCTTCGCACAAAGGTGAGTAGCCAGTGTCAGTGGATAATCGGTGGTGCAACGTGGTGGGCATTCAGTAGGGAAACTGGAAGCCAAAGCAATGGTGCTGATAATAGGAGTAGAACTGGGCAATGGATACGAAGTGGGGTAAAGTGGGACGGCGCAGGGTGGAAAAGGTTAAAGGAAGGAAAAGTTATTAGCACCGGCTGTGTTGGCTGGGGGAAGATTAATAGGAAGCAGCGTAGCCGAGTACTTGAAGGTATACGCACGATGTTGCGGAGAAACAGGATAGAAGCTAATTCAGTGGAGCAGCGGTGGTAGGTGTTAAAGGCTAAAATGAAAGCCAGCGTCAACTGCTAACAGAAGGAATAGGAGTAGCCTAGGGATGCGAAGGGAGATAGAGATGGAAAGTGCTGTTTGTTAAGGTTAACTATAAAATAATTAATACGGTTAAAGTGGTCTGATTGTGGGAAAAATTTAAGTAGGAAGTATAGCGCAATGCTTGAGGTCCTACGCAAAGATGAGCGGAACTACAGTAACAAATGTAAGGAGGTAGAACAGCGGAGGTAGGTGGTACGTAATGTATAATGCAAGCCAGAGCCAATGCGTTAAAATGCGTAGGACAAAGCAAATGATACGAAGTGTGGTGAGGTATTAAACTAGACAATGTTTACGATGCGAGGTAAAGTAGGAGAATGCAGTGTGGTTAAGGTTAAAGAGAGGAACAATTTTTAGTGCTAGCGAGGTTGGCTGGGGGAAGGATAAAGGCAAGGAGCGTAGCCGGATACTTGAGGATCTACGCACGACGTTTCGGAGAAACAGGCTGGAGGATAATTCGGTGGAGCAACAGTGGTAGGTGGTACGGAATAGAAAAATAAATCCAGAGTCAACCGGTAACAGAAGGAGGAGGCGTAGGCTAGGGATGAGTAGCTTGGTGGAGATGGAAAATGAAGTGTTGTCAAGGTTAAATAGAGGAACAATTAATATTAATGACGGTGTCAGCTTCTGGGTAGGGTTTAATAGGTTGCATGGCCAAACACTTGCGGATCTTTGCACAAATGTATTGAGCTACAGTATCGAAGGTTACTCTGTAGAGCAGCGGAGATAGTTGTTGCAGAACCTATAGTTAAAGCCAGAACCAAAGTGGTAAGATGAGTAGGACTAGGCAAATGTTAAGAAGCGTGGAAAGGAATTAAAGTAGGCACGGGACATGAAGCGCGCTAAAGATGCGCTGTGCTTTGTTGTTGGAAATAAAAGTAGTACATTGAACAAACTAGCCGAACGCTGTCTGCTTGGGTATGTATATACCTGGACTACATTGTCGTCTATTTTTCCTTGCTCAGTACCGCGGAACCACGGTATGAAAGGTTATGGGTTGAGCAGCGCAGGTATGTGGTGTGTAAGAGGAAGTGGAAAATAGAGCCAAAGTGGTATGAGGACGCGTAGGACTAGGCGTAGGATATGAAGCAGGATTTAGAGCGAATATGCAATGCTTTAATAATTTACGGTCAGCCACTTGGAGCCAATGACCAAGCCTGCGTATAATTCACTGCAATTATTAGGGCCTAAGAGCAACGCGTAGCTTGGGTTCCGGACATCCGGAGTGTTGATTTTGAGGCATTGAAATCCGGTGATACCCGGTCACCGTGCACCATTTTGGCAACAGCAGATATCCAGACGGCTTGGGATAAGTTCAAACCATTCCTTTCTGAAGTGTCCCTTCCATACATGCCGCTTACAGTTGCGAGGAAAAAGCCTGACCAACCTAGGTTGATCCAACTGCACGTCAACTGTCGAACAAACGGTCCAAGTGTGGGTGGAATGACATCTCGACTCAATCAGACGGTTCCTTATGGTGTTATAACACCGCGTAGAACGCATGTAAGTAGCAGCTTTGGGACGCTCAACTTCGTTACGAAATGATACTAGCAACCACGGCCTCGACCAACCCGAAGCGGTTTTACGCCTATGTCAGAAGACGTGGGTGTGCTACTCCGTGGAGTACGGTCTTGAACGCACCCAATGGGGTCGCCGCGCATACTGATTACCACAAGGCCTGTATTCTCGGAGAACTATGCGTGGACGTTTATCCTAGGGTCACGTTTATTAACTAAAGTCTTAGCGGAGCAAGTCCCTGCTAACAATTTATTGACCGATATCTCCGTAGCAGAGGCTAAACTACCTGTACCGCTGCCGGAGCTAAATCCTACTGAAGCTGCTGGTATTGATGCCATTCAACCGAAGTTGCTATGTGAGCCGGCGAATGAAAGTTGTGAGCCGGTAACGCGCTTGTTCGAAAAGCCTCTTGTAAGCTGCGCTTTACATACAGCCTGGAAGGAAGCTGTTGGCTGTCCACTCGTTAAAAGGGCCACAGAAGAACGAAGGATGCGCACCACTGATGAGCCCCAATAGGGCTAAACGGCCGTCTGGTGCTTTTCCGGATAGCTGGTCGACATATCTGAATTGTCGGCTGATTGCGACCAACAAAGATACTCCACTCATAAGTAGGGCCACAGACTTGTAAAGTACAGGGCCATTAGTTTAACCACCGTGCTGGTTAAGTTGCTAGGAAACTGGTGAGTGATGCCGTCGAAGACTAGTTCAGGGCGTTTTCCATTCTGAGGTAGTTTCAGCACCGTTTACGCAAAGGATAGTTGTAGCTGACCAATCTACTGGTTGCACGAGGAAGCTGGCAGAGTCTGCCGACAAAGTTCAATCGGTGGACGTACAGTTCCTTGACTTCTCCCAACCGTTTGACTCCGTACCACTTCCGGTCTTTCCCTTAAGATGCGTTCCTGCAGCGTCGCTGGACACGCGCTTTAATGCTAGGCAGAAGCGCTTGAAGGAAAAGTAATGTGCGTTCGAGTGAGCGGCTACTCACAGGGATCAGTCCTTGGTCCACTGCTATTTGCTGTGTACCTTACTGAACTGCCGGAAGTGCTATGGGTACATACCCACATGTTTGCGGACGAGTAGTCGTGCTGGTGCATGATGAGGACTCTAGTGGATCCTAGGCTTTGCAACAAGCTTTTGACAGACTGCTTGATTGGTCCGTTCTGGGGAACTGGTCAACAAATCACACAAAGTGCTCAGTAATGCGCGTAGGAGCAAATGGCCTGACGACGCACTACATGCGTAGCGGAAACGCATCAAATAATGTGTCTAAATAAATGGACTTAGGTTTTACATTATCAAGAACCGAGAACGAACGGTCAACAAGGGCTTTCAAGCGCTCTAAATGATCCGTAGATAATTTGGCCGGAAAAGCTGAATAACTTTGTCAGTTTGTGAGGAAGTATTTTGTGTGTGCACGAAAGACGCCCTACCAAGGAGGGTAACGAAATCATATAAGTTCAGTATAACGAAAAGGAATGTTTAACGGTAAACCTTTTAATGCTCTTTTTGCTAAAAATTTATATTGGGGCGCTAAATGTAGCAAAAATATGCCGTTGAGAAAAATATTATAAAATAATTGAAAAGTTTCTTTTCGTTTAGTTCACTGCAACTCGTGAACCTTATGCCCTCTGTTAATTTTCTTCTGTTCTCTTTTCATTTTTACCCGCCCCTTCGAGTTCTGGGACTGCCATAAAATATGCAATGGAGAAAACTGTAATTTGCCATTGGACAATCAGTTATCGGAACAAACTAACGAATGCCACTCAAGCGTTTAAATGAAGAGACGAATTGAGTCGTGCGACCTAGACTTTGGCGTCCCAAACCACCTTGTGTTTGATGACCCCTTAAGGCCATGTCGGACCGGGATTCTAACCAAGATGTTGTGGGTATATTATGCTGAGGGTGCTATGGTACGCCAGGGTAAAAGTTAGGTAGGTTGCTAGTGAAGCTAAAAATGTATAAAAGGAAGATGTACATGGAGAATACGTCTACGTGATGATGTAAATGGATGGCAAATATAACTACTCTGTGGTTGTTTAAAGTCAATAACCCCGGACAATAAATCGCCGCGGCTCCACGTTAAATTCAGTAAACATGGTGGACGATATGGCTACGTTTTAGCTTTGTTGCTTTCTTTTTCCCTTAGGTTTGCTGACATGGAGGAGCATGTGAAGAAATATGAAATAGCGGCTGCGATGTAATCCTACAAACGGCCTGTTGACTATCCTTGCCCTCAAAATTGACTTGTAAGTATCTTCCTTATAGGCAGGGTGAAAATTTCACTTGGTTCCAACAGGTTTAATAAATAAATAAATAAATAGGTATATTTCTAGACCTGCTAGAGGCTGCACCCTAAAGGGTTCAGATCAAGGCTTACATTAATCCGATGCTCTTGCATGGAAGTAGGCAATATATAAATATATGTTCATCGTTAGCAATTACAAATGCATTGGCATTGTTTGACATACAGCTACTGGGTCGCAGGCGCCCACCTTGACGTTTTCTGGTTCCTTCGGGCGATATTGAGCTCCTTGTTCTTTTATTGTGAAAAACTTCGCGGAGTTGTGCCTTTTCTCCTTGGAACAGAATCCAATTCGGCACAAGTTCACTTTAAATTGATCGCACATTAATTGGCCACTCAGTTGCCCCAATTGTTGTTGCGCACATGGAAGAAATGAGTGAAGGGATTATAAGGCATACGAAAAGTTAAAAAAAATTCGATAAATGCAGACAAGAATAGAAACAATTTGTTAAGAGAGAAAATAAATCTGCGCGATTCAGTAGAAAAATACCAATTAACAAAGACATAGAGCCCTACTTTTCTTACGCTGATATTGCTCTCCGGCGCGAAATTTCAACCTGAGTTATTCTCAGATAAAAGAAAAAGCCTTCCTACAGTTACAATACCGCTTAAAGTAGCACAAATTACACTGATCTGGACCAACTTTAGCGCCTGAATACGTTGAACGTAAAAGCAACACAATACGTGCAGTATTTTGCGAGTTATTCGCAATTAAATGATGGTCTACGAATAAGGCCATTTTTATTTTTCGCTAAAAATGGCTTTCTGCTTTGCAAGCAGATAGCAGAAAAAAGAAAAGAAAACATAAAAAGTAGGGAAGCGGCGTATGATCTAGATGGGCATAGCTATCCAGAAATGCTCTAATTAGCCCGTAATACCCTGCGACAACTACGGGCTGCGCAGGTGGCCGAAAAGTAAACTTTGCAGGCATACATGATAAATATATGCAAATAAGGGATGATTTTGCGCGAAAACGCTAGAAATCCAGCAAGGAATATTATATCTACATGGGAATTCAGGGGAGCCTGTAATTAACTCACGGTTAGAAGGCCACAGCATACCGTTTTCAGGGGATACTGAGCCACATAAACAACCAGTAAAATAGAGTTTAGCATTTTTTTAAGCCTCTAAGCTTTTCTAAAGCTTACAACAAGGCCGCATGAGCCAGGTCTACCTGAGTAACCCAGGGGATCTTTCAGATCCGTTGACAGATTTCGGCCTGCAAAATACACACATTACTTAGCAAAACATCACAAGATTTATCCCTTAGAGCCGATTTTCTATATTCATGAGGCTCTGTCACTAACATCAGTGAGCTACAGGAGCCTGTCACCAATAATAAAGAAATAAGCATTGGAAAATTTAGTCAAATTTAGCTAATTGCATTTGGGCGTGAAATCCGTTTTGGTCTACGTTGGTTGGGCTTTAACAGCTCTACTTCTGGTGGTTGAGCTTGCTCACACTTGAGTTATTGTTATGCCTCGTGTGTAGATGCACACTACTGTGCAGCTCTTTGATGAATTTCGATTTATTTCTCTCCATTCTTAAGTTCCGAAGATAGTGCCGACGGTGTTCATCCAGATGGCAATGTTAACTGGTACTCTAATGTCACACCGACTATTTCTTTCGTGATTTTCCTGTCATCATGACGAACGTTGTTTGACCTAACATGGAACGCTTCCATTGTCCCATCGCTGGGCCACGTGGAAAAACACCGTTAGCAGCCTGTTTTTGGTGTTTTCCCCGCAAACAATGGAGAGCATTAAACGAGGTATGAGAGAAATGTGGTTGGCCATGTTCTCCGTTTACTTGTGCGTACTCATTTCAGCTACTAACCACATAAAAGAAGCGTATACCAACACATGAACATGCAGTGCCCTTATTGTTATTCTTCCTTTCTCTAGTATAAACGCAAGAAGGGATTATCACCTCGCTCTGCTGGAAACTGTTCTCGCTTATTGGAACAAGAAACGGGACGCTGGTTAAGCTAAAGCAAATGTTGTCCCTGGATCCTCAGTCCTGAACCTTTGAGACTTCTAAAGCCTTGGGTGGTTACTCGTCTTTTGATCATTGTACGTTAACCAGGTACTCGTCACTTACGCGCCAATAATCATTTGCAAAAGACACATTTACTTTGACATCTTGTCAGTTGTTCATTTCGGTGGAACTTGTCTGCCTGCCCTCGGTTTCTTTGTTGTTGTGCCTTTGCCGTTTCGCAAAGAACCTGTCGTCACATATTGAGAGTTTACGTGGACTTTGTTCACTGGTAACGATTTGGTGAGTCCATTTTAATACATAAGTAGACACTTGGTATTTCCGATTGATCCTTTCTTCGATTGCATACCTGGTCACGGTAAACCAGTTAACGAATGTTGCTTATCTCGTATTCGTTAAGTTTCTAACCCTTCTGTCGAGATGATTGTGAGTGCAGACCTAATGCTTGGTGTACTCCCGACTACTGTTTTGTCATATATGTCAAAGCTGAGTATTTCATAGCGGTTACAGACTTGACCGGGGGCCTGCAATGCGGTATTTGTTACCGTTGGTTCCTAGTGGACTGTACCGGTTTGCATGTGATGCAGTATGCACTTATGGTTAGTAGCGAGAGCATAACGCACAGTTGTGTTGCCTGCTGTGTGCGTAGCACTTAGCCTTATACATCAGTAACCAGCAGTCCGATGTCTCTGGAAAGCCTGCTGTCTGCTGTGTTCTCTGGACGGAAAAGTTGGTTGCTCTGTTAACTTTCTGGACGGCTTAGGTCTCTATCAAGAGGCGTGGCAAGATACAATTTCCGGACCCGGCGCTTGTTTGCCCACAGTCTGCTCTCAGTACACAATTTAGTAGCAACACTGTTGGCAACGAACCCGCAGATACCGTGTTTGATTCGTCTGTTAGCCAGGGAGACATTCGGGCCTCGGCCCTTGTCAAAGTAAGGGGAAGAGGGTTAAAAAGTGCCAAAACCCAAGTCGGATGTACCATGTCCGTCGGGTGCCGTATCCCTGTCCCACTCCATTTCTATTGCAGCTGTGTCATTCAAGGTTGATTCGTTTACGGCATTGGAGTCCAAAAATCGACGCTAATGCGAACCCGCCAACGCCAACGGAGCTTTCGGCAAGTACGTCGCGTTGTTCAACTTCGTTTTACGATCTAATTTTGGCTTGCTTATTCCTTTCCATGAGCCCGCTACTAATGGATGCTCGAAATGCGGTGATGTGACCAAAGAAAATGGATCAAATTTCCTCTAGTGGTGCATTTTCCATCGAAAATAACACAATCCATTGGCATAATAGATTGATAGTTTACTAATGGAATCAGGCACCTCAAGGTTTGGCAGCGGTAGCCGGTGAAAAGCGCAGAATTTGTACATAAGCTACGGAGACCCAAACTACTGCCTTCAAAAATGTCGAGGCCTACGAAACGTTTGTATTTATCCCTGCTTTACTGTTCGGAAAGATAAACACGATCAAAAGCAGTTGTTAACGATATTTCTTCTCCATGCATGAGCATGGATGTTATGTACAAGTTGATCTGATCCCACGCAGGAATAGCATCTAGCGCTTGTCTAGAAATATACCTATATTTATATTCATATTTATACTAATTGCTGCGTCACTTTCAGTATCGCCACTGTCGTGTTGCTCTTCTAAAGGAGCATATGCTACATGATCTTCCTTTCTTTCAGATATGCGTTAACAAACTTTACTGCTGCGCTTTTCCGGCGTCACTGTGCAAAAACACCATACTATGTAGCTTGGCGACAGAGAAAGCTGTTGCGTGTTTCTCGGTCCTCTGCAGGAGTACACCGATGCTCTTCTACCTTTTGCCATTAAGCTCAATGGCACTGGTGTCATGTTGCGCTTAGATGGTGCTTTAACGGGGACGTAGAAATTACGAGTGGCTGTGCGATATTGAAGCCCGTGGTAAAGCCGAAGTAAAGATTGCTAATTTGGTTTTCTGGTGGTGATTCGGGGGTGCAATTACTCTTGTCAGAACCGGTTCTGAAGGCACACGATCCCGGGTATACGATACCGAATACGCAAAGGTGATCTTCAATAATTCGCGCATCGTGCAAAACAAGCTCCGCCATGTCTTTGCGTTGGTCGGCAACTGCATTGAAAATGTTCTTGCTTTCACTGATACGCGGTTGTCCACCGTGGTCACGCAGACTGTAGTGTGTTTATCGGGATACGCACTACTGTGGTGTGCGCGCTCACTATAGGGCTGGAACTTACCGTGGTGCAATGGTTTCTGCGCTTCAGCGATCCATTGAGCTATGCTTGGTGGTGCTTTTGCACCTTCGGCACTATTCATACCAGATTGGTCAGTGGTTATGGGCCAGGCAAACTCCATCTTCAGGTTTGACGTTGGAAGCAGGCGGCTGCTTATTCCTTTAAGCGGACTCCTTGTAGCCGAACTTTAAACCCGCCGCTTTGCTTTCGGGTGGTTAAACCAAAGGCTTTGGTTGAGAACCCTAATCCTTCTCCTGTCTTGGCCTGAGCAACCTGATACTACCCTGCCCACCTACTACAATAAATAGCTCTTCAAACAGTTTCCTGAACCTCTTGCCACCGCAGAGGAGAATCAGCGGTGCACTCTCTGTTGCATAGAGCAGGGTGGATAGAGGTTTGGATGTTACTGCCTAAACCTACTCATCTTCTTATTCCTCCACTTACTCTTTCTCACACATACTGTCCCGTTCCAGCTTCACTTTTATCACCCCAGCTTTTAACCTCCAGTTCCTGGCCCCCTTTCACCTGGTTTTGTTAGGCTTTTACCGTTTACTATCAACTCAAATGTGAAGGTGTAGCGTCATTCCTGCCCTGTCGACAAGCACATTCGATCATTAGATGATAGAGAGCAGAAGGAACTATCTTTGTCAGATCCGTCACTTCCAAATCGTTACGGAGATAGGCTGTGTCATTGCGGAACAAGGTCTCAGGGGGAACCAATGAGGCTGCACTGGAAACAGCTGGACTCCCGTAAACTAAAATGTGCATCCAATAAACGCTTGAAACGTTCCTCGGTATTCGCAACGACGATGGACCTCGGAAGGCGGTTCCAGTCATTCACAACGCCAGTGGATAAAGGCAGGTTGGATCGCTCTCCATGACTCCTCGGTTTGAACAGTTTCAAACTGTGGACTCCTGTAGAACTCAGTGTTAAGATGAAAGAATTCCTGTAATTCCCTCCCCAATTGTCCTCTAAGAATATGTCGGGTGAAGATCAAGTCTCCGCGATGACGACGGTAATCCAGGAAACAGAGGTTCATTTAGTTGAGTCGGAGTGAATAGGACAGGTCCCGCATCCCAGAACAGATTTGGATCCACGCCGTTGAACCTTTACAATTATAGCCATCAAATTTCTCGCGGCAGGTAGCCCGTACTCGGTAAGCGGGCGTACTTGTGAAGTTGACAATAGTCGGAAGATCCCCGGGGTCAGGCTAGAGGAGGCTCTGTATGTAGAGCGAAACATTCTGTAGGCCGCAGCGATCTTGTTCTTGGTAGCTTCATTAGGTTTGAGTTCAGGTAAAAGAAGCACACCCAACCTCCTCTTCTGAGTGGCGTTTCTGATCAAGAAACCACCAATATCGTAGATTCCAAATGGGTCAGACGCACCAACTAGAAGAACTGAACACTTCTGAAGATGCCTTTGCAAATGCCATTTAATTGAGCAGTCATGTAGCGGGCCAAGTGTTGCCTGTAACCTGTCAACCTCTTCCATACGGGATACCTCCATTCACAGCCTCAGGTCGTCGGCGCAGATAAGGCAATCCGCCTGGAGTGTGGACGGTAAGTCATTGATGATGTTGAAAAGCATGGGGCCTAAAACAGAACATTGTGGGACTCTACTAGTCATGAGAAGAGGGGCTGAAAATGTTTAGTTTGCCTACACGTGCATCGTGCGGTCTCAAGGGAAATCAGAGATCCAAATGAGAAGGTTACCGGCGATATCGATTCCTCGGAGTTTAAGCAAAAGTCGTTCGTGCGGGACCCTATCGAAAGTTTTGCTGAAATCAACATACACAACGTCCAGGCGTTTACCGGAATCTAGCGATTTCGTCCATTTCTCCTTATCAACTAGTAATTTTGAGGTACATGAGCGTGCCCTTCAAAAACCATGCCGTGCACAACAGAAGTGCTTCGGTTCCTCGAGGTAGAGATGAAGAGCCTGCTTCAAAATCTGCTCCATAACTTTACATAATATCGATGTTAAGCAAATAGGCCGATAGTTGGCTGGATCTTGCCGGTTCCCTCTTTTATATATGGGTTTGACAATACCCACTTTCCAAGCCGACGGGAACGCCCAGCTTCAAAGGAACGACGGAAAACCTGACAGATAGGAGGGGCGATGTACTGCGCTACAGTCCCACGGAACAGGGGTGCAAGCCATCCGGAGAGGGTAAAGTATACGGAGCTAAATCAAGGATAAGTTTAACTATAGTATTGATGTTGATGTCTACTTGATCCAGCAGATAAGTAAAACTAAACGCTGTGTTGTCGCAGGCAGGAGTTTCTCTCGCGAATAGAGAGGCGTACTGCTGGGCCAAAAGACTGGCTTTATTAGCATCTTCCTAAAGTAAACTTCGATGTTTAAAGAAAAACAAGGTTGGGACGCCACTGCCAGCTCTGGTGCTTCTTTTCTGATAAGAGAAAAGCATTTTGGGTGTCGTTCTGGAGTGTATTGCTAATGATAGTTTATATTGCTGACGTTTCTGATGTTTCAAGGTGACACAAAATTCCTTGTGGCCTTGTGGGAAGAGTAATCGTACTCCGTTTGAGATTGCTGAAACGGTCGCACAATTTGCGTCTTCTGTTCCTCAGAAATCTCAATTCACTGTCAATCCAAGTTGGACACCTCTTGAATAACTGCCTACGGGAGAAAGGAACGACCTGCTCAGTTAGAGGTCATTTTGCAGAGCACAAGGTTCCCCGTATCATCTAGAGGATTGGGATCAGGAATACTCCAGTCCATAGCGCTTGCGGTTGTTCTCAGAGAGTGGATCCGCTTGCCTGAAGCTCCGACGACAACCACATTGGCTATGGATGGTGAGGCGACGTGTCCATTGGAATGAAACGACAAAAAGATCACTTCTGCCGATGGGCTGAAGAACTGTCAGATTCGTAACAGCTGATTGAGCTGGGGTAAGCACAAGGTCCAGAAGATTTGTCGTTTGGTCGGCAACAATGCGGGTTGGCGTGGTGACGTGCTGAAACAAATTACAAACGAGAACAGTCTCAAGTGGGGTAGCAGTAAAGGGAGCAGGTGAACGACCACAAAGAAGTAGGTCCCAATCGATAGTAGGGGCCTTTAAACCTCCAGGATAAGATTGCGTTTTACCGCGCCTTGTTTCCTTATCGAATCGAGCAATTGAACTCCGGATCCCGGTGGCCCTCTGTAGACAACACCAATAGTGAAGGATCTGCCCCCATCATGAGTACGGCACCACCGGGCATCAAAATCACCATCGCCGCCACTAGCAGCTGCAACCAAATGGGCCTTGAGTTTGGCCCTCCAGTAAGGTATGACATCACAACCGGGCCTGCCTCCAAGGCAGTCGACTCGACAGAGACTGTATCCGGGGATAGAAACCTCTGAATCTATGATGTCCGCAAAAACCAAGCTTCGGTGAACGCAATCAAGTCTGGGCGAGTATCTGGCGCAAGCATCTCAACATCATTATCAGCATATCAAGCTTATTTCTTAGATTGCGTACATTGGCGAAAATTACACGCAGTCCGTTTTCATGCTCTACTGTCCTGGGTTGAGGAGGATTGGCCTCCAACGGGTACTCGGGGTTATCCGGCTTACGAGAAAATCCACAATGTGGAAGTCCGTCTCACCATTCGCTCGGCGGGACCGAAGCTCATCAACGGCTGTTTTCATGTGAATACGATATTCTTGAGAGAGGTTTCTTAGGACGTAAAAAGGCTCACTTTTGAAACGTGGGGTTCACCGGAGGATACGTCGGCGTTCCTCTTCGCTTTGGCATACGAACTTGAGTTGCGTACCTTAAAAGAATCCTCTTGCTTCCTGCCCAGCCGGAAAGCAGCTACAACGTTTATACCCAATCCACCTTCATCGAGGAAAATGGAAATCATTCGCTCAAGGAAGTCTTTGTCATCCAGCATCATTTCTGCAGAGGTGTCCTTGGTGGATTCTGGGGTGTCCACAATGATAAGACATCTTTCACGCGAGTGTGGTAGAGTGCGGCCAGAGATCTGCGGTTGTGGTGACACACTGCCCTTGATAAACTCTTCCAGCTCGTTGACTTTGTCGAGAAAAAATTTCGTTTGTGACTGGGAAGCAGTTTTCTTGGGTTTGGACTTTGACTTCGCCTGAACATTACATATAGTTTGGCTCCGATCCATTGGGACAGTGGGTTTTCCGCACTACGGCAGCGTATGTCTTAGTCGTGGGCTCACTGGGCAAGGCGTGTGCAAAGGTTCTGATGAGGAAGAAGATGGGACACGGCTTCGTTTACCCGTGGGGTAGCTGAGCCAGGATTAGGTGCGGACGAAAAAGATGATGAAACAGGAGAGTCCAATGCAGTGGAAGCTTCAAACTTAGTTGTCGTAGGATGAGGGCTCAGGACTGGCAGTCCGGCTTGAAGGCATCGACTGTTTAATGAAGTACGGCAGCGGCTACAGGAAACAGTTATAGCCGCTGTAGTATATCGTTGCAGAGCCTCAGAGTTCAGGACAAATGTCGCAGCAGGCACTACGCAGCCATCCGTCACACTCAGAGCGCTGTACGGTCTTAGAACGCGGGGTCACGCCTTTACTAAAACTCAGGCGTTTTGACCTCATAGCTAACAACCCGGATAGCTCTTCCCACTCGATAAATCGAAAGCCAAATTCAACGGCTTCCCTTGAACTACTCTTAGATTACACTACCTCAATGCACGCACGCTGCTACTGGTCGGTCCCCAGACAGCACTTGCCCGAGCTTTAAAGTCTCTGAATGTATGGTAAGCGCCCAGACAGAGAAATGTTTTAAAGAACGATTGGACAAGAACATGCTGACCTTGCCTAGATGCCGGGATTCGGTGTGCTCATGCAAGGCAACATCAGACGGCCATTAAATTGCTACCGAATAGTTGGCGGGCTGAATTTAGTGCAATGCGAACTAGGCTTCAGTTCTGAATCGTGAGACCCTGATGACGGACTTTGTCCAGTTAGCCTGAGATAAATATAAGGCATATTTTACGGAGGTATCCACTCTATATTCCACTCATGAGGATAGAAGAGTTAAGGGCAAAGCCTCCATGGATACACACCATAAGCAGGTACCTTCTCAAGAAACGATATAGATGTTAATGAACATACCAAGCAGCTCCATCAGTCGGTACCTACAACGGTTATACAGAGAGTAGAAATAAATTTAACCAACATCTCAGTACTGTTCATCTTCAATATGAGCAGGGTTAAACAGTTAAGGCCGCAGCTAACCTCGAAACACTTTTCTTAAGCTTAACGAAGCAACGTGGCAAAACTGTCTATATCAGCGTTACTGCGAGCAGACGGGATTCGAGTGCAAATTGGTTATGACAAGACTTGTTTAATTAGTGATAGGTGGACTGGGGTTTTGTCTGGGTAATCAATTTACCACAGACTAAGTGGCTTCAAGGTTTCCAGAGGATTATTGCGTAGCTTGGTTTAACCTAACGGGAACTTAGTTCTTCGAGCGGCTGCAAGGCAATAATCACTCTAAAGCTTCCGATCCTGATTCAGTGTATCCAAATTTATTGCATGAATTGGCCGCTGAGCTGTGCGGACCTATCACATGCGTGTCTTTAGTAAGGCTTGACAGCTGCGTCTTACCCTCGGAATGGGAGGAGGCAATCCCCTGTCCGATTTTTGCGGGCGGTGACAGCGCGCTACTTTCAGCCTGCCAAGCGTAGTAGCCAGGTTGTGTTAAAAGAGGATAAGGGAATTGGTGGTGAACCGCCTGAATAGGTTTAAGCTTCCCAGTGTTCAGCAACGTGGATTCCTCAAGGGAATTTTGCGCCGGACTAATCTACTGGTAGCTCGCGCAAGCTGGGTCTTAGCGGTAGACAGTAGCCACGCTGTGAACGTGCTTTACGTGGACCTTTCGAAAGCTTTTGGCACTGTCCCTCATCTTAGCCACTCATTAAATTTGAGACAGTATGAGATATCTGAACACGCAGTTAAATGGACGTCTGCTTTTCTAGAGTAGAGGGAAAGGTGCTACGCGTGGGGTATAACTTCCTCTCAGACAAGCTGTCCTTAGCGCCTACCCGCAGGGCTTGGTATTGGGGGCCATTGTTATTCACGTTCTAATTACACGACTTGCCGGGGTAGCTAGGAGTCTTATCACTAATGTTTGCTGATGGCCTTAAGCTCTGGAGTATTGTGAATAACCGGGGTTTTGAGGCAATTTAGGGTGCCTTAGATATCCTCTGGGAATCATCTACGTTATGGTTGATGTCGATAAATGGGGCCACATGCTCTGGTTTCCGAACTGGAGCTGCTAGTCCTCCCGCCCGATAATTTGTCGGTGGTCGGAAGACCTGTTGTCACTCAGCAGGTTGATTTAGGGGTCGTAAGCTCGTCAGCGACTTATCTTTGCATCAATTTGAAAAAGGCTACTTATCGGGGTTACCATGATCTGGTTCATCCGCCGCATCTTTGGAGTCCTAACGGCAACTTCGGTTGTAAAGCTATTCTCGGCTTCCGTCCGACCCCACATTTATCCAGGCTTGTCCGCCTTGTTTTAGCCGAGACACAGCTAACATAGAGTGGGTGTTGCGAGTGGGTACTCGGTTAGTGCGGGGATTGTTGTGACGGACGTATCGCAAACGCTGGCTTAGTTTATGGATTTACTTTATGCACAACTGAAGGTTAAGAGAGACCTGCTTCTCACTTATGGTATGTACAAAGGTAAGGTCGGCCCGGACTTGTCAGGGCTATTTAGTCACGCTTATTCATCTAATCTCCGCGGTCACCCCCTAAAATCCCATACACAACGGTCTGCTAGGACTAGGACGGGAAATCGTCTGTCGCGCCGAGTTATCGTCAGCGGAAATGTGCTTCCAGGTCATGTCGTTAGGGAAACTAGGGATAAGGGTTTTGCACAGCAGCCCAATGCGCTTGGCTAGCAGTACCAAACCTTCTTTTTTCCTGACTCTCCTCAAGTTATTATTCCTTTTTCAGCTGGCCCAAAGTTCTTGGTATTCTATTAGCTTAGTTGTTTGCTCTGTTGCTTCTTACCTTCTGCTTTTACTATTTTCTCTTGCTTACTTCAGTAACTGGCCTAGCCGGGACCGCCAATGCAGGTTACGTGGACAATAATTGGTTTTACTGGGTGTGATGCCATCATTGTTTTATGTCCATCTACATTTCAAAATCTGCCAAGTCCTGGTTCAACAAGCCGCTGAAGATAGAAAATAAACGAGAAATACTATCGTTTTAATCCCACTTGCATTTGAATTTGTACTTGATAATATTGACTCATTAGCAGTTTACTTAAACCTTCTGTAAAAAGAAAAAAATGTATATTCATTACATCTTCTTTGGGTTTAATGTAGACGATGGACGCGAAGCCTATTCCCGCCCTTACAACAATTAGCCCTTCCTGCGCCAGGCAGCAAGTGGCGTCTGATCGGCCGAGAAAGCGCAGACACGCCTTGCATGGGGGACTGGAACATATGAAAGTGAACTTCGAACAAGAAAACCGCTTGCTTTCCCAATACACAAGCAATCTATAGTTTTAAAATATGTCAGTACAGTGTACGCAGTCAAACCGGGGAACCTCTGGATCACTACATCGTCACCCAACATGATAGGCCTTAAGCAAATAAGCCACATCGCCTTAACTTCAAATACAAGGGGGAGTGGAGCGATGGGATTTTCTCGTTAGTGTTCCTTCTTTGACGGCTCCTTGAACCAAGAGTTGGCAGCAAGTAAATTGACGCTAATATATGACTGCAGCGGGCCCTGTCAAACCAAGTAATGCCTTCGTATCCTGCCCTAGCAATCCATGCCGGGCGGTTACACGTGGTAAGAAAGAGCGAAAAGTAAACCCAGAAGGAAAGAAGAGAAAGAATGAAGTGCTAAGCAACTAGAATAAAAAGCGATTCAAGTAATTAAAAAACTGCTAACTGGATGGGTGATAGATAGAAACCAGGAAATGGTTTGTGAAGCCACCCAAATGCACTGCCTTAAAAACCTTTAACCCTAGGTTCCCCAATGACACGCTTTAGAAGCGCATTGCAACTGTCTATAACCCGGTAAAACGGAGAAGTTTCCGTTCGTGCTTGGTGGTGCCTGATAATTAGTCGTTAGTATATGACACGTAAGTGAAGCGACAAATATTAGACAGTATGGAAGTTGGAGCGACTGTACTCAACATGTATTGTGCGGGCAACAAAAATAGGCGTTATTCAACAAAAACTAGAAAAGTTGCTGCAAGATATTTACCGAAGTATTTTGTTTCAACGGTAGTGCGTTCCTTAAAACAGGTGGACTTTTTGCTGGTTAAAACGACCGTCAAATCCAACGTTGCAAAATACTGAAAGGAGTGGTTTTCCGGTACCCTGCAAGGGCCTCAGCTGGTAGGCTGAAGTGTGGAACTCCTCTATGGAGGTGCTGGTAGGGTAACATGGATGGTGAGCATGGGTGCGAATAGTTCCATGGGCTTGAACAAGGGCTTCCACGATGGTGCGTGTAGCAGGGTACCTTAGGTCCAGTATTCGGTTATTACTTATTTACGATGATAATAAATAAATAAATAAATAGGTATATTTCTAGACCTGCTAGAGGCTGCACCCTAAAGGGTTCAGATCAAGGCTTACATTAATCCGATGCTCTTGCATGGAAGTGCGCAATATATAAATATATGTTCATCGTTAGCAATTACAAATGCATTGGCATTGTTTGACGTACAGCTAATGGGTCGCAGGCACCCACCTTGACGTTTCCTGGTTCCTTCGGGCGATATTGAGCTCCTTGTTCTTTTATTGTGAAAAACTTCGCGGAGTTGTGCCTTTTCTCCTTGGAACAGAATCCAATTCGGCACAAGTTCACTTTAAATTGTTCGCACATTAATTGGCCACTCAGTTGCCCCAATTGTTGTTGCGCACATGGAAGAAATGAGTGAAGGGATTATAAGGCACACGAAAAGTTAAAAAAATTTCGACAAATGCAGACAACAATAGAAACAACTTGTTAAGAGAGAAAATAAATCTGCGCGCTTCAGTAGAAAAATACCAATTAACAAAACCATAGAGCCCTACCTTTCTTACGCTGATATTGCTCTCCGGCGCGAAATTTCAACCTGAGTTATTCTCAGATAAAAGAAAAAGCCTTCCTACAGTTACAATACCGCTTAAAGTAGCACAAATTACACTGATCTTGACCAACTTTAGCGCCTGAATACGTTGAACGTAAAAGCAACACAATACGTGCAGTATTTTGCGAGTTATTCGCAATTAAATGATGGTCTACGAATAAGGCCATTTTTATTTTTCGCTAAAAATGGCTTTCTGCTTTGCAAGCAGATAGCAGAAAAAAGAAAAGAAAACAGAAAAAGTAGGGAAGCGGCGTATGATCTAGATGGGCATAGCTATCCAGAAATGCTCTAATTAGCCCGTAATACCCTGCGACAACTACGGGCTGCGCAGGTGGCCGAAAAGTAAACTTTGCAGGCATACATGATAAATATATGCAAATAGGGGATGATTTTGCGCGAAAACACTAGAAATCCAGCAAGGAATATTATATCTACATGGGAATTCAGGGGAGCCTGTAATTAACTCACGGTTAGAAGGTATAGCGATTGTAAATAATTTGCTTATTTTGCTTTTTCACGTTTACCTATTTCGCTGCAGTTGTTGTACAGCTTTGTTTTAATTAACTATATACACACACTTGGTTACGAGCTCGCCTTCTGTGGCTCTTCCTTGGTTGCCGCTGGATTGTTGTTATTGTGCGCATCGCTGCCTGTTTGGTTCACGATCGGACTCTACGTACACGTACAATTCGGCACACCTCGGGATTTACGGCCGTCCGACGCTAAGGTGCAGCAGGATACTTTATATGTGAGGTAAACCTGACTGACTTGGTATTCTCCTTTACCGGTTCCTCCATATAATTGGT
>OX104063.1:188559927-188579621 GCA_944474145.2 Dicrocoelium dendriticum
GTGGTTGACAGATGCACCGGAACATTATAATCTTAGGTACACCAAATGACAGAGATATGCCTTGGCAAACAACATGGCTCGAAAATTATACGTACTTATTCCAGAGGAACATTGAAGGGATGAAGTGCCTGTTCATTGTTGCCAGAACGAAATGTGACAATTAAACGGGATAGGATCCCTAAATGCTTCTGGTAAGACAAGTTTGGGTGCAGATTCGAATGGTTCCGGAAATTGCTCTCTATCCTTCCTTAGGCATAGGAACGCAATAGAATTTTAATAAACACGTGCTCACAAACCTCAGATATTTAAATCATTCTCTGTGTAAAGCAATGTGCATTGAATTTATTTCAATGTCGGGTCACATGCGCCTTGTCGCAGTCTTCTTGAACGGACATTATTGGCTTTTTTATAGGAAGAACGCTTACCAGTCAAAAACCCAACACCTAATAAAACACTGTAATTGACCACGATTTAACTAGCATTGTAGCACTGACAAAGCCCCCGTACGGCCGAGCTTCTGTACAGCTGCTCGTAGTCAAGGCACACCCGAACTTCTGTGGGCTCAATGGAATGCATAGGCACCCACTCAGCAAAGCGGCACGAAGAAAAGTGTCGCTGTAGGCCAAATCTGCGCGCATTTGCTTGATTTCTGGAATCATTTCATATGTAATTATTATTTATAGTGAATATACTTGACGCTACCTAGATGTTTACAAATAGTAAACATGCCAGTCTAGATTGCAAGTGTTAACGTCGAAGCATTTTATAACCTTACTGTGGGGGTACATACAGCAGTACCGGGCGTGAGTTTGCGGTGGTTCATAGTGTAAAGGAGGCCCTGATGCTTTAACCTTATCTCACAGCAACGGCGTCATTTGCACGGCATCCCTGGAACTACACGTTTGGACGCAGCTGGGCATATGCTGGACAGATCGTTCTATTCGGAGATTTAGATACAACACAAGTTCTCGGGCGAAGGTAGTGCCCGTTGTTGTATTGAACCGACACTGTATTTCAAGGTATTCAGTAAGTTGTTTAAGTTTGCTACAAGGTGGAGGAAGGCCGCTTAATACAGTGCTTTACACCCTGTGGTGCAAGTGATACAGGAACACTGTAAGCACTTAAGGCTTGGCTGCACACAGCGCGCCACGGAATTGCACGACGTCGACACACAGAAGAATCGCCGTTAACCTAACCAGTATGCACTGTTTTTGCCATGCAGCTACAAGTAATTCCAGTTCTTAGACTAACAACTTGTTGGAGGAGCCATTCACTGAAGCACAAGGAGCTTACCAACATAGTTGGTAATAAATAACTTTACTTCAAAGTGCCGCTTTTTTCATGCAGCTTAACAATAAACTATCGGTTTTGCATGCCAATGTCTGTTTAAAATCCACATTATGGGTTGCGCGGAGGAGATCCTTTTATGCCTAAGGTAATCGTGTCAACGTTGCACACTTACTGTGTTGCGGCAGTTGTATGACAAGGATCTGGCATTGGGATCTATTAGTTAAGATCTACCCGAGAGGCTTGGAGACTTAGTTGTGGGAACAAGGAAGAAAAACGCCTAGGTAACCGCATTGACGTTTGGCAGTAAATGAGCACATCTCGCCTTTGATGTTTGCTCCAACACTTTTACAGTCTGATAGGCAAAGATCACAGGTTTAGCACAAACAGCCCAGTCTCAATAGAGACTAACGGCGCCAAAGCAAGCCAACCCTTCGCTGCTGTGCTGAGGGGGCCAGGTCCACCAATAACGTTTGGAGCTGACGGTACTTGTCGGAGATAGGGCTATGTAGCTTCTGCTGCTGAGTTGCGCAGGTGAATATGGAGCTTAAACTGTTAGCAGTATCATGCTCCAAGTCGATAACTAAAGCCAGGTGGGTGTCGCAGGCAGATCCATAAGAGATAACCATCACAGGTAATTGGGAAGCTGGCAGGTGAATAAAGCTTTTTTAGGAGGATGTTTCCAACTATCGAGGAGCTTTCTGCAATCTATGGAAGAAGTTATGACGGAGCGCAGTATTACAGACAACAGAAAATATCCAGCCGAAAAGCATAAAAGGCTCTACCTCTTACACTGGCGAGGTGGGTTACGTATCCACGATATTATGGCGCCAAGTATATTAAGATTGTGATATTACAGGGGAAGTAATCCACTGGCGTAGTAAACGGAGCATAATGCTATTACGTCGCAGATAATTTGAACACTTGCAAGGGGATGAAGCTTTTTTCAGGAGATGTTCCGAAGGTGGTAATGAGTTCTGCCAAACTGTTCAAACAAGTACAAGCCAAATAGCAAAATGCTTCCTTATTAGGTTAATATTCAGCCACAGGAGAGGTTTTAGACCACACTCGGAGGTGGGTAATGTATAATTCGGATACTGATGCTAAGCAGATGAAGTCATTGATACCAAGGGAAATTATCCATTGGCGATTTGAACGGGCCTAACGCCACGGCATTGCAAGTAAGTTGATCACTTGCCTGAAGATGAAGCATTTTCAGGTGATGTTCCGGAGGCGATACTGTTCTGAACCCAGCTGTTGATCTTAGTAACAGGTACGGAGCAAATAGCTTGCTCTAGTCTCCAGAATGCTGGTATGCCGAACGTAATAGAACAGACCTTAGTAGATAAGCTTCCAGAGGCAGATGATGTATGGCAGACAACATTGACAAGGTAGGTAACGTAGCCATCGGACACTCTCATTAAGCCTATGAAGAGTCTGCTACGAAACGGTCCACCGACGTGGCGGACGGAACATAACGCCATGGCATCGCGAGTAAGTTAAAGAATTGCAGTGAGGTGCGGCTTTCTTGGAGTGATGTTCTGAAGGTGAAAATAAGTTGAAAGCAATCTTTCAAACCACTAGATGATGCATATCTAGGAGACAGAATGCTCAAGGTGATGGTCCAATCCATCCACATATGTCTATGGGTCGCATTTTATAGGTGCAACGATCCAGCTAACTTTATTCAACACTTCTATTCAGGTCTCGCTAGGGACAGGAAGGAAAAGCTTACGGAAAGGGTGGACTTCGAACGTAAAGAAGAGTGCAAGAAGAGCTGGCGGCCTCGAGCAATGTTAAAGTTTGTACCTCGTTTTGTATGTATATCTATAAACTATGGCTGTGTCTGTTTATCTGTGCCTCGTAATATTGTAAATAAAACTGGAAAACCCTTATGCAGAAGCTAGGTGTCGGGATATGTGGAGAAGTGCAATAAAGTTAAGAAGACGCATTACACAGGTGGAACGAAAAAGGACTGTTTCATTGGAGCGGTGGGTGATAAGATCAAATACCGTAGCCGTAGCGCCGATAACTTGCCAGCGCCGGCAGATCCGTGGAGATAACATTGGGAAGCGAAATGTGACAGTCGCGCCACCATCGGTTATTTAAAATATTCAATTTGGAGCTTTATTTTGGCACAAGTAAGTCAGAGGGACACAGAACAGATGGTTAAGAGCCAGGTATATGACGTACCCAAGCTCACTCAGTTAAACGATTAAGGGATATGCATGGTTAAGTAACCAGGTAAGAGTGTCAGCAGTGATTTAATGTAACCAGTGCTGCAGCTGAAAGGAAGATAGCGTATAGTAGAGCTAGCCTTGTTATGATCCTGCGGTTATGGAGTTAACTGGAGCAGCAGCGCCATAACGAAAGGTATAAAAGCTTCTGCATGCTACGCTAGCAAAGTGGGTGAGGTAGCCATGGTATAATAGCACCAAGCATAGTCAGATGTTGATATTACAAGGGAAGTAATCCAATGGCGAGGTGAACGGAGCATAGCGCCATGGCCTCGAGTCTAAGTGAGACACTTGCAAAGAGACGAAGCTATTTTATATCGATGTACAGGTGTTAATTAGCTGTACTTAATTGTTCAAACCGGCAAATGATAAGAATCAAAAGGATTGCTGTGCTTATTAGAATACTGGCATGGCCAAAGGTAATAAAACAGACAATAATAAGTAAACTTAAGCTGCCAATTAACTTATGGCATTAAAAGCGGTTTGGGCTGCGTACTGACTACAGAAGGTAGTAGGGGGAGTTTAATGTTATAGGTAGAAATTCGCCACTTCTGGACACACTCAGACAGCCGCTACACGCCCGGAAAAGCACTGTACGCGCGATGCATCCTTGCTGGAATCATCGGCAGTGCGCATTCCATCGGACCTTTGGTAGGGCTCGACCCCGCAACTCGAATGTTGCCAGTCCGTTGTTGAGGCCACTGAACTACGGAGGACGGCAACGACCATCGTGGATAAGTTACTATACCATTCAACTCCTCCTACTACTCTTCTGTAATTAGTACGCGGACCAAACTGCTTATAATGCCAAAAGTTAATTGGCAGCTTACGTTTGGTAAGCTCGTCGCTTGGTGAAGGGGCTACCCTGTCCGCCGCACGGCAGTAGCGTGTAAGTCAGTGGATAGTGAGCGGTCGTTGCCGTCGCCCGTAGCTCAGTGGTCTCAACCACGCACTGGCAACATTCGAGTTGCGGGGTCGAGCCCCACCAAGGGTCCGATGGGATGAAGGGATGAAGGGCACGAGCATTGCTGTCAAAGCAAAATGTGGCACCGAAGCGTTGCTAGATCACTAAGTGTTTCTGTTAGGGTACTGCTGGCTGGGGTTCGAGTAGTACCCGAGGTTGCGCTCCGTTTCTCCGTAGGCGTAGGAGTCCGATGGAGTGTTAGTTAAACCCACTGTGGGGGCAAATATCGGAGATTGTGATCACTATCCGTGTAAAGCCGTGGGCTGTGACTTTATTTCGATGGCGAGTAACATCCGCCAAGTCGCAGTATCCATAAGCAGACATTTGTGGCTTTTTATAAAGCGAACGCTTGCCAGGCGGAAAACCACCACGTCCTGCCATTGACCCCAATGTAAATAGCATTGAGATACATGTAACGCTTTCGTAGTACTGATTTTCCAAACTGTTAGTCGCAGTCATGGTACACCCGATGTTCCGCTGGCTCATAAATAAATAAATAAATAAATGGGCATGTTTCTAGACCGGCTAGAGGCTGCACCATTAAGGGTTCAGATCAATCTTTACATTAACCCAATGCCCGTGCATGTAGGTAGGCAAAATACGAGTATATGTCCCTCGTTGGCAATTACAAATGCATTGGCATTGATCGGTGTACAGATGCTTGGGTCGCAGGCGCCCACATTGAAATTTTTCTGCTTCCTTTGGGCGATATGGAGCTCCTTGTTCTTTTGTTGGGAAGGCTGTGCAGAGGTTTGGTTGTGCCGTTTTTCTTTGGAACAGGATCCAATTCATCAAAAGTTCAATTTAAATTCATTGGACGTTTGTCCCGCTCAGTCGCCACAATTGTTGGTGCACACATGGAAGAAATGAGAGTGGCGGAATTATGAGGGATGCGAAAATTTAAAAAGCTTATTTCGATGAATGCAGATGAATATAAAATGGATTTGTTAAGCGACATACTAAGACGGCTTGCTTCACTAGAAAAAATACAGATTAACAAAAAATTATATTCAAACTTTTCTTGCGCTGATATGGCTTTCTGGCGCAAAATTTCAACCTGAGTAAATGTCCGGAAAAAAGAAAAACCTATTCTAAGGCTAGAATACTGCGTAAAGTAGCACAAAAATAAGCTGCTCAGGACAAGTTTTAACCGCTAATTGCGATGAAAGTAAAAACAATTCAATAGGTGCAATAATTTGCGAGTTACTGACAATTGAATGATGGTCTAGGAATAAGGCCACTATTCTTTGTCGTTAAAAAAGGCTTTTTGCTTTGTAAGCAGATAGTAGAAAAAAGAAAAGAAATTGCAAAATATAGCGAAGCGGTATATGTTCTAAATAAGCATAGCAATCCAGAAATGCTCTAATTAGCCCGGAATAACCTGCAACAACTAGGCTTATTCAGTATTCACCACTAACGTTTGGGGACGGCGGTGCTGTGCGGAGATAGGCTGTGTAAATTGTGGTTTTGCGTTTTGCAGGTATGGAACTCAATTCATAAGCAGTGTCACTGTCCGAGTAAATAACCCACGGGGCCAGGTGGATGTTGCTGGAAGGTCCACGAGAGCTAACCACAGCTTGCATGGAGAAGAGGTTACGAACGGTCGACGCGCTTGCTGGGGTCTTTGAATTCAGGTACGGCCGAGCGCAGTAGTATAGACCGCAGATAGTATACATCCGAAAGTTATGAAATCTTCATACCACACTAGCGAGCTGGGTAAAGTATCCATTGTTTAATTGCGCCAGTTAGATGAGGATGCTTATGCCAGGAAACAATAATCCACTGGCGAGGTGGGTGGAGCATAACGCCATTGAGTTGAACGCTTGCAGGGAGTTGAACTTGTCTTTGTGGTGTTCCGAAAGTGATAAGTTGATCAAAATTGTTCAGAGTCATAGAGGATAGGATCAAAAGGCCTTCAGGAGCAATTATCCACAGGCTAGGTGGAGGGAGTATAACGCCATGGCCTCGCATGTAGATACCTTGATGGGAGATGAAGCTATTTAGGTGATGATTTGAGGTAATAATGACTTGAACTCGTATTCAAACAGGCGGATGGTAGGAGCAAAAAGCCTCCAAAATAGATAAGCTTCCAGACGCCTAGAATTTATGGCAGACCACTGGCGAAGTGGATGATGTATCCAGCAGATACTGACGCCAGGCATATAGAGGATCTGGTACCAAAAATAATCCATTGGCGAGGTGGACGGAACATAACTCCATGGCATCGCAAGTAAGTTGAACACTTGCAATGAGACGAAGCTTTCTTGAATTGCTGTTCCCAAGGTAAAAATGATTTGAACGCAGTTGTTCAAACCACTATATGATGCATAGCAAGGGGTCAGAATGTCCGAGGTGGTGGCACGGGCTGTCCACATTTGTCTATAGGTCATATTTATAGATACGATGAGTTAGGCAAGTTTATTCAGCACTTTTATGCAGGTCTCGCGGGGGACGAAGAAGAAAATGTCACAGAAAGGAAGGACTTCGAACATAAAGAAAGGAGTAAGGAGATCTAATAACCCCGAGCCTAGCCAAAACTTTTACTTCTTTTTTACGTGCTTCCATAAAATATGGCAGCCTCTGTTTGTGTGGGCTGGCTAGCCGAACAATCTCCTCGTGGTGTCAGCTGGGTGGTTCAGGTAAACCCCGTTCCAGCAAATGGTTCGGCGGCAGTGTTTTATGATGCTGTGAAAGTTCGCCTGGCAAGCGTTCTCCCTATAGAAAACCACAAGCAGCAGTTAAACAATACTGTGACGCGGTGCACGCGACACGCTACTAAATAAAGTCACTGCATTTGCCCGTTTCCGGAGGATCATTCACACATCACGAACGTCACCCGATTCACAGCGTTCCATTGATTACCCACTTTGATGGCGAACGCAACGCACAAAAGCACACACACTGTCACATTTACCTACTCACACAATATGTCCCCTTCCACGTACACAGTTAGACATAGTTTTAACTCTCAACACACATATACATTCTTCTGCCACTGGTCAAAAGGTACTAATTTGTGTAATTGCCGATGTAGAAAGAACTTTGACCACCTCAGTCTCTCCCATGTTGAAGGCCCAGTCCTACATTGCTCGGCCGTCTGGATCGATTATGTTTGCTAACTCCCTTACTTTCCATTCCTTTGTTCTCTGCGCCGATGCTCTTAGCCAGTGACCCCGGCGACTCATCTTAACTTCACCCCGCCCCCATGGACCTGTCATTGTTCTTATGACAAAAGCGATTTTGTGTTCCCACAACGCATGTATCCAGTGTGGCGGGTCTGTCTGTCCTCAACCCGTTCCCGTTGGCGGACGCTTACGATTGGTTCAATTGCCTTATCATAACTTCGGTCTCACCTCTATGTCCATTTGTTTCATGTGCACCTTGGCTTACGGACCTTTTGTGGAACTGATTGAAATCTGGTGGTAAACTTTTGTGTTTGTAAAACCGTTAAGGTAATTTCTACTTTGGTACGATGAATTTGTACAAATAGCACCGTTTTCTCAGGTCCGGATCTGGTCTTTTGTTGAATTTTCCGGTGCGGAACGCGTAGCTTAACTTTCCAAACGCCATGTAGCGTTACAGCCGATCATACATGGCTGTAATATCATGATCACGCCCTTGATGGTGTGCCTCGCAATGACAAGAGTAAACTATTTATTTATTTACTATTGGGGAGGAAGATAGACAGCCTGTGTACAGCAACTATGGTCATTGCTCCTAGTTTCGGACACACCATACACATCAATACCCAGTGTGTCCAAGGCGCTTGTGAGTGCAGCCTGTTAACCCGTATGTCTTAGAGTGCGAGCGATGGACGACACCATATAAACGTGATTGCTCGGCCTTACAAGGGGCTTTTGCCGATAGGCTTCCAGGAGGTGTTGTGGGATGGTGGCTGCAGATGGTTCTACACCAGTGGCACTTCGGTTGATGTTAATTAATCTGGGAACCATGGATGGATGGTTAATAATGAGGTTCGGATGGAAGTAAGACAAACAGGTGGAAAAGGAACAAGGTAGGCACCAGAAGTAGCAGTTTTGCTCTTATCTGCCCTGCTGTATGGAGTAGATAACGCGAATTTTGATAATCTCGACGGCTGATGTAGAAGGAAGTTTAGGTTTGAAGAAAGAGCCATGGTTGTAGATGGGCTGAGATTCTGCTAGGGCGCCCAACCCTAGACAGAAGGACGAGTAGTGTCCTCTTGCAACGTCTTTGGCTCGAAAGCTTGTCCGCAAGGCGGCGGGGTGATGGCAATGATTTAGTTTTACAGAAATGGACGCCGTCCCACTTCAAACCCCAACCTGAAGGACCAAAAGTCTGAGTTTGTCCGACCTCGCTCCAATGATCAACCTGGTGGGAACGGCTGTCAAGTGCCCGGAGGCACCATCCAGTATCGCACAATGGGTAAAAAATGAAAGCAAATGGTTGCACCACGTTAAGGTCTAGTCTCGTGATGACGGAATTATGTAAGCCACTAGAAGGTAAAGCTCTACGGTGTCTCAGGTTATTCAAGTAGACACAGAAAACAGACAGGGTATGCACAGGATTTATTAGGTCGTAGAATGCACTCGTTTTTAAGTGTTAGGAACAAGGGCCATCGGGCGGTAATGTAAGAGAAAGAACGGTAGTTTACAGGAATTAAATCCTCAGCTAAAGCGACCATAGCGTAGGAAAATCAGCAAAGGTACTAACCTGCAAAGTGGAATAAAATGTGGCAGAGTAAAGAAATGACTGTGCACCACTCGAAGGTGGAGCTCTACGGTGTCACACGTAAGCCAAGTGGACACAGAACAGAGAGCCGGGAGCCAGGTTAATACCTTAGCTTAATCCGCTCTTGATGGACAGACTAAGTGCCATAATTGCCTGACAGTCGGCTGAGTAGGGGTGTGTGAATTATAAGTGATGTCAGTAGCTGATGGAATGGAAATGTAGGGAAACCTGCAATCCTATGAACCTGCAGCTCTAAAATAAATTGGGGTGGCGTGCCACAGCTTCTGAAGTGAAAGAATTGAAAGTGAAGCTCTACGCTGTCCCAAGTAATACAAATGCACACAGCGAACAGCGACGGAAAGAACTGGATTACTTATGTAGAAGCAACTGCTGTGTTTGAGAGACTAAGTGACTGGGACTACCGAGCATTCAGTTACTCTCTGAACTAAGTGTGAGTTTGTTTACCTACTTAATCCTGCACTTTCCCTCTCTGGTCTCTGTCCTTTTGACTTATCTGAGAAACCGTATAGATCTATCTTCCTGTGGTGTGCTTATCCATTATGGCATGGCTGCCCCATTTACTCTACATCTGTGGGTTCGTAGCACGTCTGGCTCATCTACGCTATCTTCCCTTTAGCTGCAGCAATTACTGCTACAAAACAGCACTCTTACGCTTAACCAAATGTTTGGAAGTGCTTGTTCCTTAACTTCAAATTCAAGAGCACATTCTGCTGCGTTCTAAGCCTGGTTTCTAACCCCTGTTTTCTGTGTCCATTTGACGGAGGTGTGACACTGTAAAGCCCTACTTTCGAGTGGTTTACTTAACTTTCAAGGCACCGCTGCCCTATATTATTCCACATCCGC
Source organism: Dicrocoelium dendriticum (assembly GCA_944474145.2). Lineage (NCBI taxonomy): Eukaryota > Metazoa > Platyhelminthes > Trematoda > Plagiorchiida > Dicrocoeliidae > Dicrocoelium > Dicrocoelium dendriticum. The sequence goes on from OX104063.1 coordinate 188,569,990, forward strand.
AGGTTCATAGCATCCTTGGCTCCTTCACCCGATCTTCCGTTAAGTTGCATAAATCGTTCCTGTAAATTGACGCTCCTCATCTCAACTGACTGCTCGGTAGTGCAGGTCCCAAGATGGGACAGCGTGCCACAGCTGCTTAAGTGAACCACCCGAAGCTGGAGCTCTAAGATCACATCGATAATTTAATTGCACGTGGTTACAGAGAGGAAAATAGTCGGGTTAGTTATGCAGAGGAAGCTGCTGTGGTTGAGAGATTAAGGAAAATGGTCGGGCAGGCATTCATCTAAGCGCTGGAGCAGTAGGTTATAAGGACAAGTGCTGTAGTTGAGTATAAAAGAACGTGGTACAGCAAGCAATGCTCTGAATCTACAGTTGTGGAATAACATGGGGTAGCTTTGCTAAAGTAGGCAAAGTAGCGCTCGAAGGTTGCGATGTGCGGTGGCACAGGTACGTCTAATGGATCCTGAGAAAAGAGTAGGTAATAGTCAAATGCATAACGTGGCAGAGCCCGCCCATGGTTGAAACACTAAAGGATATGGTTAGTCGGGCTGTCTGTTAGGCGGTGTAGCGGTGAGTTACAGGGACGATTGCCGTAGCCGAAGGGAGGAGAGGATAGTGAAGCCAAGTGAGTTATGATTCAGCAGACCTGAAAAAGTATAGGCAGCATTTCCAGACTGATTATTTGAACCACGGTAACGTTTCGCCCAAGTGTGCTACAGGTAAGGCAGATGAACAGAGAAAGAAGAAGAGCAGGATTATATCCGTAAAAGACTACGGTTTCACTTAAGAGATTGTGTAACACGCACTGTCAAGCCGTCCTGTGTATTAGTGAGCGTTGGTTTACAGGAACAGGTTTTGCAGCTGGATGGAAAACATGGTAGAGGAGCCAGCAATCCTAATAACCAGCATATGTGGAATAACGTGGAGCATATCATAAGGGTTAAGTGTGTCATAAGGGTTAAGGGTGCCACTCGAATTTAAAGCTCTGCGGTGTCAAAGTAAAGCAACTGGACTTATAGCACACAGGAAGTAAGCGTAGAATAAGTTGCCTAGAATAAACCGCCCCTGGTTGAGCGATTAAAAAATAAGCACTGTCAAGCATTTAGCTGAGGAGGAGAACCTATGTATAGGAACAATTGTTATAGCTAAAAAGAAAGGAAGGGTAGGGAGTCAGTAAGTCTATGAAACTGCAGCTGTGGAGTAAACTGGGGCAGCGGTACCAGAATAATCAAGTAAACCACTAGATGGTCAAGCTGTACGTGATCTACGGTAAGTCTAAGGGACAGAAAGCATAAAGAGGAAAAGAACAGGCTTAATTATGTAGAAGATTCTACTATTTGTTGATAGTTTAAACGATATGCGTTGCCAAAGCGTCCGTTCAGAGGAAGAGCAGCGATTTACAGGAACAATTACTGTAGCTGACGGGATGATAAGATGGGAAGCCAGCGATGCTATAAACGTGCAGGTGTGAAATAAAATCTGGCTTCCTGTCACAGGTTACTAAGTTAACCACTGGTAGGGGGTGCTATACAGAGTCGCTGGTAACTCAAAAGCACATGTAGAACAGAGCGGTTAGGAGCCGGATTAAATACAGTTCAGCATGCGCTCTTGCTTGAAAAAATATGAGACGCAGTAGCCGAGGAGTAATTTATAATGATAAGCTGTGAGTTTAAGAACAATTACCGTAAATGTAGGGTAGTTGGCTTAGGGGAGCCAGGGATGTTATGAATCTGAATTTGTAGTGTAAGATGGGGCATCAGCGTTAAATTGTATTAAGTGATCAACCAGCATGTGGAATCCCATGGAGTCACAGTCAAAGGAGATTAACCCATTAACTTAGGGGGTTAAAGCAGGTTCAATTGTGGAGCAGAAGTTCACGTGGTAGTGGCTGTTCAGCAAGTCATAGATGAAAGAGGAACCAGTTCCTTGGGTCAACTCTCCCCAGATCCTTTTTCGCAGGATGCGGTTGCTGGCAGCTTGCGGTATACGAGCTCACTAGGCACTGAGAGGGTAAATTGGTTGACATGGCGTCGGAATACGTATGGCGAAGTGCGAATCGCATATACCATGGCCACTAGTGCTAGAAGGTTGCTCATCTGCATGGAGTTTTGTGCGGAACCGATAATTCCAGAGTTCAAACGGCATTGCGGACGTTAGGGTGTGGCTAAATGCTAAAATGGAGGGCGAAAGCAGGAGAGTGGATCCGCCCGTGGATCATATCAATCAAAAGCGAAATGTTGGTTTTTAGCCTTTGAAGTCACATGGGGCCCAGGCGCAGTAGCCTGAATGGAGCTGAGTAGCTAAGTCGTTTTGTGGTACCCAGGAGTTGTCAAAGTAAGCAGCGCTAAAAGTGTTCAGGTTCCTGGACATCCGCTTTCCTTGTGTTTCAGTAGGTCATCGAGCAGTAATCCAGTACTGGAGGTTTACACGTTTTATACAGTGGACTCATAAATCTGGTGGAGTCAAACAACCCAGGCAGCACAGCGTTCAATTCTTGGCATGGGCTGCTGAACTCTCCGTGTTCTGAAAAGTTTAGGGTATTGGAGTAAGGCGGTCCTAACTCGCTGAGTTGATTGTTAGGGATAAGAGGCGACCCCTGAATTGTTAAGTAGGAGCCTGGGTGTCACGTTTGTACGTGATAAGGAAGCTTTTTTCGGTTAAGAAGTTTACTTTGGATTTGCTACACCACATTCCAAAGGCAGCATGTTTTGCTTGTATTTCAAGCAAAGTAGCATCCTGAATGGCGCAATCAAATGTATAGGCTACCTTGAGGTCACCAGCAATAGTAACTGCTCTACGACTTAATGGAGGAGTGCCGATTTGTATAGCCTGTGTCATGTTAGCTAGGTAGGATTTGAACCAAACCAACGGCGGGTCTTGTATACCTTACAAGGGCAAGACGACCATTAACAGGTCCTGAGGAACCTGATCGAAGGCCGACTGGAATAAATAGAGAAAAAGCCCTTAAATAGACTGAAAGTCGTTTTATCTTTAATTCGACAGCGTCTCTCCTTGAGCAACGCATGATCAAAGCAATACGAATGCTCCTTGGTGATAAGCGTCGGAAATACTACAACATCCAATGAGTTGGTAATATCTGTGTAATAGCAGTCAGTGCCCTGGATAAGCGCAATCCCTCCGGAGTGTTCAACAAAAATTGCTTACTGCCAGGATATATTTATCCGAACCCTACCAGAACAAGGAAAAAAATTTAAACAGGTTCATCATCCCTAAATACAAAGCTACACCTGCTTGCAGTTATGCTGAAGCTGATCAGGCCAACTACGAGGAAACCATCTTACTGCAATTCTTGATAGCCGGAGTTTCAAACCAGAACACCGGAGCAAAGCTCTTTTCGCTTGGCAACAGTGTACATAATTTGGAAGCCTGCTTGTTCAATTGCGTGTCAAATAACTGGCCTGGTACACCAACTGTCCGCCTACATCTTACAAGCTCCGTGAACGTGCACAGTTAGGCCTAATAACGAGATTACTAATATGAGCGGCTGTCGCTGTAAAGTCGTTTATATGCCATTAAGGCAATGCTTGACAAAATGCGCAGCTGAACGTCGACACCAGAAAGCCTTGCGTCCTGTGGCTGGCTACAGTGACAGGCCAATCCGTTACCGGATGTCGCCAACCTTGTGTGTGCTTGAGTATTTGGAAGCGGCGTGTGTGGAAACCAAAGGTACCTTACCAGGACATGAGCAAAGTAAATCTCTCACGTTCTAAGCTTGATTGCAGGTCATGGGAATTGAAGGCGGTTGCTCGGCTTGCCTAGCGCGGGCTAATCACGATGGCAGTTGCCGAAGTGCGGGTGAAAGGCCTAATGCATGCGAAGAGGAATCGACAATTGCGGAAGCGGCAAGCACCGATGGGTTGTACTTCACCGACATCAAGCGCATGGGGCTGTCGCATATGCGGTCGCGAGTGTCTAAGTCATGCAGGCCTAGTGAACCAAAAGCGAGGACACTCGGGACCGCTACCGAAGCGACGACGGGTGCTGCAATGAACGTAGGCAGAACCGGCGCAGGGTTTGTATGTACGCTGCATCCTAATTGCTAACTGCGTGCTTGCATGCTAAGTCTAGTTATTTCAAGTGGGGAGTTGGCAAATTTGTCCTAATGCTTTTCTTTCTTATATAAATGTCTACCTGTGCGCTCTTCTATAAACTTGCAAACGTCGCTTAAGCTTGTTGGTTACTTTCGATAAATAAATAAATAAATAAATATTTTATTCTCGACTATGCGAGGCACGCCATTTGAGGCATGATCAGGTATGTACAGCTGTACAGACATTTTATGGGAACTGTAGTGAGAGTAGAAAATTGTTCATATGTCCATGCTTGGAACTGTGCAATAGTGAACATGTGAAACAACGATTTGCTTGTGGGGGGATCGGGATCCATTTGTTTGGACATAATCGCTCTGCCATATATCGCAGTCATACCTCGACTAACAATAGATTGAGAATCCTGAGTGATCCATTGGAAGATAATTGAAGAGCAAGCTATCCAGTATGATGATTCTAATTGAGCTGCCAGTGTGAAGTTATGGGCTGTGATTTTATTCGGTGGCGAGTCACATTCGCCACGTTGCAGTGTTGTTAAACGGACCTTTGTGGCTTTTTATAGGGAGAACGCTTGCCAGGCGAAAACCCACCACGTCCTGAAACACTGCCGCCAATCCATTGAATGGCAAGTTGTAACTGGCTATGTTTCTTGTTGAAGGTAATTTTGCTCCGTTATTCGCAGTCAAGTTGCGTCCCAATTTTCTGCTGACTGATGCGTTATGCGAGTGGCCATTGCGTGCCTGGGTCCTCTCCTGTGCCAGATCGTTAGGTCAGGAACCAAGCATTCTTTCTGAATATGATGGGTTGATCATCTGCAGAACCACGTGAAGTCTCGAAGAATATACGTTGAAATATGTTGAAGTCTTGGAGGATAGGATAGGATCCGAAGAAAGAATCGCAGATCCCCGGGGTATGTAGTGAAATTGATTAGAATTATGGGAAACCACGGCCATTTGAGCGGTCAAGCGGATTGAAGAGCTTAGAATGACCGATTATTCAAGCTTTGTATTGGCAGGAGAAGGTGCCTTCCGTAGTCGAAAGTCCTCCAGTCAAGAGATATGTGGAAGAGGTATTTTTAGGTAAATTGAACTCGGTGGTTCATGCCGCGGAAGAATTGTATCAGTGCAAGATATTGAATGATTTGTCCGGTTAGTAAGTTGTAAAAAAGTTGATAATTTTCTGCTCATGTCCAGGTAAAGGAATTGTGTGCCTTGTATTGTTGTCGAAACGGAGGACAATTCCTTGGGTGCGTGTCGCCGTACCTGTGACAGACTCGGGAGGAAAAGGAAACGAACAGAGACAGCCACACAGACAGAAGAAAGGAATGCATCTGGAATGCAGTTTTCGTGTTTGTAGCATTTTCGTAAAATATACTTCCTGACCTCGTGAACCTACTTCGGATTCCTTTGTAAACAACTTATTTTATATGCACATTAATTTAAGATTTATGTCACCGTTTCCTTACGCATTACTCGAGTTATTTTCTTTGCTAACTTGCCCTCAATTGATTGTCTGTTGCTTGATTGCCCCGGTGTGGCTGCGCTTGCGGTGCATGTTGACAAGGTGCCTACCTTTCTATTACCCACTAACTCGTCCATATTGGCTACAGGATACAGTTGGTAATTGCTGGAGGGGACCTGAAGCACGGTCCTTGTGGCCGCTTTAGGATCAAAGAGTGAATACACGCACTCAGTGTGGAGCGGACTACGGTCCAGCCACCGCCTTCTAGGCGTGTGATTCCCAAATACAGCGTGCTTGTTTTGCTGTCGAAGGAGTGTGCGCCGGCTCTGTCGATGAAACGTGGCTCCTATCTACATGCCTCCCGGTCTTATTCCTTCGGGGTTACACTGGATATGGGGTGTGTGGTTGGAGCTGTGGGTGGTGCAGCGCAAGCCATCCATGGTCCCTCCGTAGGCTTAGGCGTCGTGTGGCTGGCCACGGTGACATGCAACTCCGAAACCGGAGGCCGCCAACCATGTAAGGGCTTGGGTAATTAATCTTCTTGATTGAATTTATTACTGTTTGCTGAAGTTGAGGGTGTATTGGGTGAATTCGCCAACCTAGGATGGAATCAAATAATATCTGCGAATTGGGTGATTTTCTTGAATGGAGAGCGATCCTATGGAATGATGGAAATTTGGGACTTTATTTACTGACCAGTCATAGCCGCCTTGTCACGGTGTGGTGTGTTGTGTAGTGAGAATACTTGCCAGGCGTAAACCCAACACGTCCGTCTAACTGTACGCTGGCATAGGGTTAACCTAGAGCATCCAGCAGGCAGCAAGTTAAGGCAGTTAGGCCAGCTAGCAAATTTATAAACATAGCCTTGTCCTACACTCCGTGCACCTACGTCGTTAAGAAATACTTCCAATCAGTTGGTTAAGTAAAGCATTATCACCGGAACTAAGCAGTGGCCTCTGGCGATCTCTAGCATTGGACCAATGAGGTGGGTACCCAGGACAACCTCCGAAAATCCTTCCATCATTGGCTGCATTAGAAAGCAACCATTGTTTGTAGTATTCTTTATGTGCAATCATCGCACGGTTAACAAGCTTTTACGACCTGACGCTGTAAATGGAGCCTCCAGAAATGACGCCGCACTGCAGCCGCCACTACAACCCGTCTTTTGTCTTTTAATGTTTCGTGTATCTTTCGAATCACTTCTTGCCATGCGGACGTGGATACATTAATACTGCGAATAGAAGCAGTCCTGTGTTTTAACTACATTATAGCGTAGACCACCCCTAAATAAACCGACAAAACTCAGCGCAAATGGGCTTTTTATCTGGCACCTGCAAACTTCATACACGTTTGTCTCTGTTCATTGTGGAAAGTGTAATAATACAAGATGCACGGCTCATGCAGGTTTTAGTACCCCTGAATATATTATTCTGTATCGCGGGTGTGCAAAATAATGTCAGCTACGCAAGCAGTTATGCACGAAGGGACCCGATCTAGTAGTATCTAGCAGACTTAAAGGATAAGGCGTCGGCAATCCCATACTGTATACGTCAGCAGTGTTAAGGCTTAGTCACCTCTTGTAAATGTTTTTGCTAACTGATTACATGTGCTTCATAATTCCGAAAGCTATGCGGCATATCAGCGGTTCTCGTAGTAAACTTGCGGCGGAGTATATGATGCAGGAATTGCTTAATATAAAACAACCGCCCCAGCCATCTTCCGTGCTGCACAGTAGTTGCACTTCATTCGCAAACTACATCTGGCACTTCCGATAACTGGTTCTTTATTTTCTGTCGTGTGCTTTAACGGTACAGCTGCAACATTAGCGCCGCTGACAATTATAAACTATATTATAAACAATAAAATAAATACGTATATTTCTCTATATCTGCTAGAAGCTGTGTCCAAATGGGCCGTGGATGGACTAGTTTATTTCATTGTCAGTGTGGGTGCTTTGGCCAACGCAGTCCCAAAGTGTTCATTCCGCCTTTATGCCTACTTCAAAGTAGAAGCTTGCCTGGCTTGCAAAAGCACAAACAGATTACGATCTTTACGGTTTGCTAAATAAATCCCCGATAGCGTGAAGCAAACCTGACAAAGCTGCTCACTTCTTCAGCAAGTTTGGTGCTGTCCATGAAGTGACCCGCTCGACCTCCGCTGCTCACAGTGCGCCACTTTCCCAGGTAAGGTGTGAACTAAGGAAGCTGCTTCTCACAAGAGTTGAAACCTAGTGAGTTTGATTTTTATTTGGCAGCAATGGACGATCCAACATGGTTAAAAGTTTTCGACGACACGCTTTGTAGTTCTAACGTGCACGCTGTAATCTTCCATTTAATCCAGACGGCGCTTTGATGTCAACTTGTCTAGAGTTGTGTGCGTCAAGCCCTAAAACTTTGCAAACGCACTCGTCCTACCAAACGACAGGGGCTGGAACACCAGCACAACGGCCTGGAATATGAACGCGAGATTACACTGGTTCCATGAGGTTGATCCACTTGTAAACAACCCGAACCAGGTCAAATGCAGTATGCCAGCTTGGGCCACCGAGGACGTCCATTGCCTCACCTTTTCTTGGCAACAAGCAGCAATCATTTTGAACTACCGCGTTAAGCTTCCGGTAGTCTACACAAAGTTGTGGTTCTTTGCATTACCTGTTAACATGGACGATGTGAAATGTCACAGGGTATTTAACGGTCGAATAATATAGCGGCGTATTAGGTCCTCTATTATCTCTTAATTTCTCCTAGAATTATGTAAGTAAAGGTCTGCCAGGTTGACGTCATAGAGACTTTGCACTGTGTCAACGTGGTGCTGTAATACGTTACACCGACCCACATCGACCTTTGATCACGCAAGGACGCACGCGTAAATTTTCATTATTACGGGTTGTCAGTTCTTAAATCACTTGTGCTGAAGAACACTATACAAACATGCACGCTAGCACGCACATACACATATATTGTGTTGTCATTTAGCTCACAAAGTTAGCTAAGACTCCTTAGCTACTGCTAATTACACCGTGGCCCGTTCATATGTGTATTTCTTAGTGTAGAGCTACGTACCCAATAGAGAATACGCTATCAAAGGCGTACTAAGCCAACCTAAGACCTATCATTTGGCGACGAAGACTACCATGTCCATTGTTAATCCACCCATGCGGTTCTAGGCAGGGTCTGGTAACAAAACATATATGATTATTTATGATTAAATAAATAACTAGGTGATATCGTGTTTAAACGTGACACGCCGATACAAGCATACACAGGTGGTTGACAGATGCACCGGAACATCATATTCCTAGGTACACCAAATGACAGAGATATGCCTTGGCAAACAACATGGCTCGAAAATTATACGTACTTATTCCAGAGGAATAGTGAAGGGTTGAAGTGCCTGTTTATTGTTGCCAGAACGAAATGTGACAATTAAACGGGATAGGATCGCTAAGTGCTTCTGGTAAGACAAGTTTGGGTGAAGATTCGAATGGTTCCGGAAATTGCTCTCTATCCTTCCGTAGGCGTAGGAACCCAAAAGAAGTTTAATAAACACGTGCTCGCAAACCTCAGATATTTAAATCATTCTCTGTGTAAAGCAATGTGCATTGAATTTATTTCAATGTCGGGTCACATGCGCCTTGTAAATAAATAAATAAATAAATATTTATTCTCGACTATGCGAGGCACGCCAATTGAGGCATGAGGGGTATGTACAGCTGTACAGACATTTTATGGGAACTGTAGTGTCAGTAGAAAATTGTTCATATGTCCACGCTTGGGACTGTGCGATGGTGAACATGCGATAGAACGATTGGGTTGTAGTGGGATCGGGATCCATTTGTTTGGACATAATCGCTCTGCCACATATCGCAGTCGTACCTCGAGTAATTATAGATAAATCCTGAGGGATCCATTGGAAGATAATTGAAGAGTAAGCTATCCAGTATGGTGATTCTAATTGAGCTGCCAGTGTGAAGTTATGGGCTGTGACTTTATTCGGTGGCGAGTCACATTCGCCACGTTGCAGTGTTGTTAAACGGACATTTGTGGCTTTTTATAGGGAGAACGCTTGCCAGGCGAAAACCCACCACGTCCTGAAACTGCG
>OX104063.1:188580117-188776074 GCA_944474145.2 Dicrocoelium dendriticum
TTAACAATACCGTGACGCGGTGCACGAGACACGCTACTAAATAAAGTCACTGCATTTTCCCTTTTCCGGAGGATCATTCACACATCACGAACGTCACCCGATTCACAGCGTTCCATTGATTACCCACTTTGATGGCGAACGCAACGCACAAAAGCACGCACACTGTCACATTTACCTACTCACACAATATGTCCCCTTCCACGTACACAGTTAGACATAGTTTTAACTCTCAACACACATATACATTCTTCTGCCACTGGTCAAAAGGTACTAATTTGTGTAATTGCCGATGTAGAAAGAACTTTGACCACCTCAGTCTCTCCCATGTTGAAGGCCCAGTCCTACATTGCTCGGCCGTCTGGATCGATTATGTTTGCTAACTCCCTTACTTTCCATTCCTTTGTTCTCTGCCCCGATGCTCTTAGCCAGTGACCCCGGCGACTCATCTTAACTTCACCGCGCCCCCATGGACTTGTCGTTGTTCTTATGACAAAAGCGATTTTGTGTTCCCACAACGCATGTATCCAGTGTGGCGGGTCTGTCTGTCCTCAACCCGTTCCCGTTGGCGGACGCTTACGATTGGTTCAATTGCCTTATCATAACTTCGGTCTCACCTCTATGTCCATTTGTTTCATGTGCACCTTGGCTTACGGACCTTTTGTGGAACTGATTGAAATCTGGTGGTAAACTTTTGTGTTTGTAAAACCGTTAAGGTAATTTCTACTTTGGTACGATGAATTTGTACAAATAGCACCGTTTTCTCAGGTCCGGATCTGGTCTTTTGTTGAATTTTCCGGTGCGGAACGCGTAGCTTAACTTTCCAAACGCCATGTAGCGTTACAGCCGCTCATACATGGCTGTAATATCATGATCACGCCCTTGATGGTGTGCCTCGCAATGACAAGAATAAACTATTTATTTATTTATTTACTATTGGGGATGAAGATAGACAGCCTGTGTACAGAAACTAGGGTCATTGCTCCTAGTTTCGGACACACAATACACACCAATACCCAGTGTGTCCAAGGCGCTTGTGTGTGCAGCCTGTTAACCCGTATGTCTTAGAGTGCGAGCGATGAACGTCACCATATAAACGGGATTGCGTGGCCTTACAAGGGACTTTTGCCGATAGGCATCCAGGAGGTGTTGTGGGATGGTGGCTGTAGATGGTTCTACACCAGTGGCACTTCGGTTGATGTTATTTAATCTGGGAACCATGGATGGATGATTAATAATGGGGTTCGGATGGGAGTAAAACAAACAGGTGGAAAAGGAACAAGGTACGCACCAGAAGTAGCAGTTTTGCTCTTATCCGCCCTGCTGTATGGAGTAGAAAACGCGAATCCTGATAATCTTCTCGACGGCTGATGTAGAAGGAAGTTTAGAATTGAAGAAAGAGCCATGGTTGTAGATGGGCTAAGATACTGCCAGGGCGCCCAACCCTAGACAGAAGGACGAGTAATGTCCTCATGCAACGTCTTTGGCTCGAAAGCTTGTCTGCAAGGCGGCGGGGTGATGGCAATGATTTAGTTTTACAGAAATGGACGCCGTCCCACTTCAAACCCCAACCTGAAGGACCAAAAGTCTGAGTTTGTCCGACCTCGCTCCAATGATCAACCTGGTGGGAACGGCTCTCAAGTGCCCGGAGGCACCATCCAGTATCGCACCATGGGTCAAAAAGGAAAGCAAATGGTTGCATCACGTTAAGGTCTAGTCTCGTGGTGACGGAATTATGTAAGCCACTAGAAGGTAAAGCTCTACGGTGTCTCAGGTTATGCAAGTAGACACAGAAAACAGACAGGGTATGCACAGGATTTATTAGGTCGTAGAATGCACTCGATTTTAAGAGTTAGGAACAAGGGCCGTCGAGCAGTAATGTAAGAGAAAGAACGGTAGTTTACAGGAATTAAAGCCGCAGCTAAAGCGACCATAGCGTAGGAATACCAGCAAAGGTACTAACCTGCAAAGTGGAATAAAATGTGGCAGAGTAAAGAAATGATTGTGCACCGCTCGAAGGTGGAGCTCTACGGTGTCACACGTAAGCCAAGTGGACACAGAACAGAGAGCCGGGAGCCAGGTTAATACCTCAGCTTAATCCGCTCTTGATGGATAGACTAAGTGCCATAATTGTCAGACAGTCGGCTGAGTAGGCGTGTGAATTATAAGTGATGTCTGTAGCTGATGGAAAGGAAATGTAGGGAAACCTGCAATCCTATGAACCTGCAGCTCTAAAATAAATTGGGGTGGCGTGCCACAGCTGCTGAAGTGAAAGAATTGAAAGTGGAGCTCTACGCTGTCCCAAGTAATACAAATGCACACAGCGAACAGCGACGGAAAGAACTGGATTACTTATGTAGAAGCAACTGCTGTGTTTGAGAGACTAAGTGACTGGGAATGCCGAGCATTCACTTACTCTCTGAACTAAGTATGAGTTTGTTTACCTACTTAATCCTGCACTTTCCCTCTCTGGTCTCTGTCCTTTTGACTTACCTGAGAAACCGTATAGATCTATCTTCCTGTTGTGTGCTTATCCATTATGGCATGGCTGCCCCATTTTACTCCACATCTGTGGGTTCGTAGCACGTCTGGCTTACCTACGCTATCTTCTCTTTAGCTGCAGCAATTACTGCTACAAAACAGCACTCTTACGCTTGACCGAATGTTTGGAAGTGCTTGTTCCTTAACTTCAAAATCAAGAGCACATTCTGCTGCGTTCTAAGCCTGGTTCCTAACCCCTGTTTTCTGTGTCCATTTGACGGCCGTGTGACACTGTAAAGCCCCACTTTCGAGTGGTTTACTTAACTTCTAAAGCACCGCTGCCCTATATTATTCCACATCCGCAGGTTCACAGCATCCTTGGCTCCTTCACCCGATCTTCCGTTAAGTTGCAGAAATGGTTCCTGTAAATTGACGCTCCTCATCTCAACTGACTGCTCGGTAGTGCAGGTCCCAAGATGGGACAGCGTGCCACAGCTGCTTAAGTGAACCACCCGAAGCTGGAGCTCTAAGATCACATCGATAATTTAAATGCACGTGATTACAGAGAGGAAAATAGTCGGGTTAGTTATGCAGAGGAAGCTGCTGTGGTTGAGAGATTAAGGAAAATGGTCGGGCAGGCATTCATCTAAGAGCTGGAGCAGTAGGTTATAGGGACAAGTGCTGCAGTTGAGTATAAAAGAACGTGGTACAGCAAGCAATGCTTTGAATCTACAGTTGTAGGATAACATGGGGCAGCTTCGCTAAAGTAAGCAAAGTAGCGCTCGAAGGTTGCGCTGTGCGGTGGCACAGGTACGTCTAATGGATCCTGAGAAAACAGTAGGTAATAGTCGAATGCATAACGTGGCAGAGCCCGCTCATGGTTAAAACACTAAAGGATATGGTTAGTTGGGCTGTCTGTTAGGCGGTGTAGCGGTGAGTTACAGGGACGATTGCCGTAGCCGAAGGGAGGAGAGGATAGTGGAGCCAAGTGAGTTATGATTCGGCAGATCTGAAAAAGTATAGGCAGCATTGCCAGACTGATTATTTGAACCACTTTAACGTTTTGCCCAAGTGTGCTACAGGTAAGGCAGATGAACAGAGCAAGAAGAAGAGCAGGATTATATCCGTAAAAGACTCCGGTTTTACTTAAGAGGTTGTGTAACATGCACTGTCAAGCCGTCCTGTGTATTAGTGAGCGTTGGTTTACAGGAACAAGTTTTGCAGCTGGATGGAAAACATGGCAGAGGAGCCAGCGATCCTAATAACCAGCATATGTGGAATAACATGGAGCATTTCATAAGGGTTAAGTGTGTCATAAGGGTTAAGTGTGCCACTCGAATTTAAAGCTCTGCGGTGTCAAAGTAATGCAAATGGACTTATAGCACACAGGAAGTAAGCGTCGAATAAGTTGCGTGGAATAAACCGCCCCTGATTGAGCGATTAAAAAATAAGCACTGTCAAGCATTCAGCTGAGAAGAAGCACCTATGTATAGGAACAATTGTTATAGCTAAAAAGAAGGGAAGGGTAGGGAGTCAGTAAGTCTATGAAACTGCAGCTGTGGAGTAAACTGGGGCAGCGGTACCAGAATAATCAAGTAAACCACTAACAGGTCAAGCTGTACGTGATCTACGGTAAGTCTAAGGGACAGAAAACAAAAAGAGGGAAAGAACAGGCTTAATTATGTAGAAGATTCTACTATTTGTTGATAGTTTAAACGATATGCGTTGCCAAAGCGTACGTTCAGAGGAAGAGCAGCGATTTACAGGAACAATTACTGTAGCTGACGAGATGATAAGATGGGAAGCCAGCGATGCTATAAACGTGCAGGTGTGAAATAAAATCTGGCTTCCTGTCACAGGTTACTAAGCTAACCACTGGTAGGGGGTGCCATACAGAGTCGCCGGTAACTCAAAAGCACATGTAGAACAGAGCGGTTAGGAGCCGGATTAAATACAGATCAGCATGCGCTCTTGCTTGAAAAAATATGAGACGCAGTAGCCGAGGAATAATTTATAATGATAAGCTGTGAGTTTACGAGCAATTACCGTAAATGTAGGGTAGTTGGCGTAGGTGAGCCAGGGATGTTATGAATCTGAATTTGTAGTGTAAGATGGGGCGTCAGCGTTAAATTGTATTAAGTGATCAACCAGCATGTGGAATCCCACGGAGTCACAGTCAAAGTAGATTAACCCATTAACTTAGGGGGTTAAAGCAGGTTCAATTGTGGAGCAGAAGTTCACGTGGTAGTGGCTGTTCAGCAAGTCATAGATGGAAGAGGAACCAGCTCCTTGGGTCAACTCTCCCCAGATCCTTTTTGGCAGGATGCGGTTTCTGGCAGCTTGCGGCATACGAGCTCACTAGGCTCTGAGCGGGTAAATTGGTTGACATGGCGTCAGAATACATATGGCGAAGTGCGAACCGCATATACCATGGCCACTAGTGCCAGAAGGTTGCTCATCTGCATGGAGTTTTGTGCGAAACCAATAATTCCAGAGTTCAGACGGTACTGCGGACGTTAGGGGGTGGCTAAATGCTAAAATGGAGGACGAAGGCAGGAGAGTGGATCCGCCCGTGGATCATATCAATCAAATGCGAAAGGTTGGTTTTTAGCCTTTGAAGTCACATGGGGCCCAGGCGCAGTAGCCTGTATGGAGCTGAGTAGCTAAGTCGTTTTGTGGTACCCAGCAATTGTCAAAGTAAGCAGCGCTAAAAGCGTTCAGGTTCCTGGACATCCGCTTTCCTTGTGTTTCAGTAGGTCATCCAGCAGTAATCCAGTACTGGATGTTTACACGTTTAATACAGTGGACTCTTAAATCTGGTGGAGGCAAACAACCCAAGCAGCACAGCGTTCAATTCTCGGCATGGGCTGCTGAACTCTCCGTGTTCTGAAAAGTTTAGGGCATTGGAGTAAGGCGGTCCTAACTCGCTGAGTTGATTGTTAGGGATAAGAGGCGACCCCTGAATTGTTAAGTGGGAGCCTGGGTGTCACGTTTGTACGTGATAAGGAAGCTTTTGTCGGTTAAGAAGTTCACTTTGGATTTGATACACCACATTCCAAAGGCAGCATGTTTTGCTTGTATTTCAAGCAACGTAGCATCCTGAATGGCGTAATCAAATGCATAGGCTACCTTGAGGTCACCAGCAATAGTAACTGCTCTACGGCTTGATGGAGGAGTGCCGATTTGTATAGCCTGTGTCATGTTAGCTAGGTCGGATTTGAACCAAACCAACGGCGGGTCTTGTATACCTTACATGGGCAAGACGACCATTAACAGGTCCTGAGGAACCTGATCGAAGGCCGTCTGGAATAAATAGAGAAAAAGCACTTAAATAGACTGAAAGTCGTTTTATCTTTAATTCGCCAGCGTCTCTCCTTGAGCAACGCACGATCAAAGCAATACGAATGCTCCTTGGTGATGAGCTTCGGAAATACTACAACATCCAATGCGTTGGTAATATCTGTGTAATAGCAGTCAGTGCCCTGGATAGGCGCAATCCCTCCGGAATGTTCAACGAAAATTGCGTACTGCCAGGGTATATTTATCCGAACCCTACTAGAACAAGGAAAAAAATTTAAACAGGTTCCTCATCCGTAGATACAAAGCTACACCTGCTTGCAGTTATGCTGAAGCTGATCAGACCAACTACGAGGAAACCATCTTACTTCAATTCTTGATAGCCGGAGTTTCAAACCAGAACACAGGAGAAAAGCTCTTTTTGCGTGGCAACAGTGTACATAATTTGGAAGCCTGCTTGTTCAATTGCCTGTCAAATAACTGGCCTGGTACACCAACTGTCCGCATACATCTTACAAGCTCCATAAACGTGCACAGTTAGGCCTAATAACGAGATTACTGAAATGAGCGTCTGTGGCTGTAAAGTCGTTTATATGCCATTGAGGTAATGCTTGACAAAATGCGCAGCTGAACGTTGACACCAGAAAGCGTTGCGCATCTGTTCTACAAAGTTAGGGCTTTTGGCGTGTGTATGCAGATCAGTCATCCATCAGCTTAAATTGCATAAACCATGAGTAAAAGCAATCGAGTTGGTGGGTTGTGGTTAGGAGAACGAACCAGTTATTTTATGTATAATTGAAACCGTGTCCAATCCAGGTGCAGTGCCATTATCTGTAAAGCTGTAACTATAAGAAAGAAGGTACTGCTTGAGACATAGGCTAGAGCATCAGGGACTAAAGTTATGACAATCGATGTACAGCTGGTACTGCTCTTTTCATCACGCACCTCTAAAATTTGGCCCTGCACAGTTGAGTCGACTAGCATTCATCGTAACTACTTAGTCCCGGCCTTATACGGCTCTGAGGCACACGATGTTCCTGCGTAGGTAATACCAGAATTTGGACCAAACATGCTCAGGAGAGACTGAAAAGACTCATTAGCTAGCACACTGGAAGCTACTAAAACATTTACTGGGCTTGTGTCGGCTGTCCGTGTGAGTCCAGATCTGACGAATGTTTACCTATTTACCCAAGTCTTTGGACTAGACATAATTAGATAACAGCAACCAGAGGTCTTTGCAAATAAATTAGGTAAATTTTAGACTAAGGAAAGTTTGTAGGAACTGTCTCGGCAAAATTCATCAACTCACAACTATTACTGTGTTCCTTAGGCAAAACGTTTTAAAGCATTAAACTGCTTATAAACCTAAGGCATTATGTTTGTAAACGAACCCCGCTTGCCCTATCCTGTAATGCGTTACGCTTCGCTCAATGATTTTATTTTAAAATTCACCCTACCATTTGCCCAAGCCCTCTCCTCGTCCCCATACTAAATTGGTGTGCACTGGCACACGGTAGGTTCTGGTATACGAAATGAAGTTAATTCCTGGTTCATTTTGCACTTTGGGAATTAGCCGCCGTAATCAATCGTGCCCATTTGCACCTAGTATGTACCCACGAACAAACTTCATTTTTGCCTTCCATGGCAACGCCTACTGCGTATAGCAGTGCTCTAAAAGTTTTTAAGGTTAAACACTGCATTACCTGTACACAGAGGTATCAAGTATATTGCTGTGTGGTTGCTCCCATGATCTCACGTTTCACTTGTGATCACACACGTTTGCAAAACTTCTATGGGTGGACGCCACGCGCCTTGTAACCAATTGGTTCGTGTGGCCTAATATTTTGTTTCTTTGGCTGAGTAATACTGAATCGGATACACAGGCACCATTGTGTGTGACGCTCCGCTCCTCAGCACCCGTTGCTCAGGATATCCTCCAGTTTGATTGATCAGTACCTGAATTTTTTGTACTCTATAAGTCGAGGCATCAAAAATACGGCTTGCAATAAATAAATAAATACACGAATTTTTATCGGCTATGCATGGCACACCGGTATAAGCATGATTATATTAGTAGCACAACAATTGGTCAAGCAATGTGCAATAATAGTTGGAGTTTCATATATGTGGATCCATAAGTGCAATAATGCAAGTGGCTGTGTTGTTTGTTTTTGTAAAGGTGTTACTCTTCTTTTGTAGGACTCTGGCCGCCTTGCCTGTGTCTGTAGAAATGTTTGACGTACATACGTTTGCCTCGCATTGCTGGAGAATAAAAGGTTATTTATTTATTTCCTAAGCTTATCCGCGTAAGCTTCGGCGGTGAGTTTATTTAGTAGCCAGTCACATCCGCCACTTCACAGTGTTGTCAGACAGACATTTTTGGCTTTTCATAGGAAGGTTTGCCACGCGAAACCCCACCACTTCCTGGAACACTGCTGTCGAACTATTTGTTGGAGCGGATTAAACCCCAACCACCTAGCTGTTACTATGGGGGTTGTTCCGCTAGCCATCCACTGAAAGCCACATGTGGTGGCCAGATTTGATTCATTTGTAGTTGCTGGTGCTCATGTGCCAAATTCACATTGTTTTGTTTTTATTTTTATTACTGGCAACTGGTGTCGTATTTCACTGCCGGTTTTATTTTATTAACTACTGTAAAAACGCGTTCGCTATAGGCTTCCGTAGTTCTTATACTTACGAAAACGCCTGCACCATTTTCCACCCGGGATACGCTGATCGTACTGGCGGCCAAACTGGTTCGCTTAGTGTGCATTTGCCGCGACTACAAGGTGAGTGTCAACCTGTCTTTCATGATAGTCGCATATCCCTTGTTAAATAATGCATCGTACCTGCTGGTAGCTGACATAACCCAAAGCTAAATACCTTTGAGTATATCTAAAAATACCTATAATATATAAATAACAATGAATAAAATATAGTGCTTTATCAGCACTTTACAGCTTTCTACAAAAACTGCACACATGTGATTTTACCAATAGAACAGTTTGCTCTGTGAACTCAAGCTCCGTCCGCAATATTTTTCTAAGAATTACCGTTGATATGTAGGTAAAGGAGTTACCTGTCAAGCTTGCGTACTTGTGCGATGTTGTAATTCCCTGGCGCGCCGACACAGACTACCCAGAGCGCTCACCTTTGTGCCTGGACTACTGGCACGAAGTTAAAACTGATTAAGGGTGACTTCCTTTAACTGTGCCTTGGCTTGGATACAGGTTTGCCAGCGTCGGTTAACACGTTCCATAAAACATGTAAAACACATTTTAGAAAGCCGGGAAACGAGAAACATAAGCTCCGTCGATGCTAGAAGTGATTGCTCCTTACCGACATTTTTGTCTGATGCATCCACTACGTAATCCTCAATGGATAAGTTACTACGGAAGAATGTACTAGCATGAACAAAGCCAATCAGACTCACGCTTCTTCAATAGCATTATTGCATTGCAATGCTCGAAAGCTTGCATACTCCAAGGTGCCGCACCCCATTAGGATGCGGATGCTGTCCTTTACCAGCGCGTAAAGTATCAAACATTGCGCAAAATAACGTTTGCAAGACGCTTTCTGCAATCAACAGGCAGAGCCTATTTACCTTTAGAAAGCACTGCACGTTCGTGCCATTTGGTGCAAAAGTTTCAGAAGTTCCACTATGGACGTTTTCTGCAATTTACTTAGTCCACAACCCATTGATACATCTGCAATCAGAGACCAAAAGTATCCAAAAAGGCCCTATCTAAAAGTGTGACAATAAACTTTGACTTGCAGGGCATACTATAACAAGATTACTTATCTTCCTGGCGCCAGCAATCCTCCAGCCGATTTTCTGAGCCGTATATCATTTATATGGCGTAACCCATACCTGCTTTTTCTTAGCAAGTGGTTCTACTAATACAAAATTTAAATAAAATGCATTTACTGAGCTCCACAGTCCGCCAGTTGTCAGCTAAAGACGCATTCTTGCCAACAACTGAACAGATGCTAGAAAACGGATGGCCATTTAAAACAGTCGCCGACCAGCAGTTATTGATAGCGTTCAGAAATTAATGAGTTCCTTTAATGCATGTGTGCTTTGGTTTCCCGTTTTGGCTTTCCTAGAAAAAGTCATGCACAAATCACTCACCTTCTGCCTGATGGCCATCCGGGCTTCTGGAGCTTTAGGAATTAGCGAAAGGATAATTCTTGTGGTAAATAGTAGATTTAGCCATCGAAATCCTGCTATAGTATTGGCATACCACTTAGGCATCTTGGCAAAATAAACCCCCAAAGGTGCAAAGCGTTGTTGGTGCTGATCCAACAAGCGGTGGAAACTGATCCGCGCAGACTATTCCGGCCGCATAACTAGAACCATGTATGTACCCTGCTGCACCCATTAACGAGGTTTGATTTGTTCCGCATTCAGTTGGTTCAAGCTTTCAAATGAGTTTGCTGTCCCTGGCGTCTAGTACACCACGATATTTGTTCATTCTTTATCGCCAGACCTAATTTTCCTGATTTTTTCCTTTCTATCATCCGTTCCTTTGGACATAGTCTGTGGACGCCGTCGCAACGTTATCAACTGGCTTGTGAGATCCGCAGAGCGTACCCTGGCCAAACTTAAAACTATCGGCAAAACTCATCGGGTACAACTATGCCATGCACTGTTAACCTAACGGACATCTGTACGCTGAGTTTCCAAACGGCCGAGCTTCAAAACGTCGCAGTGAAAATCAAAGGTGCTTCAGCACATTAATACCTTTTACTGTTATACTGGCAGCCAGAGCGAATAGAATTCACTCCGACGAAAGTATAGCGGTTAAGCATGCGGAATCGGCTTAGAGGATTCCAAACATGATTTGCACCGATGTGACGAATCGGCTAACATGTCTTAACGAGCTAGTGATGTTTAATGTTCCAGGCTGTCGAAAACTGCACGCCATTAGCAAAATATTGATGCAAGTATGTGGCTTGTAACGCAACCTTTTGAGTTTCAAATGGCTGAGAAAACAGGTTAGGAAAAACCGATGCTCCGTTTAGGCAAGGTTGCTAATGAGAGCTGGACTTTCAAATTTCGCTTTAGCAACTCGAATTTAAAACCCGCGCAACCTTCGTTACCATAGCTAGTACCAGCAAGAAGGGCGTTGCAACGCTGGTACGCAAGATTAAGTGAGGGCTTCGCGCAGACTAGATGTGTTCAAGCGAGCTTTGACAACGGTCCGGCGCCTGTGAACCTAACTGACTCCTTTACCGTAGCTCTAGATAACTTGTCTGATATGGATACTGAGTTGCTCGATTCTTTACACATCTGGCCACCGAAAGTTTCTCATGGCGCCATTATCTGTCGATCCTCTTAACCTCAGCACCTCCATTTAGTAGCAACTAGTGGTCGTAGGTTCCAATCATCTCTGCGCATATCCCGAGCTTCCTAAGAGTCACTCTCTACTATCTCCAACCTTCATCCTTTGGGACTCTCTGCGTCACATACATTTGCCGTCGCTTGACTTACTCTGGGACACTTTAGGTATCCACTAGAAGGCTTCACCCCAATGCCATTGCTTGCCGTCGATGCTCTCTGCCTTAGTACCACTACCAGTTCTAAGTATTACCTACGGCACTACTTTTCAGCTGCAGCAAGTCATTGTAGGTAGCATTGCTCGTTGCGCCAAGAGTCACTCCTTATCTCTCCAACACTTACTCTCTTGAATTGTTTGCATCACCCCTTCGCTGGTTTGTTGACTGCTTCTGTCACTGTAGGTATCCACTGGTAATTAGTAGGCTTTATCCGAATGCTTTTGCTGGCCAATGTTACTCTCCATCATAGCGCCACTATATGTCGCTCTTCTTATTTTCCTCACTAGCGCAGCAATTCGGCATATGTTCCATGTCCCTTCTGCACAGACCTTGAGCCTTCTAAGATACACTCCTTGTCTGTCCATCATACATTCTCCTGGAATGCCTGTATCACTTACCTCTGAGGGTTTGTTGATGCATTCAGTGACCCTATAGGCATACACTAGTGACCAAGCGTCTGATTGGAATGGCTATATCCGGCCACTGATAGTCTTGCCTGGCGACACCATCCGTCGGTCGTCTTAACTTCGGCACTTCTGTTTAGAAGTAGCTAGTGATCAAAAGCTCCATGCATATGCGATTATCCGGTACTTGTTATGAGCCACTCCTTGTCTCGACAACCTATATTCCTTTAGAATATCTGCAGCTGATCTTTCCGCTGCCCTACCGCCAATTGACCCTTAGACCTATCTTGCGGCAGCCTGTTTATTTTCACTTAGTCTGCGCTCCCTATAGTATTACGCCAGCCACTTGCTGTTCACACACCTTGCAATTATCACGAATATTCTAACTCGCTTTTCTCCCTCCACACCCAATTCATGGCCCATAATATACCGATGCATTGTAGATTACTTACTGGTACAACGCTCTTGTCTCTACACAGGCGTTAGCAATCCACCCATACGGCTAATGAATCTGTAGGGTATTCAAAAGGCACTTTCAGCATAATTATGTTTGCACATTGTACATGCTTTTGTCTCAACTCCAAATGTTATAACGTAAGACTTTAACAATGTTTAACGCCATGCTTGTTCTTGCGGTCTTCTCTCGGTTGTCCCTCACTTTCCCCTTTCTCTGAGGTCCGGAACTTCTTGGAGATCTAGGATTGGACTGAGGAACAGGTTCCGCCCAAGGCAAACGTAACGACCGACAAGGAATTACATGGAGCATGGTTGAAAACCAAAAGGACCCAACTACAATCACCACAACCCTTATCCAGTATGGATAACTGGACACGTCTTCATACTCCTATACATTATAAATCTGAAAAATCCAGGCAGCAGAAAAGTTGAACTTTTGCTCACCTGGACACAAAACAAGACGACTATCCGCGATGTTCCCCTCTTCAACCGGCCTCAAAAATCACGGCTACCCCGATCAAATTACCTGTCCAACTAATAGAGGATATTAGGAGCCACTTGTCTTCGAATAACCGAATATGAAACCAGTCGTCAAGCGGGTTTGCCAGTTAAACATAAATGTTTAAAATATTTTACGGCAGTGTTGCAGGACGTGGTGGGTTTCCGCCTGGCAAGCGTTCTCCCTATAAAAAGCCACAAATGTCTGTTTAACAACACATTGACGTGGCAGATTTGACTCGCCACTGAATAAAGTCACTGCCCACAACTACATACTAGCAAGCCGACTAGACTCATATTTCAACTCTTCCCGACACATGCAAATATATGATACTGTCCGTCTATATGCACCGTTTTATTGCACTCATAGTGCGTTGACCGTTTCAACTACACACGATTGAACCCGAAGTATCGTCGTGATACACAACTTTTTCTAAACCTTGATCATGCCTGACTTGGTGTGTCTCTACGAATTTGAAAATAAACTATTTATTTATGTAATTCTTTATTTAGAATAATGCACAAACACTGAGAGCAGCACTATCAATAAAGCCCGACCAAACGTGCTACAAATCAGCCAACTTGAGAACACCGCAGGAAACGTTACAGTTAATGCTAACTGCTCAGCTGCTGATACGAGTAGACCCACTATACCGTAATGAAAAATGGTTGACGAACTTCTACCACAAGTTTTAAATATCCACTTGAACACGGGCCTGATGGGTAAATTCTACAACGCTCTAAAGTGCCCAGCGTTACCTCCATGCAGAAACTAGAGCCTCCGGAGCCTTGGGCCAAAAGACCCAGTGTATGGACCACAGCAACCATGCTCTTGAACCGCCGGGGGCAGTGGCACTCACTTTAAATATAGCAAAAGCGGTTGTCCACGCCCCATATAATGCTTCATGAAAGAAAGTATCGTGTAGTACACTAGTGTTTAGGGTTCTATTGGAAATATCGTTGGATGCATAAAAACGTGAAACCGTCGCGGTTAACATAATTGCAGCGAACGCACTGCAGGTTCAATAGCTGACCGAGCGTATAACCGAATAAGCGTCCCCCATCCAATTGAAGGTAAATGATGAGGCAGTTTTGCGAACTCTCATAACTAACTTTGAAGAAGTTCGCAACTTAGAAAAGCTGAGCCAGCTTACTTTCTTTTCACTGAACCGAAGCATAATTAGGGCTGCGACTAATCCTAATAACAAAGCTAATTGTACGAAATGGGAGCCTAGCACATCCCTCAAACAGCGATGAGAGACATATGGCCACTTAGACAACATCGTGGCTAAGACTACAGAGACGCCTAGTGCTAAACAGGCTCGAGGTGGAAGCACCTAGACATTCACCTATAATTGCTATGTCGCCAACACATACGTTATCTCTGTGTAGATCCGTAGACAAGCAGTCTCCGCAACCTGATTGCGGCAACGTGGGGTTCAACACACTTGTGTTTAATGTTCCGGGTGACATATCGACAAAGGAGTAAAATGGCAAAATCGTTGAGGTTAACTGTATTGCGCTAGACACGGTTCAGCTTGAGTGTCTAGCTAAAAGTATCAGCAAATTCCCAACTCCAAGCAAACTCAGAACAGGAGATAATTGTCTTGCATACAGTACTATCGAAGTTTGGACAACTGTTCACTTGTACAAAGTAGGCAATTGTTTTTGGTCCACGAAGCCAAACTTTGCCAAATCCCACCCCAGATAATAGTGAAACAGCTCAGTGTACCACCACCGTAAACGATTAGCCTATGGCGAGCACTACATTTAGCAATCTACACAACTCCGTTCAACTGCAGGCGCTTCCAGGCCGCTGAGCACCTGCTACGCCCTTCCGACTTATGCTGCCGGTTTAGGTACATAGACTAAATAATCTACGGCTTCATACCCTTAAACTGCGCAATTTTAGACCAGGTGGGGGTGAACCACCACCACCTTCATCAAGGCACCAAACACCTAGTCTCCCAAATACCCACTTCACTATCTTTTCACTCACTTTCTACAACACCTGCAGGTAGCGAATAACTATCCAAGGCTTTATTTCGTTCTCGGTTACGCCAGTAGACGCGTGTAATTTCTCACTCATAAATGCTAGGTCCCTAAACAATAAAATGCACCTGCGTAATTTGTTCGTCCTCGTCGTCCCTGCTGCAATATTTGTCTCGGAAGTATGGTTTTCCCCTTATGCCAAGGTGAGGTCTACTCACTTCCTGGCGGCCAGCAGTTTATGCATTCTCGTGCGCATAAACGATGGGACGAGAGCGCCATTTTGGTTAAACAGACCTACCCAGGAAAATGTCTGACTTCATGGTCGCAGCTGAGGCGGTGGATTCAGTATGCGTAGCGACAGACATCCTATGGTAGATGGCGTTATTTGGGTGTAATCTAGACCAACCGATACATCAAATGAGATCAACAACTCACTTATGATTATTTCAGCGCATGCGTCAAAGGTTCCTAGCGAATACACACTTGTCGCAGGAGATCTCAAGCTGCCTGAGTTAAACTAGTTTCCACCTGCTGCAACAACGAAGCCTGCTGGTGTTTTAGCATGTATCAACCTGGCCGGTTGGACGCAACATGTACTTACTCTAACCAGGGCGAAACCTATCCGTGAGTTAATAGTTACACCACGCCAGCAGTTTTCGGGTATTAACCGCGGTTTGGTGTATTGCTCGGTTTACTTAAAGCGACTAACAAACATATATCCACCAAACGACGGAAGTAAGTGTGCGCAAAATACGTGGTTCGAATAATGGTGCGTAATTGTCATGATGAATCTGTTCGCTGGAGGCAGAGAGAAAAGTAGCGCGAAAGCACCATGACTTCTATGCGTGTTTCCGTCCGAAAATACTGGACGGGGATTAGAATAATTCCGGAGCTTGCTTTCCAATATTCCGCATGCGTTGGAACCCGGTAAAAATTTCAAGATACTTTGTTGGACGAAAGGGTGCGGATTTGTTTAAATGTGCTGTTGTGCTCACGAAATTTGGTTAATGGGATCACTGCCAGTGGTTAGCAGTGGTAGTGGGTTTAATTTGGTGGCGTGTCACATACTCTGCATCGCAGTGTTTTTAAGCGGACTTTCGTGGCTGTTTATGGGCAGGACTCCCGCCAGGCTAAAACCCACCATAATCCAAATCCTGCAAGTATCGCCCGGGATCAGCACCTTTACGGCTTCTCCTATTGGCACATTGACTGATCCGAAAGCTCAACACATCGTACAGTAACATCTACTGACTGAGAGTTATGCAAATCAGTAAACACTCTAAAAAATAGTAAATTGCAGGGCAACAACGAATCCGTCCAAGCACACAAAGTTCAGTCCTTACGTCTTATCTACACCTTTATTCCTTTGTCTGCAGCTTTGCCCTTTACCACTTTCTAAATTCAGCCCACTGGGTCGATGCAAAAGAATTGGGCCTACGGTATTCTTGGTAGCCTAGTTATGGCATGCTACCAGACCTAATCCTTGTACAAGATGTTAGTGTCTATTGTTGGTGTCATCCCACATAGTTCACCTAAGGTTAACATTAGCTATGTCCAAAACCTCGGCTAAATGCCAGCAGTAGGGGCGTATTGAGCTGCGGATTTTCCTGTATGGTTGTGTAAATTTCACTAATAGTTTCTAAAATTACGGTTTCCTTATGTATTAAGGAATTAAGCGGTTTGCTCGTCGGAACTTTGCTCCAGATGTTTCGAAGCAACTGATATTCGTTTTCGAAGATCACTACTCGAACCCTAAGGGTACAACGCAAAGGAAACTTCTCGGGCTAAAGTCCTTGTCGGTACCACGAACCTGTTGTACGGAACCTGGTACAAGAACGCCCGACCAAGCACTCCAAGCTCAAATATATCTTCCCTGGGTAGCTCTTCTCTGCTCTCATAGTCTTAGCAGTAGCTAGCTCTTCTTCCGTTCAATAAAACCATTTCCCCGCTTATTTTCGTCTAGTCTCCCGTGAGCCCTCGGCTGATCCTTTAGCCGCGAATCTCATACATATAGCGCAGGACCGATGCGCTGTAGGTGTACTGTTATACGCCATCGTAACTGTCAGTTGCTAGTTGGCCATAAGTGATTCGTTTCATTTAGCCTAAATACTCGTTACTTTACTCCGTCGTTTCAAAGCTAATCGGTACCTATACCATAAATTACAATATATATGTACGGTTGGCAGCATCCGTTTTCGGAATTGACCGTCACTGTGGCCAGTCGCAGGACGCCCGCGCCCACAGAGGGACCACAGATGGCTTGCGCTGCACCACGCACAGCACCATCCACACCCCATATCCAGCGCAAACCCGAGGGGCTAAGACCGGGAAACATGTGGATGGGAGCCAGGTTTCATCATCAGCGCCGGCCCACACTCCTTCGACAGTAAACACAAGCAAGCTGTGTTCGCAAAATCAAGTATAAAAGGCGGTGGCTGAACCGTAGTCCACTCCACGCCTAGTGCATGGAACTACTGTTCGAGCCTATCATGACCACAAGGACGTGCACTACATCCCTCCAGCAACGTCCAACTGTCTCCTGGGGCCATATGGACGAGGTGGTGGGTAATGGACAGGTAGGCACCTCACCAACATGTGCGTCAAACGCAGCCACACCTGGGATGTCAAACTACAGCCAATCATTCGAAATGCCGAATTTGAGTAAAGTAAACGCATATGAGGCCATAATTACGCGCTAAATGAGCATATGCAAGAAATTGGTTTTAATTGAATCCGCAATAAGTACAAATGTCCGAAGGTTATTTGAAAATACGACGCGATAAAATTACGCAAGTTTACCCCAATTTGCGTGAACGACGAGAGCAAGTTAGGCGAAGACTATCGAGTACGCTGAACAAACCAACTAAAATAGAATGAAGTTTATCCATAGTAAAAAGACTTAGTTTAATTGTTTGTTTAGCCCAACTGCGGTGAAGAATCATCATAAATGCAACATCAGCCTCAGCATGGGGCATATAAATATATAGTACATGCACCGATTACGTTTGGAAAACTCGGAGTAAAGTAGCGAGTCATTAAGCTTAATGATACGCTTACAATTGTGAAATTGGCTTTTCCTCGCAAAGATGTGCCGAGCAAATTAGATAAGAAAATTCCATGTTGCTGCATACAAGTATAGGACCATCGGGAGATCAAGTGTCTGCTTTCCGTCCGATATCGGAGTGGAACCGGTCCTGCATCGACGCCGTAGCTTTGTGTTGTGTTGTGGTTGAAGTTTGCTTAACATTACCAAACACATTTCTTTGTCATACGTGCGTTATTATGGCCGCAATACGTTTCGTGCATCAAAGGGAGTAGTATCCCAGATAGCAGCTGTTGTCTTTGAAAGTACCCATGGACACTGATGTGCTGAGTGTCTTATTTCCGTCCATCAGAGCTTTTCTGGACGGATTTCGGATGGTCATCGGTTACCTGGCAGACAAATTCAAGTTCATGTAGGACTAGATCGATAGGACTATTCTGTGGGTGTTTCTTCTACACTGCGTCGTTTAACCAGAAGTTCACGGAGGACTTTGAAATATAGATGGGCCTAAAGCAAAGACCCGATCGTACCCTGTCCAACCAATAACTACAGAGTAAGCGCGCTACCGGTACTTTCTAGGCCGCTAAGGCGAAGTTAGAAAGAGGAAACTAAACTCGGAAGGAAAGAATAGGATGAAGGATTAACCAGTACGGTACTGACATTTCAGTAATTAAAAAAGGGCTGAAAAGTGAAGATGCATCGGATTGGTCTTGTTAGCCAAGAGCGTCAAGCCAACACGCAGTACCCATAACCGTGAGTTTTCTAAACCTATGATCTGGAAACGATTACCAGCGCTTTATAGCTTAGCGCGACGGACGGGATTCCGTCCTAAGCCGGTCAAAAATACCTTGCCTCGAATATACCTACAGACTCCAGGCTTCGAATGATCAGCTGTGTAACCCGGCTGTTGAGTGGTGACACCCAGTAAACCGTGAATGATGTGCCGCGCTTCCGTCTGATAGACCTAGTCCGTTCGATTCATACCATTGTTGCTTTGCTTTATAAAGAGCAGGAAGGAAGGCCTTTGTCAGCCCCGTCACTCCCAGTTCACTGTAGGGATCACGTGCGTTGATGCGACATATTGTTCCACAAGCAAACTTTGCGGTCACAGGCAACATAGCCAGCTCCACTCTTGTCCAGCAAATAGATGCCTAGTAATTGGTTGAGAAATTCTGCTGTTTGTGTACTATTGACTAACAGGCAAACTGTTCCATTCTCTATACGAGTTGACAAAGTGACATCAGAGCAAACACGAAGCCTGTAGGGTTTAAACAGCTTCAAACTGTGGTCTTTTGTCTAACTATCCGCACTAAGACGAACGCTTATATCCTATCCCTAATTTCAGTTTGGAGCATTCGTTGCCTTTAAACCAAGTCGCCGCGGCAACAGCGGTACTCTAAAGAGAAAAGTTTCATTATTGAAGGCGATGAGAGCGAGGCAGGTTCCGAAGTGTTAGAACAGCTTTCGATCCCTGCCCATGAACCTACTTTATCAGTATGCATCTACCTTGTATGCGAGGATAGGATGCTGGCAATAAATACTCAAGAGTTGCTCGAACATGACTGTTGAGGGGATGTCGGAATACCTCTGTAGTCAAATGAGAAAAGGATCTCCTTGTAGAGAGAACTCTACTGTTAGCAGTGTAAACTTTCTTCCGGGTGTCTTAGGTCGTGGGTAGGTTTGGCAAGACGATAGCTTCAAGATCATACTACCAGGTTGTGTTCTTGAGCAGGAAGCTTCCGAGTGCTAAACACCAAAGAGGGCCGGGGCACTAGTTTGGAGAGCAGAACATGTAGCATGGTTTATGGTTAGCGGCCACTCCATTAACCAGCAGTGCAACCGGTCTAGGGTTGTCTGTAGAAGGTCGGCATCATTAAGTTGGGACACCTCTAGCCACAGACATATTATCAGCCTATATAAGCCAATCATTTTGTAGCTCATATAGATGCTCATTATTGTAGCTTTTGAAGAGCTCAGGACCAGGGATATGGAGTTCCGGGACTCGTTTTTCCTAAAACAGGGTTGAAGTATGTATCGTTCGCTTCGGCCATCAAGAACGTCAGCGACTCAAGAGAGAATCTTCCTCAAAGCGCCAATTCTTCTGGGCTTGAGAAGGAGACGTCCATGAGGAAGTTGGTCAAACACCATGCTGAAGTCGACGAAATCTACATCCAGACGACTACCGGCATCCAGTGACCTAGCCTATTTTTCTCTCGCAAAAAGGATGTTGGAGATACAGGCACGTGAATTTTGAAAACATGTTGTGCTCATTAGAGGATAGGTAGGTACTCCATGTGAAGATTTAAGGTTCTTTTAAGGCTACTTTCCATAATTTTACAAATTATCGATGTCGGGCAGATCGGCTGGTAGTTTACAGGATCCAGCCGATCTCCGACCTTGTATAGAGCCTCACAGTACCCAGGTTACATGTTCTCGGAAGGAGTCTGGCGTCTATAGAACGCCGAAAACTTGGCAAACACCAAAGGTAATGTGCTGAGCCACCGTCTTAAGAAACAAAGGGTGCAGTTCTTCAAGGACCGGTGAAGCGGTCGGATTTACTTAAAGAAATGGTCGCATAACCAAGTAGTCATTGAGCTCCACATGCTTTAGTGTAGAAGGGCGGAGTGACAACGTCACTGGCTAACTTAGCTGCGCTGGAAAAGGCGGAGGAATACTACAAAGCCGAATATCAGGTTTGGCATCCTCCTCATAGAGCAAGCTATCATTACTGCTAGAATACAGGGCTGGTGGCCCAAACTCAGCTTTCGTACTCCGTTTCAGATACGAGAAGAGTAGTTTAGAAATGGTCTAGGTATTTTCTGCTATACCAGCTTCGCACTCTTGTCGTGAATCGCGTTTCATCTGTGTGCAGAGGGTCTTAACCGCCTTATAGTTCAAGCAGTCGGAAGCCTATGTTGTAGACCTATGTCTACCCCATAAGCTGCTCCAGTTGTTCCTAAGGAACCGTAACACGTGACCGATTCAAGGAGTGCCATTGGAAAGCTGATTCCTCTGACAGAAGGGGACTGTCCGACTAAAGAGGTTGCGTGGATCCTATTTTTACACTTCGTCAGCTCCTTGAACATCGCCGCATCTACCGTAGACCCACCATTGTCGGCCTCGTGGACATTCGGGCGACATTCGGCTCTGTAGACTGATCTGACTTATGGCACTGGCTACTGATGTACGGAGTCATAGAAAAGTGTGTCACTAGTCTTTGGGCGTTGTAGATACACACTTCCGGCAGAATAAGAGCCTACAGCAAGAGCACAGCAGTCTTTCTTGTCACCAGTGGTGTGAAACAAGGATACCCTGTCACTATTTCTTTTCAACTTTGCGCTCGAAGATGTCCTATGGGGAGCGCTGGAGGACCTTTAGAATTTTGAAATTCAGCTCCTACCAGATAATCATGCATCCGACTTAGATACGCTGGTCCTAGACCTACTGATGCTTCAAGCGTCTGAGTATTGCTTGTGCTTTGCATCCTTAAAGTACCAAACGCGGACACAGGCTTGGCGAACTGCTCTTTCACAGCTCACTATTAAAAAGATTTAACTTGAGCAGGTGGCTAGTTTTCTACTTTGGGCGGGGGATAACAATAGTAGACAGACACCAGAAAAACAAGATCCACTTCTTCTACCGCTTTTGCTAGTAGAACATTCACAATTCCAGATTCCATTGCACTGGCACGACAGCTAACTAGCGACAGGAAGACCCCTGTCACGCTGGCTGGCCTGACATCTGGCAAAGTTTGTGTTATAAGTGAGTCGCCACTGTTATAATTGAGGGAACGCCGCCTCTGAGATAATTGCGTAATTGCCTGATAAGACTGTCGCTGGCACGGTTGGAGCACGCCTAAGATGACGACTTGTAACGCTGGCCAATCGAACGGAGTTGCGCTGACCTGATGACGCTAGCTTAGCCGGTGACGGAAAGTTGAGCGAGCGTGTGAACGATCCTAGCCGCGCTTGTTCGGATAGACGCTGAGACCCCGGAAACAGACGCGCACAGAAGGGGGTTAGGATAGACGCGCGCTAATGACTTAGACGCGAAGGCTGGCCAGCTAGCGACTCACTCGCAATCACGTGACCCGACCGACTCCCAACTGAGGCGAAGAGAAAGAAAAGACAAGTGGTCCTCCGTAGGCTCTTTTACTACCGACAAATGGCGATCACAGCCGATGCTATTGGTGATTAAGTAAGGGAAATTTCCTACCATGACGCGGTGGTAGTTTGTAAAAGGCAATTGTCAAAAGGGGAGTAGTTGGGCCGCGTCTCGGAGTGGCTGAGCTCTGCTGCTTTGTGGGGAGGAATTGGACCCCGCTTCCCACAGCCATTCTGTCGGGGTTTCTGGCGTGTTTTTGCGGGGATTATTGACGGGCCCGCAACAGTTTGACTACCACTTCGCCTTATTTTGGCTAATGCCTACCATGCCCTAGGCGTAAGGATGGGGGAAATACCAGCTCCCACTTTGCTTGCGTAATTTTCTGCCCTTAATTTACGTTACGATGCTTTGCCTAGGTTCTAGAACAGCACTCACCAGCAAAGCACCCAAAGTACTGCAACATTAAGGTCCTAGTTAATATTGGTACATTGCTGAACACCGCTGGTACTCGCTACAGACTTTATTATTGGAGAAAACTAGCACGAAATAAAGCAACGTGATGCACAAGGTGTGTATCAATACATGAGACGTAATAATCCCTCATGTTCGAACAAAATCAACCCCTAGAAGCAGGCTTGTGAATGCCTTAGCAATGCGGACTCAACTAAAGTTCACGCCATAAAGCGCTTTGTTAACGTTTTTGAGATTCATTTCTTTATTATGATCTGCAGGCTCCCCTAGCTCATTGGTGTCCTTGACAGCTTTATGGATATGAAATATAGACTCTAAGAAATAAAACCTCGCTATTTATCTATGAAACGTGCGTTTTTCAGACTCAAATGTGTCACCGTATCCTAAAGGGCCATAAATTATCCAAGTAGACCTGGCTCATAAAGTCCTGATGCAACCTTTGCCACCACTTAAAGGCTTTAAAAAATACTGGACCTTATATCCACAGTGGTTGATGTGGCTCGGTATCCTCTGAAAATGGTACACGGAGGCCTTCTAAACGTAACTAATTGTATGTTGTCCTGAAATCGCTTGTATATATAACATCTCTTACTGAATTTCCAGTGTTTTCGCGAAAATTGTGGCTTACTTGCCTATATGTGTATGCTCGAAAAGCTTGCTTTTCGGCCAGGTACGTCGTACCTAATTGTTGCAGTCTATTTGGGGCTATATGGCCTATTGCTAGATAGTTATGCCTATTTATAACTTATGCAACGTCACCAATTTTTTACTTTTTCTTTTTTCGGATATCTGCTTGTAAAGCAGAAAGTCAGCTTAGGCGAAGCAAAATAATCGCTTTATTTGTAGACCACCATTCAGTCGCAAATAACTTGAGAATTACTGCAAGCAACAAGCTGTTATAACTTTTAATCGAATCAGCAGTTACAAGTTGTTCTGTTAAGCCTATTTATGTTACTATTCACTATATGATAGCATTATAATGTTTAGCTTTTGTGCTAGACATATTCAGTTTTTATTATGGCCCTTGGGATCAAATTTATCGCAAGACGTTTTGGTCGTAGTTTACCTTAATGTGTATTTTTCTAGTTAAGTACGCCGTTGTAGCATACTTCTTAAAATACGCGTTTTATTTTTATTTGCCTTTCTAGTCAGTATTTTTAGCATTTTCCTTCATTGGATCGTTGGCCCATCGTATATTAGCGAGCAGAAGAATGATCCTTTGGCAGCTCCTTCAATTCTTGAGCATTGTGAAGGTAGCGTGGGTTACTGCGGATCAAGGTTCCGCTGAGGACCACTGTAGCTGTATTGGAGGCAGGGGGATCCCCGCGCACAATGGTGAGAAACCAACCTTTGTTTAAAACGTTCCTCTGTCCCAGCATCAAAGATAATCCC
This sequence comes from Dicrocoelium dendriticum, assembly GCA_944474145.2. Classification (NCBI taxonomy): domain Eukaryota; kingdom Metazoa; phylum Platyhelminthes; class Trematoda; order Plagiorchiida; family Dicrocoeliidae; genus Dicrocoelium; species Dicrocoelium dendriticum. The sequence goes on from OX104063.1 coordinate 188,603,812, forward strand.
TGGCAACCGGTTCCAAGCATTCACTACGCAAGCTGCTAAGGCCAGGTTGAGCGGAGGTTCCTCTGTTTGAACTGTATCCAACGATGGTCTTGTGTCGAAATCTCAGTATTGAGTTGGTAGAAGTCCTGTAACTCGCACCCTTCTACTCCTCTGAGACTATGTCGAGTGAATATCAACTCTCTGCGGTAACGCCGGTAACCCAGCGAGAAAAGGTTCAGTCGTTCAAGTCGGAGTGGATAAAATAGGTTTCGCAACTCAGGGACGGATTTGGATCCGTGCCGTTGTACCTTCTCTATCACATGATATTCGGGTTTTATGAGAAAATAGGCAATGGGTAGTCCGTATGCAAGAACTGGGCGTATATGCGAGCCCAAGAGGAGTCGGTAAGCCCCGGAGTCAGGAAAGAAAAACCTCTGCGTATAGAATGGAACATCTTGTAGGCCGCGGCGACCCTGTTCTGGGTGTGTTGAACAGATAATATTTCTGATGACACTGGTACGCCATGATCCCTTTCTTGTGTTGCGCTTCTGAAAAACGTACCGTTCCAAGTGGGTTAGTTGCGCCACCCGGGAGAACGGAGCATCTATCACGATTTACGGGCAATTGCCACTTAATCGACCAAACATGGAATACATTAGGCATAGATGGTAAGCTGGCAGTGGCTTCCAAACTGTATACTTCCATCCACAGCTTTAAGACGTTAGCTTAGGTTTTGCAGTCTATCTGAAAGTGGACGGCAAGTCTTTGCTAAGCTATTGCAAAGTACGGCCCCGAGGGATCCCACTCGTAATAAGACCAGCGGTGGAAATGTGTCATTCGCCGGCACATGCATTAAGCAGTCATTTAGAAAGTCGAAGATCCAAGCCCGAAGGTACCCAGATGTATCGATTACTTGGAGTTTAACCAGAAGCCGATCATGCAGGACTTTGTCAAAAGCTTAAATGAAGGCAACAAACACGTTGTCCAGGCGGTTGCCGGAGTCTAGCTAACTTGCCCAGGTCTAATTAGCAAGAAGCAATTTCGAAGTGCAAGAGTGGGTTTTTCGAAACCCATGCTGTGTATAAGAACTGACATTCGGTCACCCAAGCTGAAGCTTAACAGTCCGTTTTAGGAACCATGCCATAACTTTACACACCTTTGATGTCAAATGGGTTGGACGATACTTGGCTGGGTCATGTTAACTTCCTCCTTTGTGGATGGGTTTGACAATACCCACATTTTAAGCTGATGGAAGGCGGTCTGCTTCTGGTGGGCAACGAAAGACCTGACATATAGGTAAAGCTATGTAATCCATCACAGTTTTGAGGAATCGAGGATGTAAGCCGTCAGGACCGGGTGTGCTGTACGGATCTAACGCAAGAAGATGTTTCATCACAGAATCAGTGTTAATATGTACTTGGACCAACAAAGATGGCAAGGTGGATACGGTTCTGGCGCTAACTAGTCTTTCACGCAAACAGAAGCGCATTGCGTAGCTAAGTGACTAGCTTTCGCGACGTTATCGTGAAGTAAAGCTTGACGATCACAGGAAAACACCGCAGGGATGCCAATATCAGTTCTAGAGCTCCTGTTCAAATAAGAGCAATGCATGTTGGGCGCACTTCTGGTGTGTTGGGCCACTAATAGTTAGTACTGTCGGAATTGCTGGCGCGTCCTCGAGACACAAACATTGCTGACGGTCTTGAAGTGAGAGCACTCTAGTTCTGCTCGAGATTGCCTGAAGGGTACCCATAATTTGCGCTTTATACTGATAGTTGACCTTAATTCTCGATCTATGCAAGGTGAACCAGTAGTGCAGGACTTTCGAGGGGAGACGGGAAAGACCTGCTCAATTAGCGATGGCCTTTTGGAGAGTCCAATATTCCACGCAACTTCGAGGTGAATGTGTTCAATGATACAATAATCCGTAGCGCTTGCGAGCGTTTTCAACTGAAGTTGATGTGCTGCGTCAAAAAATTCCGTCGCTGACCACTATGGCTACAGTTCCTTAGACGGCAAGTGCAGTGGAATGCCTATGGGTTGAAGATCGGTTAAGTTTGTGACATAAATAATTGCTGGCTAGCCGAACAACCTCCTCGTGGTGCCAGCTGGGTGGTTCGGGTTTAACCCGTTCCAGCAAATAGTTCGGCGGCAGTGTTCCAGGACGTGGTGGGTTTTCGCCTGGCAAGCGTTCTCCCTATAAAAAGCCACAAATGTCTGCTTAATAACACTGTGACGTGGCGGTCGTGACTCGCCACAAAATAAAGTCACTGCCCCGTGGGTATCCGAATAATCCTTTCCAAAGCACGGACCTCCATCTGCTACTCCAGCACTGCCGACGATATAAGAGTCAAAATTAGAGCAGCACAGTTACAAACAGGAACCTCCCAGTTACACACCCAGACACACAGTTACATAAGTACGTACCCCTACATAAACATACACTGGTACGGCAAACATAACGGATACTTGCACATTCTTGACCACGCATTGTTATGTCAAAATGATCATGCCTGTTAAGGCATGCCTCGCCTTGTCGAGAATAAAAACTTTATTTATTTATAAATATTTTATTCTTGACTATGCGAGGCACTCCCATGGAGGCATGATCAGGTATGTGTAACCGTACAGACATTTGATGGCAAACGTAAAAGTGACAGTAGAAAATTTTTCTTATATCCACGATTGGAACTGTACAATGGTGAAAATGCGAAACAATAAGTTGGCTGTCGTGAGATCGGGACCCGTTTGTTGGGAACTAATCGGTCTGTCATATATTGCAGTCATGCCTCGGCTAATAATAGATTGAGAACCCTGAATGATCTATTAGAAGCTAATTGAATAGCACCATCGATTGAGACATGACAGTAAAGTGCGTTCGTGCATAAGTAACGCAAAGTCAACGTTGATATCGTAGAAAGTAAAATGACAACAGTATATGCGTGAATTCGTAGAAAGAGGAGACGACCGTAAATACGGATGTAGAAGTTCCAGTGTAACGAACCTATCTAGAATGGTGACGCTAGTTGACCTGCCAGTGGGAAGTTATGGGCAATGACTTCATTCGGTGGCCAGTCATGTTCGCCACGTTGCAGTGTTGCTAAGCGGACATTTGTGGCGTTTTATAAGGGAACGCTTGCCAGGCGAAAACCCACCACATCCTGAAACATTGCCGCCAATCCATTTAATGGCAAGTTGTAACTGGCTATGTTTCTTGTTGAACGTTTGTTTGCTCCGTTCTTCATAGTCACGTTGCGTCCCGTTTTTATGCTGGCTGACGCGTTAGGCGAGTGCCTATTGCGTTCCTGGGTCCTGTCCTGTTTTTAAACAAATGACTGTGCCCGATTGGTAGGTCAGGAACTAAGCATTCATTATGCTTATTATGTGTTGATCATCTGTAGAACCACGTGAAGTTACCGAGGAATATCCACTGAAATGTGTTGAATTGCTGTTGAAATCCTGTAGGATATGATATGGTTCCGCAGAACGAATCTCTGTTCTTCGGGGTATGTAGTGACATTGATTAGAAATATAAGAAACCACAGCCAATTGGGCGGTCAAAGTGGCTTGAAAAGCTCAGAATGACCAATCGTTCTGGCTTTGATACGGCAGGAGAATGTGCCTTCCTAATTCAAAGGAAGTCCTCCAGGCAACAGGTATGTGGTGGCGATAGTGTTGTGTAAACTGAACCCAATGGTACAAGCCTCGGAAAAATTATATCCGTGCAAGATAGCGAATGATTTGTCCGGTTAGTCAGTTGTAAAAAGGGTTGATAATCTTTCGCTCATGTCCAGATAAAGGAACTGTGTGCCTTGTATTGTTGTCACCACGATGGACAATTCTTTTGGTGCATGTCGCCGTACCAGTGACAAATTTGGGAAAAGAAGGCAACGAACAGAGACAGTCACACAAGCAGAAGAACGAAAAGAATCGGGAATGCAGTCGGTCGATTGCTGATGGCTGAACTATTGTACCCCTATACATGTAATTGTTATTTAACTATCGTATATACACGTGTAACATAAGTGGCAAAAACTACGACGAGAAGCGAGCAGAACACGGATCAGTAGAGCATGAAAGGTTGTTCCAAAACAGGAATGAAGTTGAAGCGAAGAGGGTATGAGGAGTCCTAATGCGCATATGCTCAATCGGTGGGAACCTGAGAGGAGGACGAGGTGTGCAGGTCATGGGAATGAATAGCACTTAGAAGAGGCGACAGGGACGCGTTGCCTTAGTCTTACATTGGTAGGAATGTAAGAAGTCAGGGAGGACAAATGCATGTGTTAGCTACCAATGAAGAAGGAAGGCAACAGAAAGCACAGGAAGGAAAAAAGGGTCGGAAAACAGGTTCTAGTGAAGAGAAGTGGAAAAGTCGCCGACGTACTTCAGGTGATGGTTCATCCGTTAATAAAAGGAAGGATGAATAATGCCCAGTGATGTAATTAAGATAAGGATAGCAGAGCGTTGCGCCGGAATAGGTAGATAGTATGGCGAACAAAGCACAAAGGATGAGGGCACAGCGTGTTGGGACTACAGAGACTAAACCGTTTATGTCTCGGACGTCTGGAAGCAATCAAAAAGAAGGAGACTGGACAGACGAGGCTAGATTACAGCCAAGCCCGAAAGTACTCTGTCCAGTTGAAAAAGGAATGTAAACAGAGGGCACGAAAAGGAAAGAATGAGGTCTGGGAGGAAAAGTATCTATTGGGGAGAAGTAGAAAAGTGCACAATGGTCTCGAGGTGTTGTGAACAGTTTAATGGATCTGTCGAAGATTCATCGGTAAAACCTCAGCAGGCGGAAAGGAGGCCATTAAGACGAGACTACCATGTCGGCTCATAGAGAACAAGCAATGCTATTATTGCCAGTATGTTGACAGAGTCGGCAGAAATAGACATGTTAAGCTTGTAAGAGGAACAGAATAAAAAGATAAATCACGACCAGTACTGCTCATGTAATGAGAGTCACTGTTGTGTCTTCAGGGCTCGACTTAGCGGCTTCCTAGATTGTGCCACGCGATTCAAAAGACAAACCACTGGACGAGTAGTATATTGGCGAAACACAGAACAGGCCGCGTTGGGATGAAAACACCCTGATACAGTTCAAATCACGGAAGTGTGCTCGTTTGATTTTATATGTCTCAAAGAAACAAGGGACGTGTGAGTGGCGTGAAACAAGCGATAGTAACAGTGTTCTGCAACATGGAAAAACACTAGTCTGCTTGTAACTAAGACTGTTCTAATGCAAGGCACACGGTTCCTTGTGGGAAATCGCGCACTTACCTTTCCGAACAAGTCAATTTGTTTCGTTTCGGTGCGCATTTGACTTTGGTCTGTGTGAAATTCTGTTTTTCCATCCAAGTTACAAGATTTGGCCTGAATCAGTGGCGCCAACTCGACTTGATTTTCAGACAACGCGATTTTCCTTAGAGCAGGCCGTTCGAGACCTAACACCTCCCCCTTGTTGAAATAGTTGAGCCGGTATTGGTATATGTCTTCCTTCGGGGGTCTACTTGCATGGGCTGCACGCATCTTCTTCTCCGTGTTGGCCTTAGTTGTTTTTCATTTTCAGCTCGTTCCATGGGTTGTGTATCCTGTCTAATCGAGGTGCTTGGCTGCGAAGGGTACAACAATTCGTTGAACGCAAATCCTTCGGAATGGCGCGCCTCTTGTATCCTTGTAATCCGCGGTCGTAGTTGGTTCGCATGGCGAACCCACAGCTGTCTGCCAACACGAACATCGTACATTACTTTTCCGCGTCGTCCTACTACTTGACCTGGTATCCAACTGATTTGACGCCCTTGATGAAAGGCAGCAAACACTGCGTCACCAATTCTAAAGTTTCTGTGCCGTGCTCCATGTTGCTTGTTGTAGTAAGTTTCCATTAGTGAATTCGTATGATGTATCGGTGGGCGTTTTGGAGTCATCAAATCTAGTGTGGTCCTCAGTCTTCGACCCATGAGTGCTTCAGCGGGTGACTTTCCATCTGGTGCATTGGGATTCGGAGTAACCCGATAATTTAGCAGAAAATTTTCCAGCCTTTCATCCAGGGTCCCCTCCCCCTTCGATTTTAACAAAGCACGTTTCAGGGTATCAACATACCTTTCTGCTTGGCCATTGGATTGGGGATGATAAGGTGCAGTCCTCATATGCTGTATTCCATTTTGTGCACAAAAATCAGCGAATTGATAAGAAGTGAACTGTGATCCATTGTCTGATACGATCGTTTGTGGCAGCCCATACTGACTGAAAAGACGCTTCAGTGCAAGAATTGTGCTGTTTGAGGACGTATTTCGCATCACAGTAACTTCAGGCCACTTACTGTATGCATCGACAATGACGAGAAAGAAAGTTCCCTCAACTGGTCCCACAAAGTCCACATGTATTCGCGACCAGGGTGATTCGGGACGCGGCCAAGATTGTAATGTTGTGCGCACTGGTAACTTGGAAACACTGCAGCATTTAGAACAGGATCGTCCAATGTCTTCTATTTGACTATCCATTGAGGGCCAAAACACGTAACTGCGCGCGAGTGCTTTCATTCGGGCGATTCCTGGGTGACCTTAATGCAATTGCCTCAGAACTCGTTGCCTGAGTACTTCGGGAATGACAAGGCGATCTGCGAAAAAGAGACAGGCATCGACTTCAGACAGAGCATCACGTCGTGTGAAAAACTGTGCAAGCGATGTGTCAGGGCACTGCTTTGGCCAACCTTGTCTTGTATAAGGCAAGACTTTCTGTAGCAATGTGTCCCGACTTGTGGCTGCCTGAACCATTCTTGCAGTTAGTGGTAAAGTACTCACGGCGTCCTGTATCATGTCGCTGATATCCGTCTCGGTTGTGATTGAAGCAATGACGGCATCCTCCGGCTCACGTCGACTAGTATCGATTAATCTGGACAGAGCGTCCGCTTGGCCAATGGAGTCAGTTGACGAGTACCTCATGTTGAATTCGTATCCCAAGAGCAAAGTGGCCCACCTTTGAAGACGACTGGCTGTATATGCCGGAATACCCTTTTTGGATCCAAAAATGGCGAGTAGCGGTTTGTGATCGGTCACTAGTGTGAAACGCCGTCCGTAAATCATTTTGTGAAATTTCTGAACAGCGAAAACAATAGCGAGGGCTTCCTTCTCAATTTGGCTGTAGTTCTTCTCAGAGGGCGTCAGGGCTCGTGCCGCATACGCAACAGCCTTTTCTGAACCATCTGGAAAGAGGTGTGAAATGACTGCACCGATTCCATTGCTAGAAGCGTCTGTTGTTAGAATGATTTTCAGATTAGGATTGTAATGGGTGAGCAACAGATCTGATTTTAGTAGCGATTTCAATTTTTCGAATGCCTGTTGACACTGCCTGGACCATTTCCACTCGACATCTTTCGTCAGCAAATGATTCAAAGGTTGACGTAAGTGATGCATCGCTAGCAAAAATTGGCCATAGTGACTTACCATTCCAAGGAACGATCCCAGAGTTGTGACATCCGTTGGTGTGGGCAATCTGTCTATCAGCTCAATGTTATCGGGGTCAGGATGTTGTCCGCGTTCACTGATCACGAATCCCAGGAACTTACCAGACTTCAAAAAGAATTTGAATTTCTCTGCACGTAAACGGAACCCATAATCTTTAATTCGCATCATCACATCATCCAGTCGCTGGGAATAGTTACTCCTGTGTGGTGCCCATAATGATGATATCATCCAGATAGGCTGCAGCTCCAGTTACTCCAGTCAACATGGCATCCATCACTTGCTTAAAAATTGCTGGAGCGGTTTTAACGCCAGACGGCAGACGATTGTATTGGTACAGACCACGATGAGTGTTGATCGTGAGAAGCTTTCGACTTTCAGGTTCAACTTCTAACTGCAAATATGCATCAGCCAGATCCAAAGTAGCAAAATATTTACCACCGTTCAGCTTCGCGAATAGATCGTCAGGAAGTGGGAGTGGGTACTGATGTGGTTGTAGTGCATCATTTAAACCAGTTGAAAAATCTGCACAGAGGCGAATAGAACCGTTCGGCTTCTTAATTACGACAATAGGAGCAGCCCACGGTGAGAAATTAATGGGCTCGATCACACCAACTTGCCGCAGTCGATCTAGCTCATGCTCAACAAGTACTTGAGATGCATATGGGACCGGACGCCTGGGTCGAAACACGGGGGTAACATCAGGTAGTAAAGTAAGTTTTGCCTGCATCTTGTTGCCATGTCCAAGTTCAGGTTGAAAAACGCAAACATATTTTACCTGAAGCTGTTCCGCAATATTTTGACGTGGATGAGATGGCACGGTTGTATGATGCATCATGACGTTCGTTAAGGAACACACATGATTCAATGGCACACTAAGCAAATTCAACCTTTCGATCCAATCAATCCCAAGAAAATTAATGTCAACAGAAGAAATTAGGTAGATGGTTCCACAGAGCTTCAGATCCTTAAACCTAACTTCACATGCAAACTCACCATCTAACCTCAGTGGTTCACCGGATGCATTTTGGGCGGTCAAAGTTGTGTGCCTGAGTGGTGGTCTACCGAGTCTCATCCATAATGATCGAGAAGTTGTGGTAATGTCCGATGCCGTATCTAGTTGCAACGATTTGGGAACATTATTAATTTCAACGGTGAGGTACTTTCGCTTGCCGGCAAATTCTGTGCTACAGGTCGCGAGAACTACTTTTGTCTTTGCACCGTTAAAGTCTTTTTGGATTTAGAGTTCGTGCGTAATTTAGGGTCAGACACAGTCCTGGGGTTGTAGGTGGTGTGACAATGTGATTCTTTATGACCAAGGCGTTTGCACTTCTGACAGAGATGTTTCCTATAGGAACAGAAACGTACGAAATGCCATCCACCACAGTTCCAACAGGAAGTTGGGGGTTTCTGGTTGGGGACTCTATGGCTCACTTTTTACCGCGAACAGCTGTGTGATAACTTTGCGGTTCATTTCTGAAATGAGCGTTTTCAATCATTTTGGTATCGTGCTTTATATTAATCAGTCTCTGGCATTCAGCAGCAATGTCCAGTAATGTCATATGAGGTTCCTGTTCTAACTTATGCAGGATACGTGTGCGTACGGTAGCATCGGCGTAGGACTGAAGACTACAAACAAATATGAGGCTTTTGAACTGATCAGGTGTCATCATACCCAGTTTGAAACGTTCACATTCTGTATTCACAACTGCAGCATGTGTTATATAGTCATAAATATCACTTTTGACCAACTTAAAACAATGCTAACGAATACTGAACAAGGATGCTTGCTCACCGAAAATAGTCTTCAGTATTGTCACCGTCTCGTCGAAGCGAAAGTCTCTGGAGTTCTTTGGTAGCACAAAATTCTTGTACCGTCCATGTTCGACTGCACCGAGTTTGCGCAACAATAACCGAACTTTCCATGCATCATCTTGTGCCTCCAATTCAACGCGGAAAATATCTTCATATTTCTTAAACCAGGATTCAAAGGTTACTCCGTTTAATTCATCAAAAATGAACTCCGTAATGGATGCTGTAACTGTGTCTACTGAGATCCGTGCGCCAGCATCTTGGGATTCTGGTTTAATGTTCAATTTCTGTGCGAATAAGTCAAACGGCTGTTTCTGAAATCTCTCGGACTGCACCTGCTGTTGATGGAGGAGCTGCTGCATCTGCTCAAAAGATATGGCCACTGTTCAACACCTCCGTCGCCAGAAATCTGTTGTGTCTTCAAGGCTCGACTTAGCGGCTTCCTAGATTGTGCCACGCGATTCAAAAGACAAACCACTGGACGAGTTGTATATTGGCGAAACACAGAACAGGCCGCGTTAGGATGAAAACACCCTGATACAGTTCAAATCACGGAAGTGTGCTCGTTTGATTTTATATGTCTCAAAGAAACAAGGGACGTATGAGTGGCGTGAAACAAGCGATAGTAACAATGTTCTGCAACATGGAAAAACACTAGTCTGCTTGTAACTAAGACTGTTCTAATGCAAGGCACACGGTTCCTTGTGGAAATCGCGCACTTACCTTTCCGAACAAGTCAATTTGTTTCGTTTCGGTGCGCATTTGACTTTGGTCTGTGTGAAATTCTGTTTTTCCATCCAAGTTACAAGATTTGGTCTGCATCAGTGGCGCCAACTCGACTTGATTTTCAGACAACGCGATTTTCCTTAGAGCAGGCCGTTCGAGACCTAACAGTCACAGAGCGTTACGTCGCCAGTGCCTAGATCATTTAAATCGCAGACGTCCGCAAGGGGTCAGACCTGTAGACGAGATCGTATAAGTCAGCAAGAAGAAGCTAGACCGCCAAGTTAAAGTGGGAATAACAGTAGTGTGTCATAAGAAAAGAAAATTTTCGTGACGACAGATGCAATATAAAAAGCCAGGTAGCATGTCAAACGAAGCTCTCAGGCTGAGGGACGGGGTGCGTTGTAATTGCATAGACTAGAACTTTTGCGTCTCGGATGTCTGGAAACAGTCAGAAAGTAGCAGACTGGTCAAACGAGTAATGCAAATAGAGTGCGAAAACGAAAACGCTCTATTGAGGGGAAGCGGAAAAGCAAATTATTTTCTCAGGGAGATGTGAGCAGACCGATAAGTCTTTCCACCCCTGCTCATTGGGACACAGTAGCCGGAAGCAAAGAGACCATTGAGACGTGAGTAGAATGTCAGCTCAAATACAGAAAGCCGTAAAATTGAGGTCTAAGTACTAAAAGAGATCATCGGCGTAATATGCGTGTAAAGGAAGAAAGGGATATAATAATAAGGATGAATCATGGCCACCAATGCATTTCATTTGAGGCTTACGCGACGTTACGTCATTTAGATCTCAGAAGTCCAAGGTGGGTCAGAAAGCAAGAGACCGTTCAGATGAGTCCGGATAAGTCAGCAAGGTGAAGCTAGGCTGCCAAATAATGGTGGGGGAAAAAGCAATGTGTGTCATCAGAAGAGAAGCAGCTTGGGACGAAAGTGACTAAATGAAAAGGCAGTTATCGGGCCGAGCGAAGGGTCGCAGGTTAAGAAGAACTGTGTTGGGACCTCAGAGCCCAGATCGTTAACGTCTCGGTGTCTGGAAGTGATCAAAAAGCAGGAGGTTGGTCAGACGGGGCTACATTAGAGCCAGACCCGAGAGGTATCTTGGACAAATTAAAATGTAATGCAAACAGAGGGGCGAAAAGGAAAGAATTGGAGAAGTTGAAAAGCCTACAAAGGTCTCCAGGTGTTGTGAACAGACCTTTGGATCTGTCGATGATTCATCGGTAAGGTCTCAGTAGTCGGAAAGCAGGAGACCATTGAGACGAGACTGGAATGTCGGCTCATAGAGAGAAAGCCGTATTATTAATGCCGGAATGGTAACAGAGAGCGTCGGCAGAATAGACAGGTAAGTAGGAAAGGGATATAATAATAAGGATGAATCGTGATCAGCGATGCTCTTGAGGTAAGAGTTACAGTGCATTACGTCTTTAGAGCCTAGATCATTTAGATCCCATAAGTCCGTGAGAGGTCAGAAAACAGGAGACTGTTCAGATGAAACCGGGTAGATCATCAAGATGATGCTATGCCGCCAAATTAATGCGGGAATAAAGGTAATGAGTGTCATGAGAAAAGAAGCAGTTTGGGTCGAAAGTAACTATATGAAAAGGCAGTTAGCATGCCGAGCAAAGATCTGAAGATAAGGAGACCAGAGTGCTGGGACTGCAGAGCCTAAATCGTTAACGTCGCTGATGTCTGGAAGCAGTCAGAAAGCAGTAGACTGGTCAGACGAGGCTAGATTACAGCCAGGCCACGAGAGTTATCCGTCCAATTGAGTATGCGGTGGCTGTGTGGTTACATGTCCTATATGTGAGCAGGTCCTTGTTGCCAGAACTCGTCTTCAGCAACGCAGCTGCCCAGAAGTTCCGCCACTTTTGGGACGCTGAGTAATCGTTTTATGGCCGAGGAGAATTGCACTGCATTTTCTGATGCTCTGACTGTTCCTGGTAGCTTGTTCCATACGTGCGCATATCTATAGAGGAAGAAGTTTGAACGAATGTTGCGACGTGTCTTAGGGAGAGAGAATGAGTGAGGCTTTTTGCGTATGGGTAACGTGTATCACCCATCGGTTGAAAAATTCGCCTATGCATGAGTCAGAGGTTTTGAGAAGTTTGTAGAGGAATACGAGGTTGGCTTTAAGCCTGCGCAGCCAGAGAGGCTCCAGGCCAAGCAGTTTGCAGCGTCCTTGATAGTTGAGCGTAGATGGACCAAGAAGGCGCTTAGTGAAAGACCGCTGGACTTTCTCGATCCTCAATCTATCACTCTTCCGTGAATTGGAGATAACTATCGAGCAGTACTCTAAAATCGGTCGAGCACATACTTTGTAGAGCGTGAGCCGAGACTCAGCCAGGCTTACTGACTTCAGTATATACCCAATAATAGATCTGGCTTTGGCAGAGCTATAGCTTGCTTGTTCGGAAAAGTTAGCGAGCTAGAGTAATGCACACCGAGGTCGCGCACGGTGAAGCTGTTACCTAAGGATGTGCCGTTAAGAGTTAGAGTGTTGTGTGGTATAGTGCAACGGTAGGAGAGAACATTGCATTTCATTGGTAAGAATTCTAGTCTCCAAATATCGCACCAATTTTCGAGAGCACGAAGATCGTTCTGAATGTTTGAGAGGCCATTTTGTATGCAGCTAGGCTCGAACGAAAATGCGACTTTGATCTCATCGATAAAAACGTATGGAGTGCCGTATCGAAAGCCGCGGAAGACGTCATTAATATATAACGGAAACAGCAGAGGGACGAGTACACTACCCTGAAATACTCCGCTAGTTACGGGTACTCTTTTGTAAGACGTTTCACTTAGTTTTACGGACCGCGTTCGTCTAGAGAGATAAGAAGAAAGTCAAGCAAGCAGGTGGCCAGAGACACCGAATGCGGCTAGTTTCGCCAGCGGTCTATTGTTTGGAATCCGATGTAAACGCTTTTTCCTGTGTAAGGAGATAATGACTAGCGCTTGTCCCTAGTCAATGGAGTGTGTCAAGTAGTTCAATAATTCAAACTGGCAGGTATGGCAAGATGTAGCCGGCAAAAACCCACGTTGGGACCTATTTATGAGCTTGCGCTGCAGTAGGAAATGAAGCATTCCCTCCTTGACTATCCTTCCCATTACTCTGGGCGCAAAGGGTATGTGGCTTACAGGTCGATACGTAAAACATTTTCCCCTTCATGCATTTCGTCAAAGCAGAAAGAAGACCTAGGTTGCGATATGTCAAGATTTCGATTGCTTTCATCAGTCACAAACACAATAAAAGCAGAAACACAGGCACATTTATATACATGGAAAATATCAGCACACCAATGAAACTGCCAAAATCAAGACCAAGGCAACCTGATTGATTGCCTCAAGGGTTTATGTGCACATAACGCAGGTTGATAAGCGCTACTTAGCAACGCCTCTCTGATTGCCAACCTTATCGCGTTCCTGTTACGTACTAACACCTTGAACGCATTATTGGGGTTCGCATAGTGACCAGCTGCCAAGAGGCGTTTGGCGATAGATGATGACGGACTCCCAATAGTTCTGTGAGGCGTTCCGTTCTGTTGCGCTATCATTTGTTCAACCCACTTTGGCAAGTGCTCAGCCACCCTCGGAGCTAACCGACGGTTAGTCTTGCCTACGTAAACATCACCGCAACTGCAGGTGATTTGATAAACCACATGAGAGGCCGAACTAGCCGAAGGGTAGCTCTGCCGGTCCTGAAGAACCAGTTTACGGTAGTGTGCATGAGGCGCAACTGGGCAGTCGTGTATGTGCGATTTATGGCGGACCTGAGCTTGTGTCCGATATCATTTGCCACCTAGTCTCCTTTAAACGGCAATATCAAATACACAGCCTTTTTCTCTGCCGTTTAATTTATCAATTCACCTGCAGTTGCGGTGATGTTTACGTAGGCAAGACTAACCGTCGGTTAGCTCCGAGGGTGGCTGAGCACTTGCCAAAGTGGGTTGAACAAATGATAGCGCAACAGAACGGCACGCCCCACAGAACTAATGGGAGTCCGTCATCATCAATCGTCAAACACCTCTTGACAACTGGTCACTATGTGAACCACAATAATGCTTTCAAGGTGTTAGTACGTAACAGGAACGCGATAAGATTGGCAATTAGTGAGGCTTTGCTAATTAGCGCTTATCAACCTGCGTTATGTGCACATAAACCCTTGTGGCAATCAATCAGTTTGCCTTGATCTTGATTTTGGCAGTTTTATTGGTGTGTTCATATTTTCCCATGTATATAAATGTGCCTGTGTTTCTGCTTGTATTGTGTTTGCGACTGATAAGAGCAATCGAAATCTTGACATATCGCAACCTATGTCTACTTTCTGCTTTGACATTATAGGTCGACAGTTGTAGATATTTTGCAACAACCTCGTTTGTAACGTGGAACGACTATGGAGTGTTTCCATATGGTTGGGTAGCTGCCGCTAGGCATGGAGAGGGTGAAAACGTTGAGAAGACGGATTGGCGTATCCAGGCCTCCGAGTAATAATGAGGAAGATTGGACTCCGTCTGGGCCGGGGTTGTGTGTCAGCTTTAGTGAACGTGGAGCTCGACTGATACTGTTCATGTTGAAGTCAGTAGCGTGAATGCGATCGTCTGTAAACTTTGAAATCTTATTTGACAGTAACGCATTACTGCTGATGAAGGCAGCACATAAGTGCGCGTTAATGAACTCGCACAACTCTGCTGCGTCAGTAATAACCCTATTATCAGGAAGTACGAGTGAGTTAGTGAGCAGGTCGTTGCGGCCACTGCGATGGTTCATAAGTCGTACAATTGACAGCCTTGTTCTCACTGCGCAGTGCAGTGGGCTCAGCTAAAGTATGTACGTGACTTTGCGACTTTCTCCATTCTACTAGTATTTCGTTTATACGAATTATGAGGTGCAAATCCTTAGTGTTCTTGTAACGAGAGCGCACTTTCTTAAGCTTAGTGATAATTTTACGCGTGGGGACGTCATTGCGATTTTGAAGTCTCCTGATCGCGCACTCCAGTGGGGCTAGGATATCGAGACAAATCGTGAAGTTATTGTAAAGTTCACGGGTCGCAGTGTCCGCACTAGTTGCCAGGAAGAAAGTGTCCAAAGGAGCGGCACGGAGAAGTGAGCAGAATGCCTCCCAATTCATATGCTGTAGAGGCCTAAGGGCAGCTTAGACCGAGCTAACATGACGACGGGATTTGGGTAGCTTGCATAGTAGCCTCACAACCTTGTGGTCGCTGCCTGGAATGTTGTCTAACACGCCGGTAGTTGCATGCGGGATACCTTTGGTGAACATTAGGTACAAGGAGTTGGACTGTCTTGTGAGTGCACGCACATACTGAGTCCAGTCATGTGGGAAAACAGTGTCTACAAAGGCCATATAACTGGACGGTGCTGATTGAGCAAGCCATGAGATGTGGGGAATATTGTAGTCTCCGCGGATTATTTTATGACGGGCTGGAGGGATTGAAACATCGTGAAAAAGCTTAGCCGATTCGTCAGCTGTAGTACTAGTCTGATTCGGTGAGTTGTAAATGCAGCATGTCAGAAAGTCGACTTGGCCCCCTTTGGCCTGAATCCAGAGAGAATCTTCTGGATTTCCAAGTGGAATGGTTTGAAAAGAAGATGCATGGAATTCATTGCTGACATATATAAGACAACCACCGCCACGTTGCTTTATGCGTCCGCTACAGAAGTTCCTGTACCCAGGGATGTGCAGCGGAGCAGCAGGCGTATTAGCTGCATGTCACGTTTCCGTTGGCAGCACTACGTGGGGACTGAACAGAAATATGAGAGGGGCAAGGATGTGCATTTTATTTTTCATAGATCGGGCATTGAATAGTAGAGTTGTATATGAGTCGGTCGGATTGGTCTGGACGTAGGTTTCGGCCGACGGTGCTCCTGGCAAACCCCGTTGGGGTGAGAGGCTGGTCTGTAAGCATGCGTTGCGGTGCATGAACGATGGACCTGCGGAAGATAAGGTAAGAGGCTGGCGGTGGTCAGGGACAGTAGGTTGTAGGGGAGGGTAAAATGAATTTGGGTGTGTATAGGTTTGAGTGGTGAGATCAGGCACGGGGTCAGGTGTGGTGCAGTAGGTCAAACACGACGTCCAAGTGGCTGAAGCAGACTGGATGGCGTCAATTGCATCATTTCCAGTAGTCGGGTTAGGTGATACAGCGCCGTATCTTGATGTAGGCATGCTTGAATTGGGGGCCAGCAACTTGCTGCGTCCCATAAAAAAGGGGATACGAGAGATGTTTGGGCGATTCGCGGCGTGATCGTACGTGATGATCGAGTTAAAGATTCGCCGGGTTCAGAATGCCGTGGAGTGTAGTGTAGTGGGTAGAAACTGTACAGCCTGCTGCGGAGCGAGTATATGGGCAGCGCCACAGTAACATAGTAATACGAATGACCTTGAAACGTCAAGTATATGTTAATGATCGTGTTAAAGGAAGAAAATATACGATATGGTAACCGCTTGTATGGCACAGTAAAGCAATTTACATGGGCAGAATAATTAGGGAATAGACATAACGTGTCCTTATGTAAGCAATCTATGTTGGGGATACGTCAAAGTTTCTTTTGGACTTTATACTCCCCCAGCGGTTTCTTATTCCGGACGATAGCTTCCATGTCATCAGTCTCTTCTTCTTGGTACACTCCTAGTAGGCAGAGCTGCCTGACTTCTCTTCTAAATACACTTTTGCTTGTCCTCAACAATGCATGTCGAACTAGTTGGCTTTTGCTATTGATAACTTCCTCCACAAAACACCCATAGGCCACAGACCCCTTGATGTGCGCAAACCACAAGCTAAAATTTGCTCGCCCTGCCCAAGACCTCGGACTTCAGTTAACCAATTCTGTCTATGCTGCAGCGTCCGTAGATATACACTGATCCATCTACGCCAAAACATATCGGACAGATGTCTTACCAGTCTCCACGTGCTGCTCAATTTATTGATAAGTTGATCGGTAGGTATTCAAGCGACCGATGATTTGCAAGCGTTAGTAGTTTCTTATGCGTCATAGCATGCGAATCGAGGGAGTGGGTACCGCTAACAAAGGTTTATCATTCAATATCCTTCCGATCTCAGTAAGTGTCGTTATAGGTACCTCTTTGTTCTCAACCATGCCGTTGAGAATGTTACGTAATAATGCACGAGTCGATAATTAACCATTCCCAACGACCTCCGCGATGACTAACGCATGGAGGCTTGAGCTTTTATTCAACCGCTCTGGCCAACCTAGCCTTTGTGGTCTGCGTATGAGCTAGCTGCTTCAGAAGGTTGCGTACTTCGGCTTCGGCTCCGTGGAAATTCTGTCCGTCATCGCTACATATTACCTTCGGCCATCCGCGTCTAGTTAAAACCTCGAAAATGCACACAAGGACGAACCTGCGTCCGTAGAGTGAGAAACATGCATGTGAACAGCCCGTGTAGTCAAGCAACTGAACAAACAGCCATATCTATTTTCATGTGTGTGGCCACGTTTCACTACCAGCGGTGCAAAATAGTCGATCCCCACTCCGGTGAATGCTGGTTGGTGGGTCAGACAGTGGTCGGTTATAATTGGGGCCAACATCTGACTCCGTGGTTTCGCACGGTTAACGAGGCATTTGGCACATTCGAAAAGCACGCTGCTTATGGATGATAGCCCACCCACTATCCAGTAGCGTTGATGAGGATCGTACAAAGTGTGCTGCGTACCACAGTGTCCATTGAGACAGTGGTAGTGTAAGATAAGAGGGCGAGCGACAACGTGGCTGCCGGTAAGTAAAATCGGATGCCTTGCGTCGTACTGTACGGAGAGTCGATCCAGTCTTCCGCCCACCTGAAGTATCCCATTGATGAGGAGCGGCTTGAATCGTCTTACTATGCGTGAGCGCAGTTTTAAATTTTGAACTCCCATGTCGGGTTCGTTGTAAGCAAGGAGGAGCAGCACCGCAAAACTTCTAATTGCACCAACTTAACTATGTGAAGCATAGCTTGTCGACTTCCAGCACTTTCCATCTAAGTTGGTTGGTCAGGTGCAGCGCGCCTCAGGTATTTGGCGACGAAATAAGATATGAATCGCAAGAAAGTAAAGAAATATTTGCGCAGGGAAGTCCATGGCGTGCAAGCCATAAATGTATTAATCCAGTGCTCCTCCAAATTTACCAAGAAAACATGACCAACCCCGGGTCGTAACCATTAAAGTGGTAATTCACCCAGATTCTCCGGAGGCGTGGGATATGAGGAAGGGAGCTGAACGCGAAACTGTGGCCCATGTAATCATTGGTGTAGTTCCTTCTTGAGCGACATCGAGAGTCCACGTGAGGCCATATCAGCCGGGTTCTGCTTCGAATATCCGTAGCGCCAGAGACGGAAGTGAAAGTATTGTTGTAGAAAGGTAATCCGGTTAGCAACGTACGTCGGGATACGCCCAATAACATTTCGAAGCAGCTTCAGAACCACCATCGTAACTGTCCAGAACGTTGTACTAAAATGGAGTGCCATCCCCTCTCTGACTTTTGCCGACATTCGCACTTTCAGTACAGCAGCAATGAGCTCCAACCGTGGGATCGACAACATTCTAATGGGACTGACAATTGTTTTCCTAATAATCAGGAAACTATTAATGTTACCTTCATCCAGCCCGCAACGCAAATATACAACAACGCGGTAACCGGTCTCAGACACAGCCGAAAATCAATCCAATTGCACAGCAGATACACCGCATCCGAACGGATCAATACAACGTTCGATGGACAAGCTGTTCAGACCATTGACTTTGGATAAACATTTGTTCCAATCTTGATGATCCTCTGCGGGTAGAGACTCAGCCCAAGCCAACTTCAATATTACGAATCTCTGTAGCACGGGAGCCATGAGACTGAGGCTCATAGAATAAATCTGCAAACGAGAGGATGGCTCTTTGCATCAACGTTATTTTAAAACCTTCAGGTTTAAAAGTTAGGTGGTCTTAGGTGACATTCCGTTTTAAACCAAGCCCCTTTGTAACACATTCGTCTTCAGTCGAATATCTTATTGCGGGAACCTTCGTTTCGCTGTCAGGCAAATGCGCGATAACCTCCTTCCGATTGCTGATCCATTTCGTCAAATGAAATCCTCCGTCGGAAAGAATACATGTATGTGTATAACGAGTTCACTTGTTTTGGGTACGGAAACAACACTAAATAAACAATCGCCGACATAAAAATAGTTCTCGGCTACTTCTTTAACCTATGACTGGGATCCACAATAACTGCCAACGATAGCTTGTCGCAAGGCAAAGTTAGCGCAGTTCGGCGCCGAAGTAGTGCCAAACTGATGTACAGTTCTGTGGTATTCGATAGGGGGTGAGTAAAGTTGCCGTTCTTCCACCACAGGAAACTCAATCAATTCTGATCCTTAATCGGAAACTAGCCCTGATAAAACATTGCACTAACGTCGGCCGCGACGGCGATTGGCTGGAACCTAAACCGCAAAAGTGTCCCCACTTGACGGTTTGACATATCGTTACCAGGCAGAAGTTGTCAATTGAGAGACGTTCCATGGTATGAAGCTTGTTAAGCCAAGACCACTCGCAGTTTATCGGGCTTAAGTGGATGCAACACCGCGTGGCGGGTGTGTACCAGATTTACCCTTTAATCTGCTGTTCAGGTAATGGAGCGAGTTCAGCATATCCTCTGAACCCATACCCTTCCGTGGCTTTGATGTATGCTCCGTGCAGTTTGGCTAACTTTGACAATCGTTTTTTCTGCATGGCAAGCCACCTCAGTGCGAATTGTCGGACACCTGGTAACCGAGGTCTACCGGCTTGCCATGGCAACGCAACCTCATATGGGGCCAACATTTCGTTTAGAAGCTTCCATTAGTTTTAATGCGCGTCCGTCATTCAAAGACATGGCTAGTCGTGGACCGTTTGGCCCGTCAAATTACCTTTCGTACATTTGCTCTAGTAGTCGTGGAAGACCAGTGGTATCGTAGCGAAATGCGTTGATCCCCTGTATTCGGTCAACTATCATTGATGTGGACTGACCTCTACTAGTCTCGTAGTTTTTGTTCGGTCCCAATACGATCCAACCCAATGGAATCTTAACAGCATACGGATCATCAGGATCCCCGTGTCTCTGATCTAAAACCTAGTGTAGGTATGAGTTGTCGCAACTAATCTAAATTCAACCTGTCCTTCCCGCTCCTGTAACCGCGGCCCGGCGAGGTGGGACCATCTGTTGAAATCGTTGTTTCTGTTGCTCCTTCCAAGATTTTCTGGGAGACGACTAACTGCCCTAATTGCATCCAGTTGGACCGCCCCCATCTATAGATAGAACAGGTACACTAACTAACTGGGACTCAACTTGGCATCGGCCAGCAATGATGTTAATTTTAGGTGTCGACACGGACACTCGAACCCCAATGACATGTAGTAAGGTTGAATCAGTCAGTGAAGTATCGGATCCAGTACCTAGAAGGGCTAATGTTTGAATGGTGCCAGCAGGCCCAGAAACAGGCAGACCATAAGCCAAGTGGTACAATAATGCATTCGCCGTGACTGAGAGCAAAACTGGATCCTTCAGTGTTTGGTGTTCCGAAGTTGTTTCGATCAGCGTGGAGTAGCGAGTGGTGCAGCAGCTTACAATTGTTCCATCCACAATACCTTTGTTAGCGACAACTCCGTAGTTCAGCATTCGGTTTGCGGCAGAACTGACACGGCCTATGGGCGCGACAGAATACAAGACGTTCGTTGAGGTCGAGATTTCGGTAATCAGCGCACTGCTCTAATTAGTGACGTCGTTCACAGGAAACACATGTGGGAAAATTTCGTTCTGATGAGGCCGCAGTGTTTAGGCAAGCGGCATATCGCCGAGGTTTAAGATTCTGCCTCTATCGGTGCTGGTCGTTGCTCCGCAGAAACGTGCGGCAACGGAAAAGTAAGTATCCACGACGTCTGCAGTTTCATCTACGGAAGCTGTCAAATCCTTGAAGTTCGGTTTTCCTTCAGCGCGGAGACCTATGACAGCAAGCTCGGCCCACTTGAGTGGCAGATGGTTGGGCAGCCTCCTTGTGATCAAGCTACTTGTTCTGGACGCATTCAACTCGGATTCATACCGCAATTGTTTCAGCATCAAGTAGCATGAACGCAGCTCCACAGCAAAACGAGACAAAGCCGCGAAATCATTGGGTCTGTTGTTAAGGCCATCAGTTAGAGCATTAGGGTGAGTCCTAGCAACTCTGTGGGACCGTCCGAGGCGTCTGTGCGAAATGTTCAGTGCTTCTACAAAACCTTCACCTAGGTTGAGTATTAAGCAACTTTCGATAGTTTCTTTGGCTTTACCACAGCAGTAATGTATCAGATATAAAAGTCTGATAGTTGGATCAGAACTAGATCTGGAAACCTTGACTTCGAAACGTCGCATAAATAGCCATTAGTGGGCAGGATCACCATGGAATTTGATCAGTTCGCATTTTAGAAGACAGGGTGACGTGCTGAGTCCAAAACCGCTGAATTTGTACTCCGGACATAGGTCACTACTGTAGCTAAACGCCCCCGATGGGGAACAAACCCGGGCACCAACGGATACCGACGGACAATCCAACTTAGCTACGGACGGGACGCGCGGATCCCCAATAACCGGTTTTAAAACTGCCAAGCAGATGGCAAGTTCGGGCGGGAGCACACAACCATCGGACGGAATAAATCTCGATCGTTCACTAACCAGCGCATCTGACTCAACTTCTGTTTTGCGGTAGTCCTTAACCTCAACCGTCTTCTCATGCAACATGCGCATGCTCGTTAAAGCCGACTCCAGCAGACGAATACGGGATTCAGCACTTTGAAGCTTCTCAGCATCGGTGGCGTTAACCTCGTCAAGTGAGTCACCAGAAACGGAAATGATTACCGTATTCAAGTTACGTACCAACAATACAAAGCATAAACTAAGTACGTCGTAAGAAACCTAAGCTAGAAACGACCAACAAATAAACCTAGACTTAAAGCTCTGTCTACTCAGATGAATAATCCGAAGCATCCCGTAACAGTGATTCTATAAGTCATGTTAAATACAGTACATGACTTACGAATAGGTTTTGCAATGGTAGTGCAGTGGGCAGTAAATGTACAGCGTGCGAAGGGGCGAGTATTTGGGTAGTGTCACAGTAACATAATAATGTGCATGACCTTGAAAGGTCAAGGATATGTTAGTGCTCGAGTGAAAGGAAAATATATACGAAATGGTAACCGCCTGTAGGACACAGTAAAGCAATGTAAATGAGCAGGATAATGAGGCAATAGAGATACCGTGTCCCCATGTAGGCAATCTATGTTGGGGATACATCAAATTCCTTTGGTCTTTACGGTCACCGTGGCTAACATGCGTTCATTTGCCACATCAGGTAATCCACTAAGCATACGCAGTACAATGGTTCCCATTTCTACAGCGACAAGTCGCAACGATTTGGCACGAACCACGTAAGTCAGCAACTAAACTGGGATGCATGTCAGTTTATATCCAAGTTATAAGCAGGATGAACAAACCAGACAGTAAGGCGGGCCTGCTGAACCAGCCTAAAGGAATCCTACAGAGCAAAGTGGATCGGTCGCTATTTACCTATCTTTTCACACCCACGGTGAGTACGAGTAAATCACCCGCAGCGCTGATATTTTACAAGAACCTCGGGATAATCATGAAACGTATACATACCTAAGAAGAATAGCTACACGCATACACACCTACGTACAATAATATGCATTAACTAGCTTGGCCAACATGTAATTATTTTACATTTTCCTACCAAATATTTACCTAACTAAATATATATTTTATTCTCACCAAAGCAATGCATGCCTTTTGGGAATGATCATGCCTAGATAGGTGTGTCTGGAGTTTTCGATAATTAACTTTTGATTTACAAATACACACGTATAAGTAAAATAGCGTCAGAGTAGTCAAGATCTCCAGGTGAGCAGAAGTGGTATTTCTTGGAGCAAATGGTTTGGGCTACACTAGATTGTCACCCTAAACCCACTAACAGCTAACCACAATAATTCGTTCCTCGGACAACCGAAGTGTTTTCCTACTTCAAGCTGGTTATTTATTCGTCGGAAATTTGCTCAAATCCATCTACCCAGTAAACATACAACACACAAGGCACAGACCGAGTTTGACGCAGATAAACCAGCCACCATGAATGATCCGCAGGGACATGCCAACAAGACAAGATCGAGGCAAACCGTCTAAATTCCCAAACCAGCCAATATTTCCTACTTAGGCTGTGACTACTTCTCTGGGGATGATGGATGTTACGTGTTCACTAAAGGACAAAATTTAAGTCACTATTGCTGCGCAAAGCTAAGCAAACATGCATTAGAGCGTGTAAACACAATGCCCTCTACCTACGGCCATTGAATACGGTCGAGCAGGTCCAGTCAGTTGTTAATTACACCGTTCACATATGCATTGTTCACAGTAGGGTTACGCCCGCCAAGGAGCACACGCTGAAAATAAATAAATAGTCTAATCTTGACATAGCGAGGCACGAGTTAATACGTATAATCGTAGCAGTACCAATACGAATATTTGGCAAATGTGCACTAATGTTGCAAGTTTAGCGGTGACAAATTGATTCTGTGACGTGTAATTGTGCGTTTGTCGGTATGAATGTTTTCAGTTGTTTTACTTGCATTCGTAAAATAGGCACCGTCGGTTTGCATATGTCCTCTCAGACCGTCTGCTTGAGAGGGGGTTAAAGAGAAGCATGTACTGGATAACGGGAACTGACTTTACTTAGTGTCGAATCAAAGTCACCACGTCGCAGTATTGTAAAGCGAACAATTTTGTTCCTTTTATAGGGAGTAAGCCTGCCAGGTTGAATTCCACCATGTCCCGAAACATTACAGCTGAACCATCCGCTGGAATAGACTTAATCATAACGCCCCAGCTGGCACCACGAGCAGGTTGTAAGAGGAACCACTAGTAACTGAAGTCTTAATCCGAACTCTCTTGCTGGCCACTCATCTCTCTCCTAGTGAACCGTTATCTGTCGTGCGTCTTACTTGCGTCAGTTTTACCGCAGAGGCTGTATTGCAAAAGCTGACCTCTCTACGCAAACACAGCTCGCCGGGTGTCGACGCCATTCGTCCTGAGGCATTGGGAGTAGCAGCAAACCAACTGGCAGGATATTTAGCTCAGTTTTTCCAGCACTGCTTAGACCAGAACCAAGTTCCCGCCATGTGGAAGCTTGGAATAATAAGCCCGATTCACAAAGGTGGAAGCAGATCTGATCCCTCCAACTACCGCCCAGTAACCCTTCTTCCTATAATATCCAAGGTCATGGAATCTATAGTTGCCGATGCACTGGTGTGCTATCTGGAAAACTGCAACCTCATCACTCCTGAACAGCACGGTTTCCGTCGACAGCAGTCATGTACAACGAATTTACTAATTGCACGCAGTAGTTGGACGGAGGCAGCCGACGCTGGAGAAGGTGTTGATGTGATCTACCTGGATTTTTCCAAGGCTTTCGATCGTCTAGACCATCGGATACTACTATCCAAGCTACAGCGTTACGGGATCGGAGACCCTCTTTTAAGCTGGATCGCCAACTTTCTATTTCAAAGGCAATTAGTGGTCAGAGTTCGGAGCTCTTTATCGGACCCCATACAAGTGGAGTGTGGTGTGCCGCAAGGCTCGGTTCGAGGTCCACGTTTGTTTCTGGTGTTTATTAATGACCTTGCACAGGGAATCGCTTCAAACTTCCTAATGTTTGCCGACGACATCAAGATCTGGCGCAGGATCCAGGCGAACGCCGACCAACATGTGCTCCAAAGTGACTTAGAAACAGTGTATCAATGGTCGATCCAAAACTTATTGCATTTCAAGGTCAGTAAATGCAAGGTGCTTTCCATCCGACATCAGGGCAGCTACTCATACCGACTCGGAACGGATGTACTGCAACAATCAACTCTCGAACGTGACTTGGGTATCCTGGTTCAAGATGACTTGGGTTGCTCCAGGCAATCGGAAAAGGCCTCGAAGACCGGGAATCAACACGTTGGGCTGTTGAGGCGGGCATTTGGACAAATAAACGGCTCCATATTTCGACAAATGCTCAGTGCGTATGTTCGGCCCCACGTCGAATACGCAATTCAAGCCTGGCATCCATGGCTGAAACACGACCTTAACGCACTGGAGCAGCCTCAACGCTGGGCATCTAAGAACGTAACTGGAATGCGCAATCTGTCCTACCAGGAGAGGCTGCGACGACTAGGATTGTTCAGTGGAAGCTATCGCAGGCTACGAGGCGACCTGATTATGACATACTTGATTCTGCGAGACCCACATCATGTGTGCCGCCCTTTACTGCAACTAAGCAGCAATACAAACCTGAGGGGCCACTCATTAAAACTCGCAGAACAATACAGTCGTCTGGAGTGCCGCAGAAATTTCTTTTCCATCCGTGTCTGTCACCCGTGGAATGCTCTCCCAGAATCGGTCGTCTCTGCACCGACACTAACAATATTTAAAAGACGGTTGGACGATGCACTCATCCACTTACACTTTGTTACTTAACACTATGTCTCCATCCTACACCTGGAGTTTACCCTGGAATTATTTGTTGTTAACTGTGGGTGTTGTGAATCTAAGTGGATCGCAGGACTGCAGCGAAGCAAACGATAAGTCCTCATTTTCGAATTTAAAGTGTTGACTATTTTACTATCCTTTTCATCATAATTATTATGTTGATATCCCCACCAACTATCCAACGGGGCTTGTAAAGCAACGCTTCTTAACCCGTATAAATTCATTGTTCATTGTTCAGTAGCTAGTCATTGTTAGCTCCATACAGCTTGCAAGGAGTCACTCCTTGACACTTCAGCCTTCATTTTCTTCTGACCTCCGTCTCTCTTAGCTTCCCTTGCACGTTGATTTCTTCATCGAAACTGTAGGTATCCAGTAGTGGTCAAACATCTTAGTAATATGGTTACACCAGCCACTGATACATCCTTTACTAGAGCCACTATCTCTGCTTAGTAGCAGCTAGTCGCCATAGCTCCCTTTTAACCTTGCGGATATCCGGAGCTCTCTAGGAGTCGCTCCTTTCTTACAATGTTTATTCTCTTGAATTGTCTGAGGCACAGCTCAGTTGGTTTGTTGCCCTATGCTGTGTCACCGTAGGATCCACTAGTAACTGAAGGCTTAATCCGAACTCTATTGCCGACCACTCTTCTCTCTCCTAGCGCGCCGTTATGCGTCGTTCGTCTTACTCGCGTTAACGCTTCTTGACAGCAGCTAGCCATTGTTGGCCCCACGTAAGGACGGAGTCACTCGTTTGCTCTCCTACTTTTTTTTGGATGGTTTATCTCTATAACCGCTCACTCGTTCATTTACCTATTGAAACTCTAGGGCTCCAGCTTATGGTCAAACGTCTTAATGATATGGCTACACCAGCCACTGATACATCCTTTCCTATAGCTACTATCTCTGCTCAGCAGCAGCTGGTCGCTGTAGGCTCCATTCAACTTTGCGAATACCCGTAGCTCGCTAAGGGTCAGTCCTTTCGTGGAATGTTTATTCTCTTGGTATAGTTTTTCCATAGCTCAGCTGGTTTGCTGTCCTATCCTTTGACAATGTAGTTATTCAATAGTAACTGGAATGATTAACCCAACAGGCACTTTCGGTCACCGAAACCCGGTCCATTATCGCTATATTTTGAGCGTTTTACCTTCAACAATTAGTCTTGCTTTCATATCCATTTACTCTTAGTCTGCTTCTAGTACGCTCAGCTTCCTTTCTTCATACACCCATGTACATTATAGTTATTGTGTCTTATGTAATCCTTATCCCGTGGAGCATATATAAATACGGCCACATCGTCACTGTATCTTTTGGTTTCCGATAACAACTAATCGTGACTACATACCCACCTTCTAGTCCCAGGCAGAATTCGAACATCGTTAGCTTATACCGCATGAATTTCTTACCGGAATCCTGCACTTTATCCTTACGCACATGATAGTATTTTACCCATTAGGCCACGCCATCCGCGTAATTAAAACATCTTTAGCATAATATCTGTTACACATTGTACACTAGTTGTCTCAAGTAAATGTCTTAAAGTAGGATTTTGATCCAATGTTAGGTAGATTGACTGTCCTTTTCGGTCTTCGCTCGGCCTGTTCCTCTCTGCCCTTTCTCTGAGGTCGTGAACATTTGAGAGATTCGGGATTGAACTGAGGAACTGCCTCCGTCTGGGATGGGACGAACTAACCAAAAAGAACTTACCTGGACCATGGAATCATTTCCATTCTAACCATCTGCACCCAAAATCGATGTCCAGTGTGGGTAGCTGGACACGAATTTTTCGCTCCCCGGCAACAACACATAATAAGCGAAGACTTCACGTGGTTCCGCAAAGGATCAACACATCATATTCAGAAAGAACGTATAGTACCCGACCTAGCAATGGACACGACCCAGGAGCGCAACAAGCAACCAGCTAAGGCATCAGCCAGCAGAAAAATGGGACACAACCTGACTGCGAATAACCGAGCAAACAAACGTTCAACAAGAAACATAGCCAGTTACAATTTGCCATTCAATGGATTGGCGGCAGTTTTCCATTACTGGTGGGTTTTCGCCTGGCTAGCTTTCTCCCTATAAAAAGCCACAGATGTCCGTTTAACAACACTGCGACATGGCGTATGTGACTCGCCACCAAATGAAGTCACAGCCCATAACTTCACACTGGTAGGTCATCTAGCGTCATAATTCTAGAAAAGTTCGTTATACTGGAACTGCTACATCTGCATATACTGTCGTCTTTTTACTTCCTACGATACGTTGACTTTGCCTTACTTGTGCACGAACACACTCTATTGGCAAATATCTCTTGAGCGTGCTCTTCCATACCTTCCAACGGATCATTCAGGGTTCTCGATTTATTATTAGATGAGGTCCCGTATCTCATGACAGCCAAATTATTGTTTCGCATTTTCACCATTGTATAGTTCCACTCATGGACATATGAACAATTATCTACTGTCACCGTCACGGTTGCCATAAAACGTTTGTACAGTTGTACATATCTGGTCGTGCCTCCATGGGCGCGCCTCGCCTAGTCGAGAATAAAATATTTATTTATTTATTTATTCATACCTACCAAGGCAAAGAGGTGTTAGATATTTGATGAGCATATTCCCTAATTCCACACCAGTAACAGCCGGCAAAGCCATAGAAAGATAGCAAATAAATAGCTGCATGTGGGACTGTATTGACCTACTGGACAGCGCAGATCCGTTTGTCGATTTGAACGGTAGCAAGTAAATGTAGTCCTATCAACGTAGCCTGTGAACCGCATTGGCCATCCATTGGCCATACGCACCATATTTCAGACAAGGTCGTCTGACGCAAATGACCGATGGCCGCTGCATCCTATCTTGCCCAAACGTCACTGTTTTCAAATCTACGGAATCAGTGGCTGTTCGGTTAGCTGTTATCAGCTTGAAGGAGTTGGCTACCTGAACGGTTGCATCTGCCGGAACCATTAGCTTCTGTACTAGTGAAACTATGTCCCAGGTATTTTCCAGCACATTACCGTTGCTTCTAACTAAACCAAGAAACCAGGAGAACAGCTGCCGGCTATTCGCCAAGGCCGATCGATATAACAGACTAGCACCTTCATTTATGCCCGCAGAAGCAAGTGGCTTCTTAGCAACTATGACTTGCTCCTACTTAGAGCATTGTACGCTACATTACCTAACAGTAAATTATTTTCCCCGTATTAGTACGCACGTTATTCGCAGTCACGGACCAATTTGTCTGATCTGATCTAAACTGCACGCGGCCGAATAATTAGACGCTCCTTTTGATGCTTCCATACTTGTACGCCGTTGCACTCCTTTTCTTCCTTCTTTTGACTACAGTCGGATTTTTTATTATCGCCTCGGGTTTACTTTACAAGATCGCTATTCGATTGCAAGCACCACCACATTTGTTACACGGCGCGCTCTTTGCTTATAAACATCATTATGGAAAGCTTGATGATGCTGGATATCTCTTTACCGAGGCGCACTATTTAGCACCGGAATGCGTCCAGTGTGGCATAAAGTACGGAGACGAGATCCATGTAAGTTAACTCGACTTTCAGATGTAAGTTCGGTCCTATTGTCACTCACTACTTTTACTGTAATGTTCATTTCTATTTTGACTTTTACATTCCGCATTGTCGCTGACAATTCCTTTTCCGCATTTCATTTTACCTACTGATTTTAGTACAGCTTGTTAGGACAAATAAAATGTACTGCATGAATCGCTTTAAACGAGTAGTCGAGGCGTATCCACCGAAGTGTTCGTCAAGATGCCCTGCATGACCGTTTTCTGTGCCCTTGGCCGTCATAGTGTGACATATTTGGGATGATTTACGGTTACTGGGGAAATCATCTAGGACATGTGTTTTTAATCACATCTCCAACTCGCGTAAATTGTCTCCCAGATTCATTGGTTGTTAGAGAGCAGAAGGAAGTTTCTTTGTCAACCCCGTCACTTCCCGAACGTTGCGAGGGTTGCTGGGATCATTGCAGCAGAAGATCGCTATGGATGTATTGTGGGCAGCAGAATCCCTGCGGACTCAGAGAGTGGGTATCCAACAGTCGTTTGAAACATTCCTGTCTCCGCATCGACGACAGCCTCTGGGAAGCTGTTCCATTCATTCACTACCCGGGTGGATAGGGCCAGATCGGACCGCACACGGAGTCGCCGCGGTTTGAAACGTTACCGCCGGTGGCCTCGAGTTGCACAACTTGTGTTGAGACAAAAGAACAATTGCAGCTCACTCTCCTGCTCACCTCGTAGAATACGCCGAGTGAATAACATACTTCCGCGGCGACGACGATAATCCAAAGGGAACAGGTTCAACCGTTGTAGCCGTAGGAGGTAGAATAAGTCCCGCTACTCTGGAACGGATTTGGATCCACGCCGTTGAATCTTCTCGATCATGTCACGTTCGGACTTTGTGAGCAGGTACTCAGCATGCAATCCGTACCCAAGAACTGAGTGTACATGCGAAGAAAACAGTAGTCTGAAGAGTGCTGGGGTCAGGCGTGAAGTATTCTGTAGGCGGATGCGACCCTCTTCTGGGTGTCCTCGATTGATTTGAGATCAGGAGACACAACCACCTCGAGATCCCTCTCTATTTGTTGACATTTATGAGCAAGAAACCCCCGATATAGTAAGCCCCGAAAGGCTCAGGAGCACCGATTGGAAAAACAGCGCATTTTTCACGGTTAATGGGCAACTGTCACTTTAGTGACCAATCTTGGAGCAGATCAAATGTCGCTTGAAGTCTGCCTGCATCTTCCAGACTGGATACCTCAATCCACAGCTTAAGATCATCCGCGTAGATTAAGCAGCCGGTTTGCAGTTCAAATGGCAGGTCGTTGATAAAGATATTGAAGAGTTCGGGGCCGAGTACAGAACCTTCAGACACCCCACTGGTCATAAAACTTGATCAGAAAGCGCTTCGTTAACTTTAACCTGCATGAAGCGACCGTCCAGGAAATCGGAGACTCAATAGAGAAAATTACCAGTGACACCGATTCCCCGGAGTTTGAAGAAGAGCTGCTCATGTGGGACCTTGTCAAAAGCCTTACTGAAATCGACAAACACAGCATCCAGACGCTTACCGGCACCTAAGGATCTTGCCCATTTTTCCCTAGCTACCAGCATATTTGTGGCGCACGAACGCGCCCTTCGGGAACCATGTTTATACATGAGAGAGGAACTCCAACTCATCGAGATGAAGGCGAAGGACCCGTTCCATAACTTTGCAAAAAATCAAAGTCAGGCAGGTGGGACGATAGCTGGCTGGATTTTGTCGGTTCCCTCCTTTGTAAATGGATTTAACGATTCCCACCTTCCAAGCAGTTGGAAGCCGCCCGACCTCAAGAGAACGACGAAAGATTTGACAGACAGGAGCGGCAATGTGTCCAGCCACGGTCTTAAGGTACAATGGGTATAATCCATCGGAACCAGGCGAGGAATATGGGTCTAGGTCAAGAAGTTTCATCACAACGTCAGTGGTAACATTCACGTGCTCCAGCAGGGAAGGAGGAGTGGGTGCAACGCTGTCTGGGAGTGGCGTTTCGGTCGAGTAGACAGAGGAATATTGCTGGGCCAAAAGGCTAACTTTCTCAACGTTTTCGTAAACTAGGTCCAAATGCTCACAGGGAGCCAAGGCAGTGATCCCACTGCCAGCTTTGGTGCTTCGTTTGAGGTATGAGAAGAGCGCCTTGGAGTTTGTACTGGAAACTGCAGCTAATGATAGTTCGTAATTTTGGCGTTTCTCGTTTTTTTGTGTTGCAAGCATTCCTGACCGTTTTGTAATGCAGTAGTCAAGCTCAAATCGCGTAATTCTGGAACGATCCCATAGTTTACGCCTTCTTTTCATCATTGATCTCAATTCGTGATCGATCCATGGAGGGCCTTTGGAGAAGGGGATGACCTGTTCAATGAGTAACGTCAGCTTGGAGTACAAGTGATTCCACGCTTCGTCAATATTGGGGTGTTCAGGGATACTCCAATCGACAGTGCTTGCGGCCGTTTTCAGATGAAGTGTATCGGCACGCCAGAAATTCCGGCGGTCGGCACGTTAGCTGTGAACAGCGAAGCGACGTGATCACTGGATTGAGATAGTGCAATGAGCACTGCTTCCAATGGGCTGTAGAACTGAAAGGTTCGTGATGTCTGATTGTGCTGGGGAGAGCACGAGATCCAGCATATGCGGCGTCTGATCTGGAGGAATACGAGTTGGTGTAGTGACGTGTTGGAGCAAATTACAATGAAGAATGGTCTCCAGTAAATTGGCCTCGAAGGACTCTAGGTCGGTCACAAAGGAGCAGATTCCAGTCAACAGAAGGAGCATTGAGATCCCCAACGATAAGACAATCCTTTCGTGCACCATTCTTCATGATTGAGTCCATCAAGCGGGCTCCGGATCCTGAAGGTGCTCTGTAGACGACACCAAATGTGAGAGAACTCCGTCCATCATGAACACGACACCAGAGGGCATCAAACTCATCGTCTTTGTCACTGGTCACTTCAACTACATGTACTTTGATATCAGTCTTCCAATAGACCATTACGACACTGCCGGACCTCCCTCCTTGTCGATCGGATCGGGAGAGGTGGTAACCGGGGATAGACACCTCAGAATCCGTGATGTCGGTGAATAGTCAGGTTTCAGTGAAGGCCATCAGGTCTGGACGGGTCTCTTAGGCAATCAAATGAATGTCATCCAATTTATTCCTTAAACTGCGCACATTGGCGGTTAACACGCATAGTCCATTTGTGTGCTTTATTGTCCCGGGATGAGGAGAATGGGTCTCCAACGGGCTCTCAGGGTCTTCCGAACCACGCAAAAATCCACAATATGAAGGTCAGTTTCACCATTTCCTCGGCGTGTTCGTAGCTCCTCAACGGTCTTTTTCATGTTTCTCCGATCCTCTGGAGAAAGATCACGTAGTACGTAATATGGCTCACCTTTGAGACGCGAGGTCCGTCGCAGAATACGTCGGCATTCCTCTTCCGTCTGACACACGACTTTGAGGGGGCGAACTTTGGGTGGATCCTCTTGCTTCCTGTCGAGCCGGAATGCAGAGACGATGTTAATTCCCTGTTCCCCTTCATCAAATAACAAAGAGACCAAGCGCTCGAAAAGTATTTGGTCATCCAGAATTCTTTCCGCTGAGGTGGCTTTGTTCGATTCGACTGCGTTCCTGATGATGAGGCAACGGTCCCGGGAAGGTGGAGTGCGCTCAGGGATTTGCGGTCTGTGAGAGGACGGATTTTCTTTGATCATTTTCTCTAGCTCAGAAAGTCTATTGAGAACTAGCTTCGTTTGCGACTGAGAGCTTAGGATTGGGTTTATCCGCGGATTTGGGATTAAACTTAGCGGCATTGGTGGCTGGGCTTTGACTGATTAAGGTTGTGATCACATTTCCCTTCACTAGGGAAGAGTTATCTCAGGTGTTGGATTTCGCCTTGACCTTAGAGACCAGCTTTCGTGGGGGCATGCTTTCAGCTGGGCACAGGCTGGTTATTGTTGGAGCGGTGGCGCTCGCCACGGCAGCATACGTCTTTGGCTTATTTTCCGGTCGACACATCATCTTACTGGAAGGTAATGACTCGGCCGACGTAGCGGAGAGAGTGCGGCTTCGGTTTGGTTTGGGTGTAGCAAACCCAGATGCAGGTAGGGAAATGGATGATGCGGGTGACTCATCTTCCGTATTGTACATGGCCAGGATGACGGCTGCATATACTGAGAGGACGATGGTTAGCCAGAAGGCGTTTGTCATTCACTATTACTCAACATGATTCACGATGGGAGCTCACGACCTCAGAGGCAGTGCGTTGAAGGCATTCATATAGGGCGTCATCGATGTTACGGCACGAAATGTGAAGGAATTGTGTAGGACTAGTAAATACCATTCCGAGACGGTGCGCGAAGTTAAACGCGGATACCAAAAGGCACTTGGAGTCGGTCACAGCGGACCGTATTCGATGGGCTACAAGAAGACGCGGACGGATGAAGCGAGGCAAGAGCAGTACGTTAGCGCGGTATCTTGCAAGGCCGTCGAGTGTCGAGCGAGTTGTAAGGAAGATTAAAACAAGCAAGTAATGTACAATTGGTCAACAATAAATAGTACCTAGAAGATGGTAGTTATCATTTGGGGCGTTACAAGATCATCGTAACGCAGCACTGGAGGCGATGACATGCGTAGGCAGGTGCTAGTATTTTATAACAACAGATAGCCGGCTCAGTGGCGTAAAGGGTCACAGACCTGCCTTGTAATCCGATGGCGTGGATTCGAGCGTGGGAAGTGTACCGGGCGACTTTCGCAGTATCCTAAGCCCATGTGCGACTGTTGGCGGTTACGCGGCAGCGAAGCATGAATACTGCGTACCGGCATACCGCTGATCTCCTTTAAAACAACGGTTAACACTGATTAAGCTGCGTTGGTTTGATACGTACTAGGTATGCCCGGTCACCGCTCACCGAGGAGGGCCTTGTTTCATTTGCCAGATGTAGGCTGGTGCTGGGCTCGAGGTCGACGAACTTTGACTTGGTAGCTGGAACTGAAGTAACTGACGATCAAACTCGGTGCCGTTGGTCCTCCTCGTCTTTTGGGCTCGTAGTCGGCATCATCATCATCAACAGCAGTACATCAGCCAGTTGAACTGATGCTTCGCTGCCATACAACCATGAGGACCTATGAAATAAAGAATAAGAAGATGGAGAGAAGGGGGACTTACCTGAAAACCTTAATGCCCTAAGCAAACATTCAGGGTCAAGGCGCCTACACCTTGTGTTAACAACATACCGTCACAAACAGCTGGCTATCGTGCAAAGATAAGGCGGCATCGGCGAGACAGCTTCCTTGCGGCTTTCACTGCCCAGCGTCATAATCAGCCATTACCCCGCAGATAACTCAGCACCAAACACACTTTAAACAGACAATCCAATTAGGAGACGGCAGCAGACGCGCCACTGGTGTCGGTTGCGAGCCATGTCCTGTAATGTCTCGAGCCAAGCACAAGGTGAGTCACGTGGACTCCAACCCGGAAGGCGAGACGGACCAACGGCACCCAGTTTGGTCGTCAGTGACTTCATTTCCCGCTGCCAAGTCAATTTCTGTCCACCTCGAGCCTTGCGCCATCCGACACCTGGTAGACTGAACAAGGCCCTCCTAGGTAAGCGGTGACCAGGCATGCGTAGCACGTGCCCGAGCCAACGTAACTTATTCAGTGCTATCTGTTGTTCTAGCGAGCTAGCATGATCATCACCACCTAGTACTCGCCTACGCACATCATCGTTGCGGACACGCTGGTGCCATCCGACACCAGCAATGCTTCGCAGACAACGATGATCAAAAACTTGAAGGCGCCTCAGATCTTCAGACCGAAGGGGCCAAGTTTCACTACCATAGAGCAGAACGGCCCTCACTGTGGCCTTGTATACACGGCCTTTCAGACGGAGGGAAACTCCCTTCTGTCGCCAAAGATGACGCAGGTTCAAGTAGGCAGCTGTGGCCTTTGCAATGCGTGAGCTCACGTCAGTTTCTATGCGCCCATCATTGCTGATGCAGCTGCCAAGATAAGTGAATTGATCAACGACATCGAGTTCCTCGTTAGCAAGCGTCAAGGGGTCATCGAGTGGCTGGTGGTCCTGCAGCAACACTTTGCACTTTGAAGGTGCGAAGTGCATACCAAATAATGGGACCACTCTGGATAGGCTATTCAGGGTTGATTGTGCCGCCGCAAAATCGTCGAAAAGCAAGACGATATCGTCCGCATAATCTAGATCAACTAACCGTTCACCAGGCAGCACTTCAACACCTACATCGTGAGATTCCGCAAGGGAACACTCCATGATACAATCCACGACGAAATTGAACAAAAATGGGGAAATCGGGCAACCCTGTCGAACGCCACTTGTAGTCGAAAAGCTATCCGATAGGGCACCATAGACCCTGACGCGGCCTCTAGTGTTCGAGTATAGAGCACGAAGGATGTTCACATATTTCGTAGGAACACCTTTCCGCGCAAGTATTTCGAACAGGATCGATCGATCGACTGAATCGAACGCACTCTTGAAATCGAGGAACACAGCTATTGTCGGTCTGCGGTATGCGTGGCGCTGCTCTAGCACCTGCCGCAAAGTAAATATATGGTCTATACAGCCACGTCCTGGGCGAAAACCGGCCTGCTCTTCTCTAATCCGAGATTCCCGTTCTGCAGTGAGGCGACGAACGAGAATCGAGGCCAGTAATTTTGTCACAACTGGCGTTAGGCTAATACCCCTGTGGTTCGCACAGTCTGTGCGACTGCCCTTCTTGTATATTGCCACTATAATCGATTCGCTCCAATTAGCCGGCACACTCTCTTCGTTCCAGATACGTTCGAATAGGGAGGTCAGTGCCCTGCAGAGGACCTCACCACCATCCTTAAATAGTGCAGGTGGTAGGGAATCCGGGCCAGCGGCACGAAAACGATTAAGGGCTGTGATCGCGTTTCGGACTTCGGCCTCCGACGGAGGCTCTAAACTAACCGTCCATGGCTCGTCCTGCATCACCTGAGTAGGAAGAGGTCCGGGAGCAGGGGGCCAGCTGAACTGATGTTCAAAGTGCTCAGCCCAACGAGCCATACGGCGCTCCTTATTGTGTATCAGCGCACCCGCGCTGTCCCTGATTGTCTCACTGACGCCTGGTTTTCTCGGACCAGTGGTGCGTACTAGCTGGAAGAGCTTCCGGTAATTACCTACTGCTCCTGCCTCCTCCATTTCTTGAGCCCGACTGGTCCACCAGGCTTCCTTGTCAGCACGTAGGCTCCGCTTTAGTTCACGCCTAATAGCCCGTCTGGTCACATTGTGTTCAGAACCAGCCGGGAGGTGCCTTCTAGCTTCCAAAAGGTTCACGGACCTCTCGGATATCCAGTGACTGGTGCGATGACGACTGATAGTGCCACAAGCAGATGCTCCTGCGTCGTGCATGGTGGCCGAGATCTTATTCCACTGAAGTTCAGTGTCATTAGGACAAGACAGCGAGAGTTCGCTATGCAGTGCTTCTTGATAGGCTTGCCTGACAGAGGGCTGGGACAATTTCTCCGTTGCCAATCGGGGGAGACGCTTTGTGCGCCTTCCGGTAAAGTTCATGGAGAAACGACAGCGCACCAAGGCATGGTCAGAGTCGACACAGGTACTCCAGTACGAGCGGCAATCCAGAATGGAACCGCGCCATCTGTAACTTATGGCTATGTGGTCTATTTGGGTCCATTGCTGACCAGCTACAGGTGGACGCCAAGTGGCACTTCGGCGCCCACTGTGTCTAAAAGCAGTGCTAGTAAGAAACAACTGGTGCTCCGCACACAGTTGCAGCAGACGCTCGCCGTTGTCAGTCCGTTCGGAGTTAAGTCCATACTTACCACCCAGCTGAGCTTCTGAAGAGCTCAGACGCCCTACTTGTGCGTTCATATCCCCTGCAAGTACTATAATATCTGAACTAGTAGCACTGCGTAGCAGCGTGTTCAGTTCGTGATAGAAAGTGTCCTTGACTGCATTAGAACTGCAGTCCGTGGGAGCATAAGCAGAAATCACAAACAAACAGCGTTTTGTTTTACTTCGCGAATTCACCTTAGCTGATGTCGTCAAACGGGCTGCACATAAACGACTGTTCACCGGAATCCAATCAACCAACGATAACTCAGCCTTGGAGCTGAGAATGATACCTACACCAGCTTGACCGGTGAGTGCCGCATCGGCGTCTCCGGATGCGTGCAACCAATAACGAGAGGATAAGCCGGGTGCAGTCAATTCAATAACCCCGTTAGGGTCATTAATCCTAGTTTCGGACACACAACACACATCAACACCCAGTGTGTCCAAGGTGCGAGCGAGTGCAGCCTGCTGACCTGTTTGTCTTAGAGTGCGGACGTTGTAGGTCGCCATGGAAACGGGACAGCGTGGTCTTATAAGGGACTTTTGCCGATAGGCGTCCGATAGGTGCTGTGGGATGGTGGCTGCAGATGGTTCTACTCCAGTAGCACTTCGGTTGCTGTCAATTAAGCTGGGAATTATAGAAGGAAGGTTAGTAATGGGGGCCGGGATGGGAGTAAGAGAAAAAGGTGGAAAAGAAAGAAGGGAGGCGCCAGCAGTAGCATGCTTTCGCTTATCCGCCCTGCTGTATGCAGCAGATAAGGCGACCCTTGATAATCTGCGCGACGGCCGATGCAAGATGAAGTTTATGTTGGAAGAAAATGTCATGGTTGTATGTGGGCTGGGATACTGCCAGGGCGCCCAGACCTAGACAGGAGAACGATTAGGGTCCTCATCCAAAGCCTTTGGCTCAAAAGTCTGTCCGCAAGGCAGCGGGGAGGTGGCAATGATTTAGTTTTACAGAAATGGACGCCATCCCATTTCAAACCCCCAACCTGGAGAACCAGGAGACTGAGTTTGTCTGACCTCTCACCATTGACCAACCTGGTAGGAGTAGCTCTCAAGATGCTCGGAGGCATCACCCAGTATAGCTCAATGGGTCAATGAGGTACGCAAACCGTCGCACCACGTTAAGGTCCAGTCTCGTTGCGACGGAACCTTAAGGTCCAGTCTCGTTGCGACGGCACTATTGGATCATCAGCTGCCGTCTAGTCGGACTGCCTATGTTTGATTCAAGTTCAACTTCAATTGAGACCGTGAATGTTCCGCCTTCGAAATCATCGTTGAGCCACAGGGAATGCGGTGGATTGATCTGCCATAGGAGAGCCAAGTCAACACACACGATTCACTTGGTCAACCAAACAATGCCCACTTGCCCTGCACTAGCAGTCCCCACTGTGCCAGCCACGTAAATAAAAGGAAATAAGGAGCAAGACAAGCTTACCAAATTAAATAAGTACTGTTGATATGCAAGTGAAACTGAATTAAGGTGAAGTAAGCCGTAGTAGATGAGTAAATCTTAAAGCATGTAGGAGAATATTTTAGACTGCAGACTGAGTGCGTCACGTCGGTATTCAAACTCTTTCACTGTCGGTGCCGTTACAACTGCGGGCGGCGCGTTCCACTAAACTATAACCTTACGCTGTAACCAAAAAGCTGCTCCAATTCGGTCAGATCGGGCTTTGTGCAACTTCAATGAGTAACCACGAAGGGTTGACACTCGAGTTGAGTGGAACAGTCCAGTTAAATCAGGACCAACCTGACCAATTATTATGCGATATGTGAGGACAAAGTCGCTTGTAATGCATGGAAAACATCCAACTTACGTAGCCTCTCAAGGTACGTCAACTTCTTTAACCCACGCACCATTTTCGTCCCAAACCGCAAGACCCGTTCACTTGCTATCCTGTCACGAACGAGGCATGGGGGACAAGCCTGTACACAGTATTCCAACTGTGGCCTTACGAAATCCGAAAATAGTCCAACGAACATTTCAGTCGTCATGATCTCGAATGACCGGATCATTCACAACATATTGAATCCTTTGCGAGCAGCTGCCGCTTAATGTTCACTGGACTTAAATAGTCATAGCAAGACTCCTAAGTTATCATGGAGTTGCATCCGCTGCACTTCGTTTCGTCGGTGCGTTATTTGGTCCTACGCATAGGACTGAACATTTCCCGAGGTTCAGGGGCTATTGCCACTAAAGGGACCAGTCACAAAGTCTATCCAGAGCCCTTTGTAGAGTCAGTGGACCAGTCGGATCGTTCACTGTGAACCAGAATTTTAGTTCATCCGCAAACATTAGAGATGATACTCCCAGGTCATCAGGTAAATTCTTATCCTATAAACGGGAGAGAAGGGGGCCAAGGGCTGAACCTTGCGGCACCCCACATAACGCATTGTCAAAAAGACAGGCAGAACCCACACGAACACTCATCTCCATTCCGATTAGGAAAGCTAAAATCCATCGTAAGACAAGTACAGAAATTCCGTAGGATTGCAGCTTGTACAAAAGACGCGTATGCAGAACCGAATCAAAGGGTTTGGAAAATTCAATGAGCATCGTGTCCACTGCCTTCCCTCGCTCGACAGCTTTGGCCAAATGTTCTAGTCACCAACAAGTTGGTAAGGCAAGAATAACCCTTACTAAAGGCGTATTGAGGGCTTGAGCAACCCAAAGGCTCTTAAATGTTCTTCGAGGGCATCTCACGAATTTTCCAACAACTCGACCAACACGCTCGTCAAACTGACCAGTCTTTAGTTTTCAGGGAGGTGTTTGTCACCTTTTTTAAAAATGGGACACAATAGCTCCCTTCCAGTCGGTGGGTAGAGAGCAGAAGGCGGCTGTAAGATATTCTCCGTAATGTCGCGATACCATCGTATTTTGGTATCAAGCGCATCCTTCGACTAGGCAGTTGGAGCAACGCGAGTACATTGCACAACGATGATCTTGTAAGACCTATCCTAGTTGTGTTCAAGAACCCTATCTACCGTGACTTGTCGCTCAGCCGTGCCGGCTTGTTAGCAAGTCGGATCAGGGGCCGATATCAAATGGTACCCGACATGCTACCTTCTGTACCCACCACACCAATAACTGGGTCTCTTGTTTTAGTTCCGTGTGTACATGACAGTCAAATAACGCAAATTGTAATTGATAATGGTTCCGACATCCTCGAGAGTGGTCGTTGCTTCCTATGGTTGTTCCACACAGTTACTTGACCCGTGTAACTGCGGAAAACTTGGTGATATCAAACAGTTTGATTTCTGCTCCCGTAGTCGAAAATAGTATGGAGGAATGGACCACATACTCTTCCCTGACGGAACGCGTGCGAGTAGTAGTATCTGCAACTTTTGGCCCAACCGTGGTTCAATTAATACCCTCAGCATTTGGGAACATTTCGGAGACTGTGTGTAAGGGAGTGTTGGTCGCTACTGAGATTAGTCCAGCGGCGTCAGAAGCTGCTTTTACTAATAGTTGGTCGGTTAAGAAAAGTCGAGCTGTAAAGGTACCAGTGAAAAATAATGACTACGCGTCCTGTTAACATAGCAAGTGAGACTAAGTGGCCACAAAAGGATATGTCACGTGGGACCTTTCGAAACCCCGTTATCTTTTCCGGAATCCAACTTGTTGGTTTGGGGGAGGGTTCAGAAACTTCCAAAAAACGGGCTGCCCCCTCGGACTCTTCGTCCGAGAGGAACTATGAAGAATCGTCAATTGAAGGAAAGAAGCTGCAGAGATGGGCTCTGAGAGTATGATACACCAACTGTTGTAGCGTCAGGAATAAGTGGGAGGAGTTGACACTGCGTTGCATGTTCGCCGACGTTGTCGCTTTGGCTGAAACCTGGATGTCTACCACTGATCAAGTTGGTGACTTACTAGTGCATTAGTCGAGCCATAGAGTTGATCGACCCGGGCAACATGTTGGTGGATGGGCGCTTTTGCTTGTTAAAAGACAACCACACGTACTGGGAAGCTATATTTTCTCTGGGGACATCGAATGTTCAGACTGTTTCGTGCTTTTTGAGGATAGATGCTAGGTTGGAAAATTTCGTTTGTGTGTACTGTAGCCCTTCCTCCACAAGAGTGGAAGACAAGGAGCTCAGCAACATCTTAAAGCAGGCGGCAGCTGCTGCACCGAATTTCGTTATACTTGGTAACCTAAATCTTCCAAATGCAGACTGGGAGCATTCCATCAACGTGGCGAGTATTTTGGACTGGTAATTGGTTAGCTAGATACACGAGAATGCGTTTGTCCAACACGTGGTCCTACTGAGGAGAAGTCGAATTGGGACTACCCGTTCCACTTTAGATGTTGTGATCGCTAGGCATAGCCATATAACAGGTGCATGCGGAGGCCCTCCATAGGTAGGAGCGATCACTGTGTCCTTACCTTTTCGGTGAATGTTAAGAAACTACCATTGAACCCTCGATTTAAGAAAAACTTTGGCCTAATCTATATTTGCCGTTTGCGGAACAGAGCCCTCTAGCTCCCTTGAGTCCTTGCTCAAGAACAGACAACGTTATGACAAAGACGGCGCATGCTTAAGTCTGGCCTCGTTCAATTGCTGGATGAGTTCGCCCCCTCTTGCACCTCTATAGAAGCAGGAATAATCCCCACTGTTGGTGACGTGAAGTTGCCCGAGTGCTTCGCAGACATAATACTTGTTGGAAAATCTTTCGGGAATCTGGAGGCTTCAGACTGGCTACAGTATAAACGATATCGGAATAAGCAATCAAATTGCAGATCATCCTCATTATACACGTTAGCTAGAGGTGGGAAACACCTCAGCTACTGTTCCGCAATACATAAAGGAAAAGGAAAATAAATACAACAGTTGCATGCCAGCTGAGCTACGAGCAACGGATAGGCATCGTTTCGGTAAGCTACCAACCGGCTACTACGCAAAAAGAAAAATTATTATGTAAAATTATATTACGCTACGAAATGAGATCGTGGTTGGAGGGGGAGGCTAAAAGAGATGGGGAGAAACAAAGAAACTCACAGCAGGAACGCCACTGAGGTCGGCTCCTTGCCATGTCAGCAACTGTATCTAGCCAAACGTGTTCATCATCTTTTGGACCCCAACCAGGGAGCCGTGACGCTCCAACCGAGGCCAGCTCCGAAGTGAGAGTCTTCATTCCTCTGGACCAAGTCATCGCTTGGCCACTCCTCCTCTTCTTCCATCCACATCCCCCGTGAGCAAACAACGCACGTCGCTGGAGTCGGTGGGCTGGCATGCGCAACACGTGGCCCAGCCATCGGAGCCTGGTGCGTGAAATGACGGTGCTGAGCGGTTCAGTTCCTTTTCCTGTGCCGTAAACAAGGCGTCGAACACGCTCGCTGCTCACGCAGTGTTCCCACCAGATGTGAGCCAAACTGCGAAGGCACCGGTGGTCGAACGTAACTAGCCTCTTTATGTCCGCTGCTTTAAGGGGCCAGGTTTCGCAACCGTACAGTAAAGTCAAACGTACCGCTTCATTGTATACTCTACCCTTCAGGGCGAGAGTGATGTCGCGCCGCCGCCATAGGTGGCGAAGGTTAGCAAAAGCACTTCGAGCTTTTGCTATACGGTTCGTGATCTCATCTTCAATCCCAAAGGCGCTTATACAGCTTCCTAGGTAGTTGAATTTCTGAACGACTTCTAGCAGATCCCCACCAAGGGTCAGCGCAGGAGGCGATCCCTGCCAATCTTGGAGGAACGCTTTGCACTTCGATGGTGCGAAGCAAAGCCCAAAGCGGCTGACAGCCAGTGCTAATCTGTCCAGCGCGGCTTGACACGTCTGGGAGCTGTCACAGATGAGGGCAATGTCGTCTGCATACTCCATGTCAAGTAGTCGTTCTCCTGGAAGTAGCTACACACCTTATAAGTCATGTCCTGCAAATGCAATCTCCATGACTTCGTCAATAGCGAAGTTGAAGACGAAAGGCGCGCATCATTATCTTACACCGCTGGAGATATTGAAGAGTGGCGACAACTTGCCGTAAGGCCTCACTCTGCCTGTGCTACGCGCGTATAATGCTCGGATAATATTTACATATTTCTCGGGGACACCTTTCCTTAGTAGACAATTTCAAAGGGCACATGGATCAACCGAATCGAAAGCACCTTTGATGTCGAGGAACACGACTACGGTGGGCCGCCAATATGTGTGACGGTGCTCCAACAACTGACGCAAGGTGAAGATGTGGTCGATGCAGCCACGACCCCGACGAAACCCGGCTTGCTGCTCACGAATCTGGCTTTCACGAGCGCCAGTCAGTCTGTGAAGGATTATGGAGGCGATGGAGATCAGACTGATTCCTCTATGGTTGCCGCATACCGAACACGAGCCTCCTTTGCAGATGGGAACAATAACAGAGCGGCTCCAGTCGGTTGGGACAGTCTCCTACTCCCACAGTTTCACTAGTAATTCATGTAAAGCATCAACAAGAGCAGAGCCTCCGAATTTGAAGAGGGCTGGATGAAGATCGCC
Organism: Dicrocoelium dendriticum; assembly: GCA_944474145.2. Classification (NCBI taxonomy): domain Eukaryota; kingdom Metazoa; phylum Platyhelminthes; class Trematoda; order Plagiorchiida; family Dicrocoeliidae; genus Dicrocoelium; species Dicrocoelium dendriticum. The sequence goes on from OX104063.1 coordinate 188,647,221, forward strand.
CGGTTCCGCGGCTTTGTTCAACTTCAACAGTCCGATCTCACCTTCGACTTCTGAGCGAGGTGGTGGATCCGAAGGGAGAGCCCACGGAGCAGGGCGATCGCTGACCGGTGAAAAATCGAACAATTCCGGCCGATTAAGTTGCTTTTCAAAATGCTCAACCTAACGCTCCAAACGTTTTGACAAATTGTGGATAGGCTGTCCACTCTCGTCACGTATAGTTTCACTAACACCATGTCTCCTGCTGCCTGTTTCCCGTATCAGACGGAATAACTTACGATGGTTGCCAAGGGCAGCGGCCACTTCCATCTCTGAAGCATGATGAGACCACCAAGATTCGCGGTCTCTCTTCAGGCTAGCACAGGGTTTTGCCCGGAGCTCTTTGCGAGTTTCATTGTGTTCGCTTCCAGCCAAGATGTGCCGGTGAGCATCGATAAGTTCCAGAGACCGCGAAGAGACCCAACGTCCATGTTGGCTGTTAGACTTATCACATGAGGAGCTGCCTGCTGCTAGTAAGGTCTGGTGAACATGTGACCAGTGATCATCAATTGTCTCCAGTGAGCGCTTACTCAACTCGAATATCAGTGCACTTTGATAGGCATTCAGAACAGCTGGCCTTGTCAGTTGGCTGGTGTCTATGCCCTCACAGCGTCGTCGTGGGCGTCCGCCAAAACGCATCCGCATGTCAGCACATACAAGTGCATGATCAGTGTCCACACAAATCGAGCGACAATTCTGGACGCATCCTCCCCAGCGGTAATTGATTGCAATGTGATCGCTTTGTGTGCAAGGCTGGTTCGAGGCTGGTGGGCGCCTGGTCACCCTCCGGCGATTGCTGTGTCGTAAGTTAGTGCTCACAAGAAATAAGCGAGCATCTTCACACAAATGAAGTAACCGCTCACCGTTATTATTACGGGAGCCTACACCGTGCTGACCGCCCAGATGCATTTCATCAGTGGACAACTTTCCAACTTGTGTGTTCAGATCCCCCGCCAGCACAACAGTGTCCGTGCTTCTTCTGTGGCGATGGAGCTGGGTCAGTTGGCGGTAGAAGTCGTTCTTTACCGAATCCTCGCTACAGTTTGTGGGCACGTAGGCAGCGATGATGTATAGACACCTACTAGTCCCGCGCGACTTCGAAGCTTTGAACGAGCCAGCCAATCGGACCGCACACATCCGGCTACTGATTGGAATCCAATCAACCAGAGCAGCTTCAGTCCGGGGCTTCAGCGTAATGCCAGCACCGGCTTGGCCGGTGCTCGAAGCTGCATCGTCACCGGATAGGCGCAATGAGAAAATACTGCTTGCGTCACTTGATGGGGATCGCAGAGTGAGCACAGAGCTCGAGTCTTACAAGCGGGTCTCCAATAAGCGGCAGATATCGATCGGGAGGGTCTCCAATGTTCGGGAAAGTGCTGCCTGTTGACTGATCTGAAGCAGTGTGCGTACATTGAGGCATGCCAATCTGAAGGAGGACCGAGGGCTCTAAATGGAAGCCGATGAACTGGAATGGACCGCTTGGTTGGACATGGGCTTGTCGACGGGAGAAGAGTGACGCTCTGCGTTAGCAGGAGTTGAAATTAGTAGATAAACGTCTAGCAAAGCATGTTGGGAGAGGACCAAGTATCGGGGGTTGAAAACTGGGGGGATAAAAGTGAAGTTGGAACGGGACGATAAGGGTGAAAAAGCGTAAGAGGAGGAATAAGAAGACGGGAAGGCTTGAGCAGTAGCATCCAAACCCCTATCCACCCTGCTCGATGCAGCAGATAGGGCACCGTTGATTATCCTCTGCGGTGGCCAGAGCATCAGGAATTTGCTTGAAGAGAGATTCATTGTATTGCGTGGGCAGGATACTGTCAGCTTGCCCAGGCCTAGACAGGAGAACGATTAGGGTACTCAACCAGAGCCTTTGGTTCAATAACCTGACCGCAAGGCAGCGGGTTTGGCGTTGGGTTACAAGGTGTCCGTTTTAAGGAATAAGGAGCCACCCTCATTCCAACCCCCAACCTGAAGGACCAGGAGGCTGAGTTTGTTTGGTCTCTGACCATTGACCAATCTGGTATGAGTGGCTCTGAAGGTGCAGAAAGCACCACCCAGCATAGCTCAATGGATCACTGAGGCACACAAACCATCGCACAACGGTTAGGTCCAGCCTCATTGCGATGGAATCAAATTGTATAGGCAAGCTCAATATCGCTATTAGCTCAGATTAGCTCAGAATGCAAAAAGAAATCCAAAGTTGTATTACGTTTATGTACAGTCAAAAGCTTCTTTGTGGGAGGGGATTGGTAACCTTACTAAGAAGGATGGTAGTCAGATTGTGGAGGATGCAGTTATGGCGATGTTATTGCTTGTCTTTCAGCGTTTGCACCGTGTTGACAACTGTGCACTTCCCTCACAGTCACATTTCTCATGTAACTGAAATGCAAGACGTGCTAATAACTGCATCAGAGGTCCGTGAGGTGCTGGCTGGCTTAAGCCCCTATAAATCGGCAGGTCCTGACAATATTCATCTAGCGATTGTTAAACCGCTCGCTGATATTCTGCAGGATTTTGTCTTGGATCTGTTCGACTGTTCTCTTCGGTAAGGCAGGCTATCACATGACTGAAAAGAGACGACTTGTGGCAATTCATAAAGGGGGCTCTAAATCTGCACCACTCAACTATCGGCTAGTCTGACAAGTATTCTGTTTAATTGCCTGTAAAAGCTCATTAGGCATCGAATTTGTGAGCACTTCGTTGTTAACAATTTGGTTGGAGCGGAACAGCATGCCTTCGTTAGAAAGAAGTTATGTCTTATGAATCTCTTGTGTTTCTTGGACGAAATAACCTGATACCTCGATATCGGGATTCCAATGAAGGTCTGCTGCCTAGACCTCAGTGTAGCATTTTACTCGGTTAATCGCCGCTTTTTACTGGAAAAGCTGACTTGGTTTTGGATGCATCCACAACTGATGACTTCGTTGTCGGATTTACTGTGGCAGAAATTTCAGTGTCAGAATTGGTGAAGCCAGATCTACCATTGGCACTGCTCATGGCGAAGTCACCCGGGGTTCAGTGCTAGGACTGTTGTTGTTTCTTATGTTTAGGAATGATCTATGTCCACTCCTCGAAAATCACTATTGTTTTTGCGGACGGCATAAAGCTTGTCAGTAGGGGAGATAGGAATACGTTGTCCAAAGACATGGTCACTGTGGCAAAATGGTCTGAATCATGAGACTTGCTATTGAACGCGAACAGATGTTAGCTGTTATCCTCCAGTAACTTTATGCTTACGGTGCAAATACCCACTGGGTCCCTGACATTGCAGTGTGTAGGTAAGGCGAGGGACTTGGGTATCTTTATAGTAACTAGCTTTGGACCTTCGGAGCAGTACCAATATGCTGCTAACAGAGCGCGGCAGGAACTTTTTCGCCTCAGGAGAGCACTGTGTAATACTAAACCTGAGGTCCTTCTCCCACTTTACAAAGCGGTGTTTCGGCCGTACTTAGAGTATTGTGTTCAGGCTTAGGCACCTTACTTCCGAAAGGATGTCGCTTGCTTAGAGAAGGCACAAAGATTAGCCACCAGAATGATTGAAGGACAGCTTAAGAAGTCGTATGTTGACTGTCTGGAATGTTTAGGCTTTTTATCATTGGAACAAAGCAAACTAAGGGGAAACCTGATAGAAACGTTTAAGATTATGAAAAGTCTCAGTGACATTAAGCCTGCCAATCTCTTTGAACTAGCTGCGTCAAACCACCTGCGCAGAGACCACCTGAAGCTCAAGACGCATAGGTCCGGACTAGATATCCGGGCGAAAGTTTTCACTAACCGCGTAGTACATAGTTTCCATTTACTTCCTCCTACACTAGTGGGATGTAATACTATAAAAGCCTTTAAAAGGACATATATGAATTGGTTTACTCTCTTTCTAGATTTCCACTGAGATTAGTGGATTCCTGTTAGTACCAACAGGTCACGAATAGTTTTATGAAGTTATGGGACGTACATCTTAATATTTTTGTCTCTGCAGAAATGAAGCTTGAACGTCGAAGTGCTTGGAGTCTTAGCTTGCTTACCGGCACACGAAACGGGATGCTCGTTAGTCGAAGACCTATTTCGTCCCCAAAGATTTGATCTGCCTTAACTTGAATGTTTGTTCAGGGCATTAAGACTTCAGGCCATGTCCTGCTTCACTCCATTCCATAGGCGACCGTGGTTGTACGGCGGCGAAGCGTCCATTCAAGTGGCTGATGTACTGCTGTTGATCATGATGGGGATAATGACTTAAGACATAAGGATACATCGATCTCTTGAGGGACCGAAGTTTGTCTCAAATGTGTTTCAATGGAACGGCCAGGGACACTATAAACGGTCACTCAGCGGCAGTGTATCGTTCACTTGCTCCGATTGAACCTGCGATTAACCGCGCTAGTATTCATGCATTCCCGTGTTTCACGGTTCACTTGTTGATTATGGTCATGCATGTCGCGCCACATATCTTTTCGCGGACATTTCATCATGGACGATTTAATTTTATTCTGAACGTGGCGGCATATTTTTTGAATCATGGTTTTTGTCTGTACTGTGTACTGGCATTCGAGTGCTACGAGCGATTAGGGCTTAGTGATTTGCACTTCGCTCGTTATGTTTCCTAACTGGAGTGAAAGGTACTGTGCGACGTTCTCCATCACCATTTTTGTGTTTACTGTGACGTACTGTTTTATGGCCCACGTTTTATCATCGTTTGTCGTATGAAAAAGCGCTATTGCCGCCACTTTTAGCATGACACTTTGCAGTAGACCTCGTTTTCCTTCGACTGAATTGATGGGGATACATCACTGCTTCGCGTCACTGGCCTTATGCCCACTGTGTGAGCTTCATCACCCGTCTACTTGTCCTCTGCACCATACTTATGACAGCCGCACCTAACTGCTTGATATGCGATTCCTTGATTTTTGTAAATACGTCTCTGATTGCTCCGTTTCTTTGGTTAAAATAGGAAATCGAATATTGTCCGGTTGTACATCTAGGCGATCTGTGCGTAATTTTGATCTTCTTGTTGAAAATGCTTGTTTGTTCGTGAACATAAACTCTGTGGCGAACGAGCGAACACTATAAAAATAATTTTCAGAACTCAGTTGGTTAAGGCAGACAGTCACTGGCCCTCGGTAGGCTTATGACTTCAAGTAATTCCTAAACTAGTGGTAAGATCCTAGGGATAGCGTAACGCGATCAAGGCGATGATTCCCAGTCGTTTGGGCGGAGATCACAGCGCCGAGCAAACACAACCAAGACGCACGCAGTAGACCAAAGCGACAACGCGAAACGACGTTCGAAGAAGAGTGTATCGCTTGAGTTAATCAAAACAATCTGTATAACAATGATGCGAATAGGAATCAGGAAGTACAGTTGTGAAGATGAAATGTACAAGCGTTACAGAGCTCCCCCTAGAGCGTGGTTCGAATGAACGAACGCTCGATTGGCGCTAGCTTTCGTAAGTCACAAATCAAGAAGGAAAAACCCACTGTACGTCCGGTGCGCGTACGCTTAGGTATATCAGGTTTTGCGTCAAGTGTAGATGGGAATGAGGAGGAAACGCTGGAGTCGCACATCGGCTGAATCTGAGTGGTGCCTTGTAGCGGTGTCTGCTCAGGAACACAAGTGTCAGTAGATTGTTGGTACGGTTGCAGTTCGACATAGGCAGGCTTCAAGCAATCAATACTGACGGAATCTTTACAATCATTCTTATCCAACGCGAAGTACTTCTCATTACAGGTTAGGACTTTGTAGGGCTCTATGTAGGGCTGTGTCGACGCGCACGAAGACAAAAAGGCAGGTGCACAAATCGGGGTAGATCTATTGACTTCGAGAGTTAGATCGAGGTGGCGTTGGGTGAACAACAGTAAAGTGTTGTTTCAAGCGTACAACATACGGAGCAGGGTACACTTCGCTGATCACTCTTGAATATGGTGCGATTTCACTGAGAATTCTGTATTATGTCGTAAACTAGTTCATCTGGACAGCAACTGATATCTTCTTTTAGTGTTACACATGCCGAGTAGGATGATCGGTAAACGCTGGGACCACTGAGAGTTCGACTGTGTATCAGTAAGTACAACCTTGAGCTGTACGTGGAAGCGTTTGACTAGCCCTTTGGCAGCGAGGTGGTAAGCCATTGTGCGCAGATGCAAACAACCGAGCATGCGGTTGAGGTCACAGAACAAGACAGAGCTGAAATGAGGCCCTCCATTCGTGGTGACAGTGGCAAGCGTTTTAAACACGGATATCCACCTTTCGATGAACGTTCTGGTGACTGTTTTGGCTAAAACATCCCCTAGCGGCACTGCGGGTGGCCAACACGTGAATCGATCAACACATACCAGTAAATAGGTAAAAACCGTTGGATGGAGGAAGAGGTCCAACATTGTCGAGATGGACATGGTTTGAAGTGGGTATCAAGCAACGAGAATGTGCCGGGGACGGTAATGGTGGCGCTGGATTTTGCTATTCTGACAGGTGATGCTGTCTTTCGCCCACGGTCGGATATCCGAGTGCACGTTTTGCCAGATGTAACGATCCGTTATCTGCTTGGTAGTGGCGCGTATGCTCGGATGCGAAATGTCGTGCAAGTGATCAAATGCAATTCATCCATACTGTTACGGGACGAATGTTCTAGGTTTACCAGTGGGCATATCAGTAAATTCTGGAATCTGAGTTGAGAGGAAGCAGGAGAGGTAGTTTGATGGACGGATTCAATCTCAACTGCTGGAACTCCGGATCTTCTAGTTGACGAGCGGCGATGTCTTCAAGGTTAATTAGCTGTCGTGAAACTTGTAGGTCATTCCGGGACATCGCGTCGACGACGACCTTACTGGCTGTATCAGTATGTCGGATATCCGTAGTGAACTGTGTGATATAATGAAGATGACAAATTTCGCGAAGCGAAAAACTGTCAGGTGATACGTGCAAAGCAAAAGTGAGCTATTTATGATCGGTAAGAACAGTAAATAGATGACCTTCGAGCAGATGTTAGAAAGGTTTGATGGCGGAATAAATAGCTAAGAGCTGGGCGGGTTGTAGCTTACCAGAAAAGAAAGATAAAGGCTCGGGCTGACCGTTTACTGTTTACTGTAGTATAGCCCTAACAGCAGTCTATGACGCGCCCGTCTTGAGAACCAGGGAAGTTCCCAATTCGGTATTCAGATGGCTAAGCGCAGTGGCACTGGATAGTGCTTCCTTGATCTTGTTGAAAGCTGTCGTTGACTCGGACTTACCACACGCCTTTAAGCAAGTGTCAATGGATGGATCACTGGAATAAAACGGCTATAAGAGTTTACCATTCCAAGAAAGTGATGTAGACTTTTGAAGGATTGTGGCACGGGATAGTCAGTAGTAGCTTGCGTATTTTTCTGGAAGTGAACTGATGCTGTCGCGATCTATTTGATGGCCAATGAAATCAATGCGCGACTGACCAAAGATGCATTTATCAACGCTGATTCTTACACCGTGATCAGCAACGCACTCGAAGATCAAGCGAAAGTGAGACGGATGTTCTTCAGGATTCGAACTGGCTGCAAGGATGTTGACGATGTATAAGAAAACGAAACCAAACCCTCTGAGGACTTAGTCGATGAATCGCTGGAAAGTCTGTGTAGCGTTTCACATAACAAAAGGTATGCGGAGGAATTCGTAAAGGCTAAAAGGGTCGTTATGGCCATTTTGGGGATATTTTCGGGCGCAACAGGAACCGGGTAGTAGGCCCTGATTAGATCGATCTTAGAGGAAATAGGTTTGCCGTGTTAGCCGACGGAAAATTCATGAATGTGGAGAATGGGATATTTGTCTCGGATAGTAGCGTTGTTCACTGCGCGGTACTCCACGCTTGACGTTTTGTTGACCATGTGTAACGGAGGAGATCATGAGCTATTGAACGACCGAATGATACTAAGACTCAGCATATGCAGAAATTCATCCTTAACTGTCGGGCGGCAACCGTCGAGGTCAAGAAGAAACTGGAAGTCCGGTAGCAACAATACGGTGGACACTCTGATGTTTTGCGTCTGAAAATTCGTCGGACGATCGATATAAAGCGGGAAATTGATGAAATATTTCAGTGCACAGGCTATCGGTGGGAAGTGGCATTTGGACGCCGATAAATTTGATTGAGACAAATCTACCAGAGACAGTAAGAGGTGCGACAGTCATGAAGTTTCCTGCAGCGTATGTCTACAGTCAGGCCATAATTTGTAAGAAAATTGACGCTAAAGATGGGACATTGGACGTGTGCGGTGAGGAATACGGAAGGAAAGGATCGTCTGAGCCTGTGATCAAGGGTTAGCAGTTTCTGGTCGTATGTGTGGATCTTGGGGCTGTTAGGCACCTGAAACGTAATTTCGGTAGTGAGCAATTGGCGTTTTTCCCTTCTTTGAGATAGAACGCTTACCACGGCACCGGTATCAACCAGGAAGGAAACGTTGATTGCGGAGTCGTGGACATAAAGCAGGCGACTAGACGGTTTGCCAGCTGCAGTCATCGCCGTCGTTTTCCTACTATGGTTTGCTAGATGCTTTAGGGTGAGTATAACAAGGGCGACAATTCCTAGCTGCATCACCAAAACGGTGGTGATAGTAACAATAATGACGTATCGCCTTTCACGAGAAATTGCGTCTAGTGAAACTGGTCTGCAGCTTCGACTGCGAGTACACCGCGTGTTCAAGGGCTGAAGCTCAACTTAGGACAATCTGTTACAATGACTCGGGAGAAACGTCTCCCGGAGGACGGATTGTGGATGAATCGACAGCGTGGCATACAGGATCTTTGAAAATGCACTCTTAGACTGTCTGCTGTTTTTGCTAGTTTGTCTATGGATACCTCATCGGCAGACACGGCGATAATCGCTGTAGTGTTTGCTGGGAGACATTTTGTCCGAAGCTGACGCAAAACGCCGTCATCGACCTTGTTAGGACCGAGTAAGGAGCGCATGTAGCAGAGGAGTTGTGAGGGTGTGCGGCCACCGGGCTCAACGCCGGAAACGAGTTGCTGAAGTCGGACTTCATCGGAAGCGGAACTGCGCTTTAGTATAGCGGCTTTAAGCCTGTCTTAAGAAGCATCAGTCGGAATTGGGTCAAGCAAGTCTGCGACATCAACGACAATACAAGTGGGAATATGTGCAGCAACATGGGAAACATTGTGGACTGCGTGGTAATACGATAACAAAGAAAAATTGCCTCCAACCACAAGGATTGGCTGTATCGAAAGCAAGCACAGAAAAATCAACAAAATATTTCGATGTGACCTCAGAGAAAACGTGTTCAAAAGACCCGATAAATATCAAAAGCACGAGTTCTGTGCTCTCAAAAAATAAAGAAAACCAAACTTGAATTTGGAGGACCCGCTGTGTAGTTGGATTACGATACGCAATCTCTCTTGAGACCTCGGTTCATTTAGAAGTAGACTTTTGTCATTCCGATCACAAGGACCGTATCCGAAATAGTGGTGTTTCTGTGTTATGCCCCCTAACACTGACGCCCCATGACCGGCTTCGTCCTGGTTTGGACTCATAAGATGGTGATGGCCTGAGCTGGAGTGGAACTTGGGGCCTAGTAGTTCAGGGATGACACCTTGATCACTATGCCGCCTCCATTTGGGATACGGTCTACTTCAAAGTGAGTCGAGGTCACCATAGAGATTGCACGTTGCAATCTAACCACCCGGTAGGTACTCTAAATCCACCATTAAATTCCATATCGCCGTGCCAAGCGTTTGTCGCGGATTTTTGATGGCATGGTGATCAAGGCCTCAGTCGTGAACCACAAGGCCCCGAGTTCCACCCCAGCTCAGGCTATCTCCATCTGATGAGTCCAAGGCAGGACGAAACTGGTCAATGGGGTGTCAATGTTGGGAGGAACAACACCGAATCACCTCCGTCCTTGTGAAAGAAAACCAAAAATAAATTCAAAACGGAGTCACCAACTATGTAGTGACCAAGCGAACACTACAAAAATAGTTATTTGTCAGAACTTAGTTAGTTAAAGCGAAGACAATCACTGACCCTCAGTAGGCGTTTGACCCCAAAATTAGTGGTGAGCTCCGGTGGGTAGCGTAGCACGATCCAGGCGAAGCTTCTTAGTCATTTGGGCTAAGCTCACCGCGCCGAGCGAACACAACCAAGACGCACACAGCAGCCCAGAGCGACAACGCCAAATGAGATTCGAAGAGGAGTCTATCGCTTGAGTTAATTAAAACAAACTGTATAACAGCGATGCGAATAAGAATAAGAAAGTACAGTTGTGAAGATGACCATCGGAATGAAGCTGGACCTTACCGTGTTGCGATGGATCCCGTGCCACAGTGATCCATTGGGCTATGCTGGTTGCTGCTTTTGCACCCTCTGTGCCACTCATAACAGATTGGTCATTTTTAGAGGCCAGTTGAACACAGCCTCTTGGTCCTCCAGGTTAGGGGCTGGAGTGAGCGTGGCTCTTATTCGTTATAACGGACTCCTTGTAGTGCACTGGCAAATCCGCTGCCTTTCGGCCAGGTTTTTGAACAAAAATCTTTCCTTGAAAACCTTAATCATTCTCCTGCCTAGGCCTGAGCAACCTGACAGTTTCCTGCCTACACAATACTTTGAACCACTCCTTAGACAATCTCTTATTGCTCTGGCCGTCGCAGGGGATAATAAACGGCGCCCTATCTGCTGCATCGGGCATGCTAGATACGGGTTTGGATGCTACAGCTCAAGCCTTCCATCTTCTTATCCCCTCTTGCGCTTTTTCACTCTTATCGCCCGTATCAACTTCGCTTTTGTCGAATCGTTTTAAGCTCTCCTGTTCTTGGTCCCCTCCCATTTTTCTTTGCTAAGCGTTTAGCTTCTACTTTCGAATCACATGCAAATGCGAAGCGTCGCTCTGTCGACAAGCCCATGTCCAACCAATCGGTCAAGCCCATTTCATCGTCTTCCATTTGGAACCCTTGATCTTCCTTCAGATTAGCATGCCTCAATGTACACACAGTGACAACGGTCAACAAGCAGCATTAGAGACCCTATCGATAAATATTTGTTGTTTATCGGAAACCTGCTTGAAAGACTTGAGCTCTGTGCTTGTTTTATGATCCCCTTCAGGTGACGCCAGCAGTGCTTTCTCATTGCACCTATCCGGGACGATGCAGCTTCGAGTACCGGCCAAGCCAATGTTGGTGCTTCCCTGAGCCCCCGGGTTGAAGCTACTCTGGTTGGTTGGATCCCAATCAGTAGTCGGATATGTGCGGTCCAAGTGGCTGACTCGTTCAAAGCTTCGAAGTCGCGCGGGGATACTAGGTGTCTGTTCGTCCTCGCTGCCTACGCGCCCACAAGCTATAGCGATGATTCGGTAAAAGTTGACTTCCACCACCAACTGAACGAGCTCGTTCGCCACAGAAAAAGCACGGACACTGTAGCGATTTCTGGGAATCTGAACGCTCAACTTAGAAAATTATCCACTGTTGAACTGCATCTGGGCGGCCAACACCGTTATGATAACGAATAGCGGTTACCTCATTTATGTGAAGATGCCCGCTTATTTCTTGCCAGCACTAACTTCCGGCACAGCACCCGCCGGAGGGGGACATTGCGCCTACCAGCCTTGGATGCAAATTAATCATATTGCGATCAGTTACCGCCGGACAGGATACGTCCAAAACTGTCTCTATTTGGGGCACATGTGTGGACACTGACCATACACTTGTATGTGCTGATCTACAGTACGTTTTGGCGGACGCTCACGACGACCCTGTGAGCGCATAGACACCAGCTATCTGGCGAAGCCAGGTGTTCTGAATGCGTGTCGAAGTACGCTGATTTGCGAGTTGAGTAAGCGCTCAGTGAATACAATTTTAGGTCACTGGTCACATGTTCACCAGACCTTACTAGCAGCAGGCAAATCCAAAAACCAACATGGATGTTAGGTCTCTTCGCGGTCTCTGGAACTTATCGATGCTCGCCGGCACATCCCGGATGAAAGCGAATGCAGCGGGACTCGCAGAAACCTCTAGGCAAAACTCCTTGGAAATGGCCGCTGCCCTTGATAACTATCGAAAGTTATTCCTTCCTATACGAGAAACGGGCAGCCGGAGACCTGGTGTTAGTGAAACTGTACGTAACGAGAGTGGACAGTTCATCCAAAACTTGTCAAAACGCTTGGAGCGTTGGGATGAGCACTTTAAAAGGCAATTTAATCGGTCTGAATTGTCAGCTTACTCGCCGACCACTGATCGCCCTGCTCCGTGGCCTGTCCCTTTAGACCCGCTATCTCGCTTAGAAGTCGAACCTGAGATCGGACTGCTGAAGTTGAATAAAGTCGTGGGACCGGATAATTTTCAAATTAGAGGTCTCTTTTTTGTGGATGATTTACACGAGTTACTAGTGAAACTGTGGGGCAGGAAACTGTCCTAACCAACTGGATCCGCTGCGTCGTAGTCCCGATTTTCAAGGGATGCTCACGACCGGAATGCGGTAACCATAGAGGAATCTCCATCGCTTCCAAGTTGCATGCCTCTGTCATCCTTCACAGACTGACTGTCACTCTCGAAGTCAGATTCATGAAGAGCAAGCCGGGTATCGTTGAGGTCGAGGCTGCATCAACCACAACATCACTTTGCGTCAGTTGTTGGAGCGCCGTCACGCATATTGGCGGCCCATCGTTGTCTTGTTCCTAGACATCAAAGGGGCCTTCGTATTCGGTTACTCGATGTACCCTCTGGGACTACCTACTCAGGAAAGGTGTGCCAGAGAAATATGCAAACATTATCCGCGTGTTATACGCACGTAGCTCGGGCAGAGTGGGGGCTTACGACAAGCTGTTGCTGCCCTTCAATATCTCCAACGGTGTGAGACAACGTTGCCCATTGTCAGCTTTCCTCTTTAACTTCGCTATTGACGAAGTCAGGGAGATCGAATTCACAGAACACGACTTTGAAGGTGTGGATCTACTCCCAGGAGAATGACTTCTTGATTTAGAGTATGCTGACGATATTGCCCTGATCTGCGACAGCTCATAAACGTGCCAAGCGGCACTGGACAGATTAGCACTAGCTGTCCGTCACTTCGGGCTTTGCTTCGCACCCTCGAAGTGCAAAGCGTTCCTCCAAGATTGGTCTGGACCGCCTCCTACGCTGAGCCTTGGTGGGGATCAGCTAGAAGTCGTTCAAAAATTCAACTACCTGGGAAGTAGTAGCTCAGTCTTCCTCCTTTACTCGTGCAAACTCACCGACACGATGTCCAACCGTTGTGAGAAGCCCAGTTTCGTCTAACATAACTTGTTTACCTTTGTTGTGTCCAACGTGCACTGATTTCCCAGCAGGTGAAAGCCTGACTGCTGAAGGCCAATGGAAAGAACAAAGAACGAAATTGCGAAGGAATGTTAGGCGTTTAACTTCTGTACGTCAACAGTCAGCACGCTCAAAGTCGTCCTACCAGAGGCGTTATAACTTCGTGATCTTCCACGCGCTGGAGTCCAGTGATCCATCACCCCAAGCGCGCTACGATCACGTTGATTTTTTCAAACTCTTATTGACAGACTCCTCGTCGCTGGTGTGAACTCGGTAAAAGTGAGGCAAATTACCCGTCTTGGAAAGCAAGGTGATCAACGAAATCGGCATATCAGAATCATTTTTGTGGACGAAGCCAGTCCAAGATTGATCTTGTCCTGCGTAAGTAGGCTGAAAGGTTTGAAGATCCATCTTCGCTCAGACCTGGACCCAGTAGATCGGGAACGGCTCAAGTCTGCCATCATTGAGCTGAAAAGACGTACTGGTGATGGGGAAACAAATCTCGGTATCGTAAATTTTCGGGTGGTTTCCAAGAATCTGCGATACAGGATAAGCAGGTTGCAGCGGTACGTTCGACGCTACTGTACGATTGTGAAACCTGGCCCCTTAAAGCAACGGACCTGAAGAGGCTAGTTACGTTCGACCACCGGTGCCTTCGCAATTTAGCTCACATCTGGTGGGAACACTGCGTGAGCAGCGAGCGTGTTCGACGCCTTGTTTACGGCACAGGAAAAGGAACTGAACCGCTCAGCACCGTCATTTCACGCACCAGGCTCCGATGGCTCGGCCACGTGTTGCGCATGCCAGCCCACCGACTCCAGCGACGTGCGTTGTTTGCTCACGGGGGATGTGGATGGAAGAAGAGGAGGGGTGGCCAAGCGATGACTTGGTCTAGAGGAATGAAGACTCTCACTTCGGAGCTGGCCTCGGTTGGAGCGTCACGGCTCCCTGGTTGGGGTCCAAAAGACGATGAACACGTTTGGCTAGATACAGTTGCTGACATGGCAAGGAGCCGACCTCAGTGGCGTTCGTGCTGTGAGTTTCTTTGTCCCACCCCATCCCTCTTAGCCTCCCCCTCCAACCACGATCTCATTATTTAGCCTTATATAATTTTGCATAGTAATTTTTCTTTTTGCGTAGTAGCCGGTTGGTAGCCTACCGGAACGATGCCCATCCGTTACCGGTAGCTCAGCCGGCTTGCACCAGTTGCTTTTTTCTCTCCTTTTTTCTATGTATTGCGGCACAGTAGCTGAGGTGTTCCCCACCTCTGGCTAACGTGTATGATGATGATGATGGTGGTGGTGGTGGTGGTGGTGGTGATGATGATGATGATGATGATGATGATGATGATGATGATGATGATGATGATGATGATGATGATGATGATGATGATGATGATGATGATGATGATGATGATGATGATGATGATGATGATGATGATGATGATGATGATGATGATGATGATGATGATGATGATGATGATGATGATGATGATGATGATGATGATGATGATGATGATGATGATGATGATGATGATGATGATGATGATGATGATGATGATGATGATGATGATGATGATGATGATGATGATGATGATGATGATGATGATGATGATGATGATGATGATGATGATGATGATGATGATGATGATGATGATGATGATGATGATGATGATGATGATGATGATGATGATGATGATGATGATGATGATGATGATGATGATGATGATGATGATGATGATGATGATGATGATGATGATGATGATGATGATGATGATGATGATGATGATGATGATGATGATGATGATGATGATGATGATGATGATGATGATGATGATGATGATGATGATGATGATGATGATGATGATGATGATGATGATGATGATGATGATGATGATGATGATGATGATGATGATGATGATGATGATGATGATGATGATGATGATGATGATGATGATGATGATGATGATGATGATGATGATGATGATGATGATGATGATGATGATGATGATGATGATGATGATGATGATGATGATGATGATGATGATGATGATGATGATGATGATGATGATGATGATGATGATGATGATGATGATGATGATGATGATGATGATGATGATGATGATGATGATGATGATGATGATGATGATGATGATGATGATGATGATGATGATGATGATGATGATGATGATGATGATGATGATGATGATGATGATGATGATGATGATGATGATGATGATGATGATGATGATGATGATGATGATGATGATGATGATGATGATGATGATGATGATGATGATGATGATGATGATGATGATGATGATGATGATGATGATGATGATGATGATGATGATGATGATGATGATGATGATGATGATGATGATGATGATGATGATGATGATGATGATGATGATGATGATGATGATGATGATGATGATGATGATGATGATGATGATGATGATGATGATGATGATGATGATGATGATGATGATGATGATGATGATGATGATGATGATGATGATGATGATGATGATGATGATGATGATGATGATGATGATGATGATGATGATGATGATGATGATGATGATGATGATGATGATGATGATGATGATGATGATGATGATGAGATGATGATGATGATGATGATGATGATGATGATGATGATGATGATGATGATGATGATGATGATGATGATGATGATGATGATGATGATGATGATGATGATGATGATGATGATGATGATGATGATGATGATGATGATGATGATGATGATGATGATGATGAGGTTGCTCACACTTCAAGCACGCCCGGCATCTCCTACTGCGGTCTGCTAATAGCAGTGTTATGAACAAGCGCAATGAGCCGTGTTGTTTCGTTGCGTCTGAGCGGCCAGACGTAGTGGGACTCCCAGACATGGTTGCATTCAGAGTTATACACCCAGGTTCTTTAACTCAAATGTTACTCATGCTTCCGATGCGATAGACTAACGAATACCTGCGGTGGTGTCTTGCTCTACATCCGGTCTTCCCTGCCGGGTAGACTTGTGAACACCTACCGAACTGACGATGGCTCGTGTGAGTTACTGTGGTGCTCCATCTACCTCAGGCTCGAAGAACTAATCCTGGGCGCAGTCTATCGCAGATCCCTGAGTCGTTGTTTGTATTAGCTGCCCCATCTTCGAACCCACACGAGTCGTCTACACTTTCTACTTATGGGCGATTTTAACTGTTCTCGAATATTATAACCTGATGTGCATTTGATGTCTGAACATTATGAGGCTGAACCAAAGTTCTTGGATTTTGTACTTGAAATTGGTGCATCGCAACACATATGCCAGCCAACCCCATCCTGTTTCGATCTGATGTTAACGAGCTACGAACAACGAGTGCTTGACTTTCGGATCCTGGAGTCCCTGGCTACAAGCGACCACTCAGTGTTCATAGCTGCTATGTAATTACTTTTGCCATATTCACGTCCGCTGGAACCAGTTTACTACTACTGGAAAACGGACTTCGACGGTCTAGCTCGAGCCGCGAGCCAATTGGATTGGTCTCTGTCACAAACTGCATCTGTGGAACATTGTTGGAAATTTATAAAAACGTGATTGACATCATTGTGTTCCCAATTTGTGCCATTGAAATGTCGGAAGGTTGGACCGATTAAGGCTCATTGGTTTGACAAAGAGTATGGAAATCTGGCTCGGAGGCGACGCAGACTGTGGGACAAATTCCTCCTCTTTGGATCTGCCAATGACTACGAAAGGTACAAAAGTCAGCGGAACCTCTGCAACAGTGCACAAAGGAATAAACGTTGACATTTCGAAAAGCAGTTCGCAATCACCGCGAAGATCGCCCCAAAGAGAATCTTTGCTTACGTGAAGCGACGCCTGAAGCCAGCAGGTGATGTGCCAGTGCTGGATGGCCTGGACGGACAGCCCCTAACCTCCAGCACTGAGCGTGCGTCCGCGTTGACGGCGCACTTCGCTTCTGTATTTGCAAATGACCAGGTGTCTGTTCCGAGTTCGGCGTGTACCGCTTTTACCGAACTCAACAGTCTGGATTGCTGCGTTGAAGAAGTATGTCGACTACTCGCCAGCCTTGACGACATCAAACCTGTCGGACCTGATGAGCTACACCCACTGATTCTCAAGTCAATTTCGGTCAACGTCTCTCCGGTCGTGACTGACCTTTTCAACAGATCGCTGTCCGAAGGTTTGTTGCCTATTGACTGGAAATGTGATGAAGCATATTCCGAAAGGCGGCGATCCGAGCAAAGTAGACAACTACGGGCCAATTTGTCTGATACCTATTTTGGCAAAGATTGCTGAACAAATCGTAACAAAAGGATTATTGCAGTTGCGACAGTCCAGAGGTCCTGACGCCCGCACGGCACGGTTTTATGCAAGGCCGCTCATGCATTACAAACTTGCTTATGACGAGGCATGAGTGGTTGAAGGCAATAAATAAGGCTAAGTCTGTCGATGTGATATTCATCGATTTCAGTAAACCGTTCGACAAGATCAGCCATGAGGTTTTCCTTCACAAACTCAGGATGTGCGGTGTCGGTGGCTCACTGCCTCGGTGGATCCGAGACTTGTTGGACGAAATTGAAGGGTACAGGTCGACGACCATCTAAATGACTGGTTTCCCTCTACAAGTGGCGTGCCTCAAGGCACTGTGCTGGGGCCCACTCTGTTCCTGATCCACATCAACGATCTACCGCAGCTTCTCCGGTCGCCCTGTGTCTTGTTTGCGGACGACCTGAAGATTTGGAAAGAAATTGTCGCTCCCGACGACTGTGGCCTACTTCAGCAAGACCTCAACCGCCTATCCACATGGACTGCAGAATTTCATCTCCCGGTCAACCCAGCCAAGTCTGTATTTATGAGCCTGGGGAAGGGTGCTGACGGCCGAGCCTACACCCTTGACGGCCAACGGCTGTGTCCCACACCCTCCGTGAAGGACCTAGATGTACTCTCGCACTACGATTTGAAGTCCGTGGACAACACGAACAGGCTATATCGTAACGGACTGCGCATGCTTTGGGCGCTCAGACATAGCTTTGGCACATGGTGTGAAGAGGTTGTCACTCGCCTCTTCTCTTCCATCGTTAGACTGGTGTTAGAATACTGTTCACCCGCCTACTTTCCGATTACCCGAGGTGAGGCACGAAAGCTCGAACGGGTCCAACACGTTTCTACCAGGCTCATCCCGAGTTTACATAGCTTGGGGTATGAAGACCGATGCGCGAAACTAAGACTCTACACTTTGTCCTACCGTCGGGTGCGAGTCGGCCACATTATGACCTACCGTATTCTACATCTCGGTGAATTTCCCATGCTGAGGCCAATGCTGCACTTACGAGGGCCATGCAGCACACGCGGACACAGATACAAACTTGTTGGGCCGAATGTGAAGCGAGTTCCTCACCCACTGGAACAGCTTGCCTGAACATGTGATGGAGGCAACATCTGTGCAGAAGTGCAAAACGTTGTTAGATTTATATCATAACACTATTCGATTCAGAGAACGATTGCAAACTTACGATGACATCTCACATTTGTGAGTCTTGCAATACCGTGAGTCAGATATATTACATGTTGCAGGAGAACGATAACAGTATTCACGGCTGTCAATTTTTATAACGTTTTTCACCATATTTCGAAAGAGTTGTACAGAATTCATTTCTACTTGCTCTATAATACAGTATTAAGTATTCAATGTCTTGGGATCGAAGACGAACCGTGTAGCAAAAGCTTGAGGTGCTTTTGCTAAACTTCGCCATCTATGGCGCCGGTGCGACGTCTCTCCCAGAAGTGCAGTGTACAGTACAGCCGTCCGTTCAACTCTCCTGTACAGCTGTGAAACCTGCCCCGTTAGATCAGCAGACATGAAGAGTCTGGTTACGTTCGACGACCGGTACCTTCGCAGTTTGGCTCACATCTGGTGGTAGCACCGTGGGAGCAACGAGCGTGTTTGACGCCTTGTTTATGGCACAGGAAAAGGAAATAAACTGCTCAGTGCCGTTATTTCACACACCAGGATTCGTCGGCTGGGCTACGTGTTGCGCATGCCAGTCCACCGACTCCCACGACGTGCGTTGTTTGCGCGCTGGGGGTGTGGGTGGACAAAGAGAAGAGGTGGCCATACGACGACGGTCAAGAGCAACGAAAGCCCTTGCTTCGACCTTGGCCTCGGTTGGAGCCTCTCGGCTCCCTGGTTAAGTCCGAAAGACTATGAACACCTCTGGCTGGATACACTTATTGATATAAATAAATAAATGTTTTTTTTTCTCGACAACGCGCGGCACGCCTAAAGAGGCATGTTCATGATAACATGAAAACCAGTAAGGGTACTGTACAAAATATATGTTTGCCATAACAGTGAATTTGTATGTGTGTGTGTATGTGTGCAGCTGTGTTTCTTAAGTTTGTATATGTGCTTTTGCATTTTTGGCTTTTTGCTCGCGTCACCAATGTACGAATAAATTATGTGAATATCCGGGTAAACAAGGGGACAGCGACTTTATTCAGTGGCGAGTCACATCCGCCACCTCGCACTGTTCTTAAACAGACATCTGTAACTTTTTAAAGTGAGAACGCTTGCCAGGTGAAAACCCACGACGTCCTTGAACACTGCCGCCGAAATATTTGCTGGAATGGGTTAAACTCGAACCACCCAGCTGGCACGACGGGAGTTGGTTCGGTTAGCCAGCCGGCTAGGAGCCGACCTTAGTGAAGTTCGTGTTATGTTTCTCTGTCCCTCTTCCATCCCCCTTAGCCTCACCTCTGGCCGCGATCTCATTTCATAGCATAATACAGATTTTGTATGATGAATTTTTTGCTACATGGTAGTCGGCTGGTAGTTTTCTGGAACGATGCCTATCCGTTACTGGTTGCTCAGTTAGCGTGCATCTGTTGTTTTTTTTCTTTTATATATTGCGGCACAGTAGCTGTAGCGTTTTCCTCCACTAGCTAAGGTGTATAATGATGAAATGATGATGATATAAAGATGAAATGTACGAGCGCTGCAACTCAATGGCGCGATTGGATTCATTTCCCATATTTGGCATGTGCAACACGGTTATGCTTTCCTTATCCAACACTGAGTTCTCTCGCTGTTTCCTCAACAGCACGTCTCATTTCCACTCCTCAGCAATCACCGGGGGCACAAATCGACGTTGGCTTAGTATCATCATCATCATCATCATCATCATCATCATCATCAATACACGTTAGCCGAGGGTGAGAAACACCTCGGTTAATGTGCCGCAACACAAAAAATAAGAAATTAAGCAATGTAGACTTTAATGCTGTAAAAAGTAACAATGCTAATATCACCTTTTTGATGGTTGTTGGAGGGACATAGAGACTCACAACACAAACGCTGCTGAGGTTGACTCTTTCCTATGTCAGCTACTGTATCCAACCAAACGTGTTCATCATCCTTCGGTCCCCAGCCAGACAGTCGGGAAACACCAACCGACTCCAAGTTCGAAGGGAGGGATTTCATTCTTCTCGACCAAGTCATCGCTTGGCCTCCCCTCCTCTTCGTCCATCCACACCCCCGGCGCGCAAACAACGCACGTCGCGGGATCCGGTGAGCTGGCGTGCGCAACGCGGGGCCCAACCATCAGAGCCTGGTGCATGATATAACGGTGCTGAGTGGTTCATTCGCTCTTCCTGCACCAAATACGCGATGCCGAACATGTTCACAGCTCACACGGTGCTCCCACCAGACATGAGCTAAGCTGCGAAGGCAGCGATGATCGAACTTTGTTAGCCTCTTTATGTTTGTCGACTTGATGAGCCAAGTTTCACAACCGTACAGGATGGTTGTACGGACGGTTGCATTGTAAACTTTATCCTTCAAAGCGAGAGTAATGTCACGCCGTGGCTACAGACGGCGAAGATTAACAAAGCGCATCGAGCTTTTGCTATACGGTTCATGGTCTCATCTTCCGTTTCACTGGCGCTGATATAGCTGTCCAGATACTTGAATTTCTCGACTGCTTCGTGCTGCTCGCAGCCGAGGATCAGTACAGAAGTGGGTCCCTGCTAACCTTGGAGAAGAATTTTGCATTTTGAAGGCTTATCGTCTTCCGAAAGGCTATGAACTTAGTGTCCAGTCACCGGCTCTCAGTGGGTGCGAATCCCTCATCTCGCCCTGCTGCTATTTGGGTTTTGGGCCAAAGGCTTGGGGCGGTGGTCCCCTAATACGATCTGTCTACCTCGACCTAGGCAACCGGGTAGTATCTCGCCTACTGACGAACCATGGACTTTCAACTACAACCATTCACACACGCTTTTGTTGCTACGATGCTATTCACTCATGTTGCTATACAAACTTCACAAGCACACGCTACCATTTTACCTACTCTTCCCTTGTACCATCCACATCCACTTTACCTGATTCTTCTACGGTGATCAACCCCACTTCCACCGATGAACTTGTTCCTGCGACGTCCGCCAACTCAACCACACAGTGCTCAACTGGGAGCTGTTAGCCCCATAGTCTCCCATCTTCGCTCCTGTCATCCGGCACCGGCACACTTGCCGTTTCACAGCTGAGCAAGTGCTCAATGCGTCTCATCCAGTGTCGGTGTATCGGCAAGACACATCTTCACATCATGTTGTTGCAGCCCGTGCCACCCAGTCCAGTTAATCTCTGAACGGTTGTTCAAGACAATCAAAGTGATTTCGCCAGATCTACATTATGTCTGCAATCTGTGTGCAGGCAACACCTGAACTACTATCCATCAGCGTCCTCAGCGGCTGCAACCTCAGGCTATACACTGCCTTCAAGGAGTCAAAGAATTCCTTGTGTTGACTGGATTTGGCTTAGCATTCCATCTGCTTCGCCTTCTCCGTCCACCAAGCATTTTTAATGCGACGGAGCTTTCGGGTCAGTTGTCGTCGAATTTTGCGAAACTGACTCTTCTTCCCCAGTCACTGACGTCCGCCACATGTGCAGCAAATACGCCAATCATCGCTTTGTTTTCATCAAACCAGTCGGGCTGCTTACAGTTTGTGCGCCCGATGATCTCCTCGGCAGCAGCTGTCACCTGGTCCCGAATGTGCTGCGATAGGTCGAACACTATGGCTATACATTCCACATCACACAGGCGTGCAGCCATCGCCCTCTCATATATATATATATATTTATTTATTTATTTATATATAAACTGCCAATAACATTTCAGTTGGCTGTGGTACGGTGCATAAGAGAAATGGCAGTTGATTGGAGAGGAAAACGTTAGGTAGAAAGTAGAATCCCTCAGCAAGTGCGCTTTTACGTACATTTCTGTTTCATATTTAGTAGTCTTTGCATCCAGATGTGCTCGTGGTCGTTTGGGCTCCAACTGGGAGCTGGAAGATCCCAATAACATCCAGCTTCGATCTTTGCGCATTCAGCGTTTTGGATGCAGTACGTATATTGGCCTTGTAGTCGTTTCCAGCCCACATCTGCGCTCGCTGATAAAACACTTCGTGGTAGCCGCTGGATAGGTATGCGAAGCACCTGCCCAGACCCACATGTCAAGCGGTCGGCGGTGTTTGTCGAATTTAAACATTCGCCGACGAACCTCCTCACTACTGGTATGATGCTGCCATGGAACACCAGCAATGCTTTGAAGGCAGTGGTAATGAAGGACAGACAGCCGCTGAACATCACTAGTGCAGCAGCACATGCTGGGCGAATTCAAAAATAACAGCGATGTCATCTGTTTACTTCAAGTCCCGAAAGCGATTTTCTGGGCATAGTTCGACGCCGCAGGACAGAGTTTTATAAGACAGTCTCCAGGTGCTAGTTCATGGCAAAGTTGTACAGAAGGGAGTAACTTGGCAATCCGGTCTAACGCCACTAGTGATACTGAAGGGGGCCAAAGAGTCGCCGTGTACTCGCACGCGACCCTTGGTTGGCAGTAAATGCCACGGAATGCTGGTGTATTTCTCGAGTTACCCCCTCTTCAGTAAGTAGACCCAAAAAGCCACTCGATCAGCAGAGTCAAACGCTGCTCGAATGTCCCAGAATACAACTATGGATCGTCGACTGAACGTATGTCGGTGTTCAAGTATTTGGCGGTTTGTAAAGACCTGCTAGATGCAACTGCGACCAGGGCGAAACCCAACTTGCTCTGTGTTATGGTCCCCAGGGTTGCTCCGGTCGCTCTGCTTGGCTGATAAGAAAACGACTCTTAAGTACCAGTGTATTCACCACCAAAGACAGGGTGAGTACATGGCGCATGCTAGTGATACTTATATGATGCGGTTGGCCTTTCTGCTCGTTCTTTGTTCTTCATTATTTTCTTACCAATAGTAGTAACATATTGTTCTGGAACACTTTTATGATCTACTATTTGGACTTTCTTGCTAATTTCTTGGTTAGGAATCCGATTTTAAGAATGTGTCGTCCTGTCCGATTCCCTATGAGGTCCTCCTAACACCTTTGAAGTCTACTGATATTCGATTTCACCCCAGGGTTCACTTGAAACCGCGTGACCTGGATTCTGCATAGGTCCATCCATCGTCTGCGTCGACAATGTGGAAGAGGGGTTGGTGGAGCAGTGGGCTCATTTTACTGAGTGGCCTTCGTCGTTGCCAGATTGAACTTGCCTAGGAGTATTTCAAGTTGAGTGGTCAAAACATCTCCCATATTGATTGATGTGCATTTCCTGAGTTGCTTGATGTGGCGGACCCACCTGTCCTCGCCTACACCCATTTCACGGTAGACATGGACGTATCTTTTAGTAACCAATTCAGGTGTCCAGGAAATTTTGTCATTCCGATAGCTAACACCATTTGTCCAACATCGAAACCTCGCGGTACAGCGTGATTTCTTCAGTTGTATTGATACTCCATTTCAGAGTTGTCTTTTTTCCAAAAAAGTAAAACAGTGTGTCCCCTTCTTCCATTTCGTCAAGACAGAGAGTAAACAGAGACTGTGATGTCAACATTTCGATTGTTCTCTTCAGTCGCAAACACAATACCAACAGAAACCCACAAGCGATTATATACATGACAAAAATAAGCCACACCAATCAAAATGTCACGGTCAAGACCATGGCAAACGAATTGGTTGTTTCAAGAGTTTCTATGTACATAGCACAGGTTGATGGGCCTTAATTAACAACGCCTCACTAAGTGCCGCCATTATCGGGTTTTTGTTACCTAAAAACACTTAACGCTGTCTCAGGGTTCACGTGATAACGGGTTGCCATGAGGTGCTTGGTGATAGACAATGCCGGGCTCCGATTACTTCTCAGATCCGTCCTATTTTGTTGTCTAATCGCTTGTCCCAACAACTTTGGCAAATGTTCAGCTACCCTCTTAGTTGTGTCTGTCAAACGGATTTATCAGATCAAATTTCGTTCAAGGTTTCCTGAATAGGAGTGATTCTGCCGGGGATTTCCCGTCGGGCCTCAGTTGATTGGACGTAATTCTGTACATTAACAGGGAAGTCTGCAGAATCTCTTGAATGGGTCCATTTTCTTCCGTTTTGAATGTTGTCACAAATCTATCAGCTTGCCCATTAGACTGAGGATGATAAGGAGGTGAACGAACGTGCTGCATGCAATGTAGCGTAAAAATTCAACTAAGTGCGATGTGGTGAATTGAACTCCATTGTCAGACAGTATGATTTTCAGTAAACCTAACCGACTGGATACTTTCCCGAGGGTAGTGATCGTGGCGGATGTTTAGGTATTCGACACTTGGAAGAGCTCACGCCACACTGTATGCATCGTCCTTTGATTGACCCTGCAAAATCAAGGTAAATAAATAAATAGTATATTCCTCGGCGATTCGAGATGCAGTCTAACTATGTGGTCTGATCAATGTTTACAACAGGATCGCAAAAAATAATCAATTTGTTCACGCTTTTTACAATGGATCGAAAACAGGTACTAAAGTAATTGGCAGGATTAAGGCAGTAAAGAAATTAAAAGACCAGGAACAATAACATATGTAGATTTAAACAGATGTCCAGTTAAAGTAATACGGCCACTCGTGGAACCATCCACAGGGGACCTGCTTTCATGCAAGGTATTCCATCAAAAGGTTTCGCCCGCACTTCCATGCAATACCTGGCCTCGTGCCGGTGTGGCATAGTAGCATATGAGCCATCACCTGTTTATCATATGTTGTGTTCTTTTTAGGGCTGCTTTTATACATGTATTATGAGTGATGAAGCCTCAGCCCAGTCCGTCATGCGGATTATTTAATTATGGCACCTTTTTATACGCCAGTCAGTTGGTGGTAACTGGCCTTGGATAGGTAAAGTCTTTTATAATCTGGAAGCTATATTCCGTCACCACAGGAGATCAGCCCAGTCGTGGCCAACAATGAAATAAGCAAGAATGTAGCAAAGAAGAATCATGTGAAAATTATATCGTTACTGTAAAAAATAAGCAAATATGTTTTTCACATCGGCGTAGAAATGGATCGAGCCGATCATACAATCAAATTGTGTGGCGTGACAGCCGGAGACCGATAACTGTACGAGTTGTCCATAGGCAAAAGTCACATAGGGAATCCGTTATTGCGATCGCTGAAATCCGGTATATGTTTCTGGACTGTTAATTTCAAAAAAGATGGGGAAATGATTAGCACTGCAGAACAAATGTAGCGAAGGGGATTGCAGAACAATATTACGAATTAATCAATTTGTGGGGAAAATTAGGAACATAGTTCCTGACGCCACATCAGTAAATAATTTTGCTCTCGGTTTTAAACAGAAGCCAAATGGTATGAATTAAGCTTGAAAGAGGTAAAACCGCATAGGAGGTAGCATTAAAGAATAGCATAAGAAGCGGTTTGTAGCAGCTCATCCTAGATGATCATGTTTTCTCTGGTACATTCTAGTCGATGTTCTCCGATATCATACATGATCCGGCCCTTCTTCATACAGCTTTTCATCATCAAGTTGAATTTTTAAAATCCATTTCACTCTGTCCGTTGACAGATTAGCCTTTATCATTTTCTTGAACATGCAAAAATGTTCAATACATCTAATCTCTTTTGGCAGCTCATTCCAGATGGAGCCATATCTAAGAAGGTAGAAATTTCTCCTTAGGTTGGTCTTGAATTTAGGTAAATAGAATATGCATTCACTATCTCGCAGTTCATAAATGATGTTTTCCCGAAAGTGCAATTGATAGGTTCCAGCATATGCTTTCCGCCACACGAATTTGTGGAGGAACACCGATTTAATTGCATTCTTCGTAATCACAGAGGTTCAAGATTCAACTACTTGCACCTATCTCTGTATGAAAGGGCGGTTGGATAGCCAAATATGCGCTTCGTAAAGGCGCGTTGGACGTTTTCAATGTCTCTCAAGTCGCCCTTTCGCAAGTTACGGAACGTAACACAGCAATATTCAAGCAAAGGCCAGATACTGATTGTGAAAGCAATTAGTCTGGTTTCTTTCAAGGTTAGCAGGTGGCATATGAGCCCGACCGACCGCTTAGCCTCTTTCACGATATGATTTATATGTTCGCTAAAGTTTAACGAACTAGAATATCTTAAACCTAAGTCACGAACAGACTGGCTGATGGGAATGACTTCGTCATGAAGTCTGAACACTTCTGCTGCTATCTGACATCCATATGCCAGAATACTACACTTCGATGTTGCAAATGTCATCTGCCACATATCAGCCCATCTCTCAATGGCTTTCAAGTCGCTTTGGATATTGTTAAGTTCAGCGGTACGCTGAATACCTGGGAACGTGTGAACCACCTTTAAATCACCAGCAAACAAATAAGGCTTCCCATATTGTATAACAGAAATGAGGTCATTTATATACAGTGGGAAGAGTAACGGACCTAAGACACTGCCCTGTACCACTCCACTGGTGACCAGACGAGGTGAAGAGATGTAACCATTGATATCCACAACTTGCGACCGTCCTACTAGGTACGATTGGATCCAAGCGTTAAGCGGATTTGTAACCCCGTACTTACTTAATTTATATTGCAGCTTTTTGTGTGGGACTCTGCCAAACTCCTTTTGCATGTCGAGGAAGATGACAATGCACTGAAAACCTGAGTCAATTGCTTCAGTTAGATGGTTAAGGAAGTCAACTTGACAGGTAACACACGAGCGAGACTTCAGAAATCCATGCTGTGAAGGTGAGCGAAGTTTTGCGATATTAGGAACGAAACCAAATGTTCCTTAACAATTCTCTCTAGCATGCTTGAGAGAATGGCTGTGTGACTAATGGGGCGGTAGTTCCGGATGTCCGTTTTCGACCTGGACTTATGTCGCGGTATAACCGTAGCCGTTGTCCAACGTTCGGGATATTAATCAGACTGAAGGGACAAAGAGAAGATATTTGATAATATAAGAGGGATATCAGCTCCACCGTGTTTAACTAAAGCAGAAGGGATCCTATCGGGGCCAGGTCTTTAGGATAGTCATTGACAGGTAATCATACGTTTTTATCGTAGCGACACTAAGCTCGATCGCTGAGACTTGTTCAGCGAAGTGAAACGAGGTTGACAATTCCAGGGTTTCTTTTCCAAGATTAAAGGATCTAGCAAAGTATGAGTTAAAGGCTTCTGCCATAGCAATTGGGGAATCAATACATTCGCCATCCAGCATGACGATGTGGGAGGGTAGGTCAGTTTTGCCGCCTCTCCTTCTTCTCAAAAAGCAGTCAACAGTTGACTTGTGTTACCACTATTTACAGCCCGTTGTTCTTCCTGCATGAGACGGGTGTGGTGTTGTATGTCCGTCTCAATTATAAGGCGTTGGAGTCTCAGTAATACACTGAAGTCGAGAGTACGTTCATATGTTCAAGTTAGCACTCGTATTTCCCTTTGCTTTGTTAGCGTACTTATAAGAGGCTCTCGTATTGTCACAGGAAGCAAGTATGCTTAAGCATATAGTCACATTGTCATAGAAGATATCAGAGACTCCCTTAATGTCAGACGAAAGAAAGAAATTGTCCTAATTTTGGACCCTAAGCAAAGCGGAAAAATCTACCCAATTAACATTTCGCCGGAAGTGTGGAACCATCGCAGACCTCACGTGCGACGACTCAGCTATAATTTTACATCCAACTATTTTTTGATCATATCCAGGGAGACCGTCAATTACATCAGTAGTTATCTTGGAGGTGACTGAGATAAAAAGTAGGTCTAATCTATTTTTCCCCTGGAGGCCACGAGAACATGTTGCTCCCAACCACCAGTGATGAGGGAGGTTATGAACTCAGCATGTTTCGCGTTTGTTACTAAGTTTGACCAACAGATATCTGGTAGGATGAAATCTCCACCTACAACTTTATCAAAAGAACCAAATTCCAATATGTAATTGAAGATGTCAACCAACTGGTTCTCATCACTGAAGCTGGCCCCGGGTGAGCGGTGTATACAACCTACAAGAGTTCGTTTAGTGCCGAAGGACAAGAGTAACCAAGCGGAATCAATAGTGGGACATATAATTGGAAGTGTGAATTCAGACACAAGGAGGTTCTGTGAGTAGTAAATTATGCAACCACCTCTGCCATGTTTTCGATCACTTCTAATAAGCTTGTAACTTTTGATGGAAAGCAGCTGACCGGGCATAGAATCATTACACCAGGTTACAGTGAGTAAAATCTTATCAGGTTTATTCAGACATATGAGGGTGCGGAATAAATGAAGCTTATTCAACAGAGAACGGATATAAAGTATCAACAGTCTTAAAAAGTCTTGGCGGTGTTTATCATTCCACCCATTATTTACTCTTGAAATCACATTAGTCCTAGAACCTTCCGCAGCAAATCCCTTACCGTGAGATTCACCAGTCCTATCGGGATTAGAGGGGGTGGGGGAATGCAAGAGGAATGCTGTGGTAATTTGGAGCAACTGAGTTTAAGTGGATAGGGTGTCATTGCCAAAGGGTTCACAAAAGTCATTGTGAGAGGAGGAGGCGGAAGAGAGTATGGAGAGGGGCATAAATAAATGAGCTTTGTTTCAGCAAATCTATGTAGAGGCCTGCCAGGAGAACAGCCTTGGCACATCGCCGGAACAATGGGGAAGTGTGGCTTGCCACTATGTGTAGCAGCATTATTATTCACAACTGTCATTGGAACACGGGGAGTCACCTTTCCAGCAAGAAGACCCCTGTTTGATCTAAGACGCTTAGGACGTGGGCCATGACCACTGCTGCTATGTGTAGTCATAATGTCAATGGGCCGTAATGCACCTTCACTGGAGCCATCGATAGTCCCATTTGATGCTTTTAGACTTGTATCTGTTTCAATAGTGGTGTGGGGATTGATCCCAATCCCTACTGGTTTGTCAGAACGTGGTGCGTCGAGTGGATCTACAATATTTCCTATGTCCACATGACTAACGTGATGTGGAGGCGTGAGCATCTCAATTTCCGCTACGCTGTCGCCAGCCTTAGCATCGCTCGTGTGGAGAGTGGCCTTGCTAACATTATCTGCCTTCTTAGAAGGGGAGAACCAACCACTGTTGAATGACTTCCTTTGCACTCCAGGATGCGCTCAAAGGGGATAACTCTGCTTCGGCTCAGGCGCGACATTAGTTGCACTCATGCGTTGAAGCTCACGTTGCAAAGGTGACCTGTCTTCGAACAGAATAACTGCAAAATTTCGGAACAGATCTTAAAGTATTTTGACTTTTGATAAACGAACTTGCGAGACTTTCGCTACGAAAGCTGAACAGAGTCGGACAAGGAAAACGTAAAGATTTTTTCCTCAATCTTCTACAACTATTATCGGTCTCAGCGATGTTGCACGCCCTCGAAACAGTATGCCTAATGTTGTCAATCGTGATGTTGTCAGCTGAGGGCGATGGCGTTCTTTCCCCTTCTGCATCTTTGGGTGACCTCAGAGGCGACTGCATTTAGGAAGTTTTCCTTGGTGTCGGTCAGAAGAATAACTCGCATTTCCGCTGTGACTGCAGGAAGAACACACTTTGAACACGAACGCATTAATTTTTTGATCCGGGAATTTATAAACAGCCATTATACGTAACTTCTCACCAGATCTTTCATTCTGTTGGAGCCGGGATGTCGAGCATGAAACTTATGTAGGAATTTCGATTGCAGTTGGGCCGGGATGATGACGCGTTCACCAAACAGAATGCAATCTTGTACCATGGATAATGCATTTCACCTCTGGAAAATTTTTCGTGGCCACTATGAGTAGCGAAACTTGCTCCCTTGTGTCAGCAGCAGGTCCCGTAAGATGGCGTATCGAATCAGATTGAAAGATATTGGAAGCTAATTTACAGTATCTGAAGACACGCGCTTAACTTCCTTTTCGATGGAGATATTCGCAACAACAATGTCTTCTGGCCGATGCTGTTCATCCAACAGTGGTGACAGCGTATCGGCCTGACAGGTGTCGATTGTCGATCGTACCCCAGCAATGTTGTGGTCCATCTTTGTAGACTATTGGCGGTATACACTAGGATTCCTTTCTTCGAGCCGAATATAGCATGAAGCGGTTTGTGGTCCGTTATTAGGGTAAAATGACGGCCATATAGCATTCTGTGAAAATGCTTCACTGTACGCACGATGGCCAGAGCCTCCTCAATTTGACCATCTATTCTTTTAGTTGCGGTCAACGAACGCCCGACATGAGCGACCGGCTTCTCTGATCTTCCTGGAACGATATGCGGGATGACTGCACCGACTCCATAGATGGATGCATCAGATGCCACGACAATTGGCAGCTTTGGATCATAGTGTATCAGCATTAGTTCTGAACTCAACAACAACTTGATCTTGTCGAAATCTTCTTGACATTCGGTGATCCAGACCCATGGGACGTCCTTCATCAGCAACTGGTTCAGTGGTCCGCGTAGGTTGTGCATAGACGGTAGGTAGGTACTGTAGTAACTCACCATACCAAGGAATGATTTAACTGTCGCTTCGTCCATAGATGCTGGCATGTTCTTGATCGTCTTAATGTTTGACGGCTCCGCCCATTTTGATCAATGATAAAACCGAGGTATTTAACGGATGTTGTAGGACTAGTGAATACAAGTCCGAGACGGTTCGCGGATATCAAAAGGCAATTGGAGTCCGATACAGCGGACTGTATTCGATGGGCTACATGAAAACGTGAACGGATGAAGCGAGACAAGAACAGTACGTTAGCGCGGCAACTTACAAGACGGTCAAGTGTCTAGCCGGATATAGGTCAACATGGACGTAATGTAAGGGAGATTAAAACAAGAAAGAATAGTGTACAGTTGATCGTCAACGAAATTCTACACACAAGATAATAGTCATCTCTTGGGGCGCTGCAGAGTTCTCCCCCCTAGAAGGCTGAACGAAAGAATCCTTCGAAGTCGAAAATGAAGAGCTGAATCGAAGTTGGTTGGGCAAAATCGTGCAGAGTAAGTGGGCGTTCGGGTAAAATGAAGGTTCATTGGAAGTCGGAGTCTACTGTGCCGTCTGTGATTTATTATCTATTGATTGCAGGGCAGGGTGCATTTCGGCGAGCCGTTGGAGCGAGCTTGTCGGACTACAAACAAAACTGGCTAGCCCAGAAAAAGGCCGACAGGACCTCAATCTCCGCTGCTGCCAAACGGTGCGCTTGGGAGTAGCATATCCTCCCGCCGCACCCCACCCCGAGCCAAAACGACCGTCGTCCCACGAAGAAGCGACCCTCGTCCTGCGGAGAAAAGGACCACCGTTTGCGTCAGGATCCTCATTGTCTGCGCTGATCCTCGAAAACGTTGCTCACGTGGGCGATTCAATCGAAGGGGAGGGTTGGGGCATGTAGAGACGAGAAAATAGAGAAACACGCGCAATAAACGCCAGAAAGCACGAACGACTGATCTGCGTGTTTAGATTATTTGGTTTTTGAATATTTTTTAGAAAAAGGTTTTTCGGGAGTTTTTGTTTTCAAAACGGTAATTGACCAAAAACGGGGCAAATATATACAATATCTACAAATCTAAACATATTTACACTATACATAGCCGGAAAAACGAGCGGGCTTACGCACCTCCCGACCACGGCGATTGGTCGTGGGAGGCGACGGGCTAGTTTCGGAAGATGTCGGGATGGCTGATGCTTGTAGACCGGGATTGTGGTCTGGTTGAACTACATTAGGATGCTGAAAGTTGGTGCGGTAAATTGTGACGTCGCACGAAGCACCACTAGACGAAGTAGGTGAGGTGGTTTCTTCCATAATGACAGGCTTCGGACAATCGATGGTGATGACTTCGCTTCGGCCACCGCGGTCAATAGCGTACCTCTTACTCGCACGGTGTAGTACTTTGTAAGGTCCTATGTACGGCGACTGAAGCGGCTGTCGAACGCCGTCTGCGCAAAGAAGGACGTGTGAACACGCAGGCAGCTTCTCGGGCACGTACACTGGTGTCTTCTGCGATCGAAGAGCTAGTGGACGTAGGTCACGCATCTGGTGGTGTAACTTCCGTAATCAAAAGAGCATCATCATCGTTATCATCAACAGCAGTACATCAGCCATTTGAACTGATGCTTCGCTGCCATACAACCATGAGGACCTATGAAATAAAGAATAAGAAGAGGGATAGAAGGGGGACTTACCTGAAAACCTTAATGCCCTAAACAAACATTCAGGGTCAAGGCGCCTACACCTTGTGTAGACAACATACCGTCACAAACAGCTGGCTATCGTGCAAAGATAAGGCGGCATCGGCGAGACAGCTTCCTTGCGGCTTTCACTGCCATGCGTCATAATCAGCCATTACCCCGCAGATAACTCAGCACCAAACACACAGGCAATCCGATTAGGAGACGGCAGCAGACGCGCCACTGGTGTCGGTTGCGAGCCATGTCCTGTAAAGTCTCGAGCCAAGCACAAGGTGAGTCAAGTGGACTCCAGCCCGGAAGACGAGACGGACCAACGGCACCCAGTTTGGTTGTCAGTGAATTCATTTCCTGCTGTCAAGTCAACTTCTGTCCACCTCGAGTCTTGCGCCACACTACACCTGGTAGACTAAGCAAGGCCCTCCTAGGTAAGCGGTGATCAGGCATACGTAGCACGTGCCCAAGCCAATGTAACTTATTCAATGCTATCTGTTGTTCTAAGGAACTAGCATGATTATCACTACCCAGTACTCGTCTACGCACATCATCGTTGTGGACACGCTGGTGCCATCCGACACCAGCAATGCTACGCAGACAACGATGATCAAAGACTTGAAGGCGCCTCAGATCTTCAGACCAAAGGGACCAAGTTTCGCTACCATACAGCAGAACGGCTCTCACTGTGGCTTTGTATACACGGCCTTTCAGACGGAGGGAAACTCCCTTCTGTCGCCAAAGATGCCGCAGGTTCAAGAAGGTAGCTCTGGCTTTTGCAATGCGTGAGCTGACGTCAGTTTCTATGTGCCCATCATTGCTGATGCAGCTGCCAAGATAAGTGAAATGATCAACCACCTCGAGTTCCTCGTTAGCAAGCGTCAAGTGGTCATAAAGTGGCTGGTGGTCCTGCAGCAACACTTTGCACTTTGAAGGTGCGAAGTGCATACCAAATAATGGGACCACTCTGGACAGGCTATTCAGGGTTGATTGTGCCGCCGCAAAATCGTCGAAAAGCAAGACGATATCGTCCGCATAATCTAGATCAACTAACCTCTCACCAGGCAACACTTCAACGCCTACATCGTGAAATTCCGCAAGTGAACACTCCATGATAGAGTCCACGACGAAAGTGAACAAAAATGGGGAAATCGGACAACCCTAACGAACGCCACTTGTGGTCGGAAAGCTAGCCGATAGGCCACCGTAGACCCTGACGCGGCCTGTAGTGTTCGAGTATAGAGCACGAAGAATGTTCACATATCTCGCGGGAACACCTTTCCGCGCAAGTATTTCGAACAGAATCGATCGATCGACTGAATCGAACGCACTCTTGAAATCGAGGAACACAGCTATTGTCGGTCTGCGGTATGCGTGGCGCTGATCTAGCACCTTCCGCAAAGTGAATATATGGTTTATACAGCCACGTCCTGGGCGGAAACCGGCCTGCTCTTCCCTAATCCGAGATTCCCGTTCTGCAGTGAGGCGACGAACGATAATCGAGGCCAATGATTTTGTTACAACTGGCTTTAGGTTCTTACCCCTGTGGTTAGAATAGTCTGTGTGACTGCCCTTTTTGTATATTGCCACTATAATCGATTCGCTCCAATTAGCCGGGACACTTCCTTCCAGATACATTCGAATAAGGTCAGTGCTTTGCAGAGGACCTCACCTCCATCCTTAAATAGTGCAGGTTGGAGGGAATCCGGGCCAGCGGCACGGAAACGATTAAGGGTTGTGATCGCGTTTCGGACCTCGGCCTTTGACGGAGGCTCTAAACTAACCGTCCATGGCTCGTCCTGCATGACCTGAGTAGGAAGAGGTCCGGGAGCAGGGGGCCAGCTGAACTGATGTTCAAAGTGCTCAGCCCAACGAGCCATACGGCGCTCCTTATTGTGTATCAGCGCACCCGCGCTGTCTGATTGTCTCACTGACGCCTGGTTTTCTGGGACCAATGGTGCGGATTAGCTGGATGAGCTTGCGGTAATTGCCTACTGTTCCTGCCTCCTCCATTGCTTGAGCCCTACTGGTCCTCCAGGCTTCTTTGTCAGCACGTAGGCTCTGCTTTAGTTCACGTCTAATAGCCCGTCTGGTCACATTGTGTGCAGAGCCAGCCGGGAGGTGTCTTCTAGATTCCAACAGGTTCACCGACCTCTCGGATATCCAGTGACTGGTGCGGTGACGATGGATAGTGCCACAAGCAGATGCTCCTGCGTCGTGCATGACGGCCGAGATCCTACTCTACTGAAGCTCAGTGTCATGAGGACAAGACATCAGAAGTTCGGTATGCAGTGCTTCTTGATAGGCTTACCTGACCGAGGACTGAGACAATTTCTCCGTTGCCAATCGTAGGGGACACTTGGTGCGCCTCCCGGTAAAGTTCATGGAGAAACGACAGCGTACCAAGGCATGATCAGAGTCGACACAGGTACTCCAGTATGAGCGGCATTCCAGGATGGAACCACGCCACTTGTAACTTATGGCTATGTGGTCAATTTGGGTCCATCGCTGGCCAGCTACAGGTGGACGCCAAGTGGCACTTCGGTGCCCACTGTGTCTAAAAGCAGTGCTACTAAGAAACAACTGGTGCTCCGCACACAGTTGCAGCAGACGTTCACCGTTGTCAGTCCGTTCGGAGTTAAATCCATAATTACCACCCAGCTGAGCTTCTGAAGAGCTCAGACGCCCTACTTGTACGTTCATATCCCCTGCAAGTACTATAATATCTGAACTAGTAGCACTGCGTAGTAGCGCGTTCAGTTCGTGATAGAATGTGTTCTTGACAACAAGTAGACGGGGCTGGTGCTACTAGCTGTCCAGGCAACCGTAGACTAGCTGCACTGATGTTGCGTCGAAATCGGTTTTAACAGTGTTTCTTAAGCCTAGGAGGACGAGAGGAAGTGTTTCGGACCATGAAGGATCTGCGTGTGCACGTAGCGCTGCCTTCAACTGGCGGTGAAAACGCTCCACCATGCCGTTAGCGGCCGGATGGTACGCTGTCGACTGAACGTGGCGACAGCCTAAACCCTTGAGCAACGTGGCAAAAGTCGACGAGAAATGTGACCCTCGATCGGTGATTACGATGGCGGGACAGCCATATTGAGCTATCCAGCGCTCCATATAAGCTTTCGCTACCGTTTTCGGAGAGCACAGGTATGGGAATAGCTTCCGGCCACCTAGTGAATCGATCGACACAGGTTAGTAGATATACAGAGCCTTTCGGAGGCGGCAGTGGACCTACGAGGTCGACGTGCACTGGGTGAGAACGTGCATCTGGCGCGGGAAATTTTCCTAATTGGCGTTTTGTGTGCTGGTGCACTTTTGCGCTTTGACACGGAAGGCAAACAGCTGCCCAAGTACGAACGTCACGATTGATATTGCGACAGATGAACTGTGTGGTTACTAGTTTAACCGATGCACAAACGCCTGGATAAGACAAGCCGTGCAACGTGTCGAACACGATCTGCCGAAGCTCGCGTGGGACGACTGGGCGTGACGTGCCCAGAGACGAATTACAAAGTATAGTTCCGTCTAATGATGTCAGCGGAACGGGTCTTATGTCCGAGGAGGGAGACCTGTGTATTATATCAACCTCAGGATTATTGAGTTGCGCTGCGGCCATGGCTGTCACGTCGATAGCGGTGCCGGCGTCCACAGAGATCGCTTGAATTCGGGAAAGTGCGTCCGGGACAGTGTTGTGCACACTTGAAACATGTCGTATATCGGTTGTAAACTGAGCGACATAGTCAAGGTGGCGAAACTCTCTAGGAGAGTATCGGTCGGTAGTCGAGCCGAGCACGTAAGTCAGGAGTTTGTGATCGGTGAAGACGGCAAAGGAGCGACCTTCTAAGACATGTCGGAAATGACATATGGATAAATAAATGGCTAATAGTTCTTTACGGAAAGTACTGTAACGAGATTCATCAGGTTGCAAACGGTCGGAGAAAAATAACAACGGTTGCCAAGCGTCACCTACCTTTTATTGTAAGACCGCCCCAACTGCCACATTAGAAGCGTCGGTACTGAGCGACAGTGGGGCTGCCGGGTTGTGATGCGCTATAGAAGCTATATTAGCAATAGCTTCTTTCAAAGCCTGGCAAATCGAACTTTTTAAACTTCCCCCGGAGAAGGTCCGTAAGGGGTTGCATAAGCAAAGCTCAACTAGATATGAAACGGCGATAAAAGTTGACGAGACCATCAAAGCGTCTTAGCTGTTTGAATGAGTGAGGCTCGGGGTAGTCGATGATGGCCTTAATTTTATCCTGTAGTGGCAAGACGCCGGCAGGAGAGATATAGTGGCCGAGAAAACCGACATCAAACGAACACTTTTTTGCGTTGATCGTCACCGCGTGTTGAGATAAACGATCAAAAGCGTAAGTGCTCCTCGCGTGAGGAGCCCGCGATTAAGATATCGTTGAGGTAGGCATAAGCGAAGTCTAGGCCGCGACAAACTTGGTCGATAAAGCGCTGAAGTTTGCACGGCATTCTTTAGTCCAACTGGCATGCGCAGAAACTCGAACAAACAAAATGGCAGTTTTAGCGATGTCTGTATCCGTCACCGGAATTTAGTTGTAAGCTCCCACCAAGTTGTTTTTACTGAAAACGTTGTTACCTGCCAGACTGGCGGTGAGGTCCACGATATGTGGGATCGGATAGCGGTCAGGCGTGGTTACGTTGTTTAGAAATCGATAATCGCCACAAGGACTCCAGTCCCCCATAGTCTTTTTCGGAACCATGTGGAAAGGTGATGCCCATGGGCTGTTGGATGGTCTTATGCTACCGAACTGAGGCATATGATCGAATTCAACTCTTGCGGTACGTAATTTGTCAGATGCGAAGCGTCTTGGTCGGGCACTCGTTGGCGCACCGCGCGTGACAATGTGATGAGCGACCTCTGTCGTGACTGGAGGAAGCTCTACAACTGGTCGTACCATTCGCGGGTATTTAGACAGTAGGTTCGCATGATCTGAAGATACATCGGCAATTCGGAAAAGGGACTGATTATCGGGGCGTCTGTAAAAACGCCTTCAACCCCTAGTTTAGTACGGTCGTCTAAAAGTCTGTGGCGACCAGCATCAACAAGCAACCCAAAATGTCGGAGGAAGTCGATACCGATGGTTGCGATGGGTACAGACGCAACCATGAAGACCCACTGAAAATCACGGCGATGATTGAGGTCCACGTTCATCATACATTGACCGAATGAAACTATCGGAGAACCGTTGGACGCACGCAGGTTGTACGTAGGCTTGGAGTGCTTGCCGTTCGCGTTCGCAGGGATGACGCTGACTTTCGCTCCCGTGCCGATGAGGAACGTGATAGAAGAACGTCGATGCTTAAGGTAAAACAAGCGATTTGTTCGGTTATTGACGGATATGTTGGTCGTGCTAGTATACGGGCTATTCGCTTTCTCTGAAGCGGCTGAGTCGTGACTAATGCAGGTAGCCCGACAGCGTCTAGCTCTTCCACCATATCGGCGGTGATACCAACAGAATTCTTTGACGAATCTGGTATTATCGGACTGAGAACGTGCAGAGAAAATGCTGCGCTTTTTCGTCGAACGAAACGTACTCGGTGCAGGCACAGACGAGCCGCAATGAACGGTAGCCAAAACGTCGTTTGCATCTGACCTTGGCATATTCTGCTTCGACGCCTTCATTGGTGCTAGTCTGCTGCGAGGTAGCGCAATTTCCTGGTCTTTAGGGTCAGGACGGCCTGACAACTTGGGGCAAATATGCGACTCAGTTTTCATCGGTGAGCATACGTCACCGGAGTTACTGGTCGTCTGCTGCTGAAGACGTTCGAACGCAGCGGTTGCCTTGGTAGCTAATTCTTTCAGGGGCGTATCCAGAAACATGGACAGCATTACCGGCAACGGCTCTGGGAGACGTGCAAATCACAGTTCCTTTATCCCTTCTTCGCACAAGAATAAGGGACCGGCGATGCGCTGAATTGCGTGGAGCAACATCGACAGCTTTCGATCTCCAAGTTTGAAACCATTGAGCTTTTCAAATCGAGCTCGTGCGCTGAGCTGCAACTCTTTTAGAATCGCTAGCTTCATCGTTTCATACTTTACCTCATTCGATGGGCAGAGTGGAATGTTCTCGACCAGCGTCACAACCGGCGAAGGAAGGCTTGGGACGAACTGATTGTACCTCGGAAGGTCCGTCTTAATGCCGTTATTTTCCAGTTCGATCTCGAATATCGCAAACCAAACCTCGGGGCTGTGTTCCATGAAACTTGGAACAGCCAAAGTAAGCAGTTTACGCTGCGAAACGACTCAGATGGCACTTTCGATATATGAATCCAAAGGATCAAGGATGAATAAAAACACGATGAAACTACTGAAATTACGCAAGCAACAAGTGAATACACGTATATAATCAAAAAGGAACGAACTCGTCAAAAAATAGAAATGAAGAAAAAAGTTTAACTTCGCGCGTGCTAATCGGGGTCACCAATTTATAGGACTAGTAAATACTAGTCCGAGACTGTGCACGAAGTTAAACGCGGATATCAGAGGGCATTTGGAGTCGGCCACAGCGGACTCTATTCGATGGGCTACAAGAAGACGCGGACGGATGAAGCGAGACAAGAGCAGTACGTTAGCGGGGGAACTTACCAGACGATCAAGTGTCGAGCCGGATGTAGGTCAGCATGGATGTAACGTAAGGGAGATTAAAACAAGAAAGACTAGTATACAACTGGTCATCAGCGAAATTGTACACAGAGATAATAGTTATATTTTGGGGCGCTACAATGTCATTAGAAACTCACACCTTTCCATTCTCAGTCTAAA
Organism: Dicrocoelium dendriticum; assembly: GCA_944474145.2. Lineage (NCBI taxonomy): Eukaryota > Metazoa > Platyhelminthes > Trematoda > Plagiorchiida > Dicrocoeliidae > Dicrocoelium > Dicrocoelium dendriticum. Next base: position 188,686,843 of record OX104063.1, read on the forward strand.
TCCATACTCCTTTATTCTATCATACACATTTTCTGTTCGTTGGCCCATTTCTTCCCTTCTACATGATGATGATATTGTCCAGGTATACTGCGGCATTTGATATTCCTTGTAACATCGTGTCCATGATCTACTGAAAAATTGGCGGAGCCGATATAACTCGTATATTGAAATAATCGGTGATGAGTGTTTATCATTAGCTGCTCCCACTATTCATTCCACATTTCAATCTGGAAATATGCTTCGAAGAAGTATAGTTTGGCAAAACAATTGCCACCATCCAAACGTGCGAAGAGGTCTTCAGGAAGGGGTAGCGGGTACTTTTGATCTTCTATTGCAGCATTCAAGCTATAGAAAAGTCTGCATGGGGGCGAATCTTCCTGTTTGACTTTCTGCTAATTACGATCGTGACTGTCCGTGACGAGTAATTGACCGGCTTGATAACTCCGGCTAATTGTAGCCGCTCAATTTCTCGGTCAACAACTGAAACGACGTCGTTTGGAACTGACCACTTTGGTCTGAAGGCTGGCTTCGCGTTTGCTTGCAGAGATAAACTGGCTTTGCTTTTCGTGCACAATCCGAGACCGTCCTTGAAAACTTGTAAATACTTCTTCTGTAGGGTCTCGGTTTAATGCGCAGCATCACTGCTTACTTTGTTGCACACGGAGTTCAAAGGAACATCAAGCAGCTTCATACTGCCAATCCAATCAAGGCCAGATAAGTTCAGGTTGTAGTGTCTTGTTGCATAAAAAACCCCTATGAATTGACAGTCTTCGAAAGCAACGGGACAAGAGACTTCATCCATGAGGTTCAGCACTACTCCTAAAGTACTTGTTGCAACGCACGTTGTTTCTTCATCCAATTTGTCTCTGAAATGACTGTGATATCGAAGGTACTGTCAACTTGTAAACACACAGAAACTTGATTAACAACTACTTTAACAAACCTGCGTTTTGCGGCCTCCTCATCGAAAGTAGCAAAAACAGGATAAAGCTGGGATCTTTGTTTTGGTGATGATTTTAATATAAACTTTCCAGAATAACTGGTGGAAACCTCACGCTTGAAGGCAAAAAGTCGGCAATCATCCTCCTTGTGGCCCTGTCTGATGCATTTCTAACAGAGATGCTTTTTGAATGAACTGTCTAACAAAGTGCAATTCTCCACATTACCAGCATGCGGATGATGGCTTACTTTGTTTCACATGCTTCGAACCGTTCATTGAATTGTCGCGCTGGTTTGACACCGCCAAAACATCTCCGGGACATAGCTTGTGACTTTGAGCAATCAGGTTTGTGTTATGTTTCAAATTGATTAGCCTCTGGCATTCAGAAGTGATAGACATGGGCTTGATAGATGGGTCCTGCTCAATCTCATGGGTGTTTCGGCATCTTCGGGCGCTTGAAGATCACAAACAAAAACCAGCGCCTTAAACTGATCGTCATCTCCTTCAGTTTAAATCGCTCAAAATGACGGTTGATGTTGCTAGCGTAAGAAACAAAATCACCTGATGCAATTTTAACTAGCTTCATGCAACTGTACCGGATGCTGAATAAAAAAGGCTTTTCACCAAAAACGTCATTTGGTAATGGTACCAGTTGATCGAATGAAGCATCTTCGTGACATTTACGCAGCATGAAATTGAGTAACGTTTCGTGTTCTTTGGTCCCGAGCTTCATCAAGAGCGGCTTGCACTTTCATCTGTGACATCAACATCAGCGAACTCCGAGTGGAGAACATCGTATCTTCTGAACCAGTATTCCAAGGTCAAACCTGCATCCGGGTCGCGCTGCAACTCGCAAATGCTGTTTATGATGGTATCCACCGAAGCCTACTGATTCCTGTGCTTGGTCTTGTTTGCACCGCAAGATGCTGAAAAATGCTCTCCATCATTCGTCACTGGATCTCTTCAAATTGCTTCTGTTGGTTTTGTAGTATGGTGGTCAGTACTTCAACTGAAAATGGCATTCTTGGGTTCTCCATTCAAAAACGTTCCGTCGCCAGTTGTTATGGCCCCCAAGTTCGCTCTGTTTGGCTGGTAAGAATACGGCCTTAAGTACCAGTTTATCAACCAGGAAAGAGAGTTTGAGTACATAGCATATGTCATTGATACCTTCCTTGTACGTTTGCCTTTCCTGATCATTCTTTGTTCTCCTTTCTTCTTTTCTTACTAGGTGCAGTAGGCAATTACTGCAAGCTCTTCCAGCTGAACGGCACCACCGGTCCCAGGAAACCAGGTGTCAGTGAGACATTCAGAGAGCGTATGTGCACTGATACACAGTAAGGAGCGCCATATGGCTCGTTGAGCGGGGCGCTTTCGAAGATCAGTTCAGTTGATCCCCTACTCCTAGACCTCTCCCTACTCAGGTGATGCTGGACAAGTGATGGACGGTTAGTTTAGAGGCTACATCGGAAGCTGAGATCCGAAACGCGAACACAGCCCTCAATCGTTTTCATGCTGCTGGCGCAGATGCCCTGTCACTTGCACTATTTAAGGATGGATGTGAGGTCCTCTGCAAAGCACTGACCTCCCTATTCGACCACACCATCAACAATCAATCAACGACAGCAGTATATCAGCTACTTGAACTGATGTTTCCCTGCCATACAACTATGTTGACCTGTGGAATAAAATAATAGGGAGAGAAGGGGGCTTACATGAAAACCTTAATGCCCAAAGCAAACATTCAGGGTTAATGGGCCTACACCTTGCGTTAACAACATACCGTCACAAACAGCTGGCTATCCGTACAAACATAAAGCGGTATCAGCGAGACAGCTTCCTTCCGGCTTTCACTGCCCCGCGTCATAATCAGCCGTTACCCCGCACTCCCCGGAAGCGATTGGAAAAAGTGCCGCGGTGGACAGCCAATGACGTGGAGAAGAAGCATGAAGGAGGCAATCTCAAGTTTATCGGTAGTGGGACCAGTCCGTCTTCTAGGTTGGGGACCGTGCGACGCTGAATCGGTGTGGTTGGAAACATTGGGTGTCATGGCCCGCAACATATATCAATGGGGTCAATTCTGTTCTACCAACTTATCACCCCTTTAATGCACCCAAAAGATGGTGTTTCTATTTCCTTCATTTTTTCTTCTGCCACGGTTCTTTTAGCGCACTGTCTGTTAAAAGACTGTGAACATATTTATTTATTTATTTGCAACAGCCTACGAATAGGCTTGGAGCCTTCAAGAACCATGGAACTCAAAGGAAGGTTCAGATATCGTTAAAAAGACACAGCACAACACGGATGAGTCCATGGTTTCGTCAGAGGGCGAGGTACAACCCGGTTGCTTAAGCCGAAGTAGGTTGTTGACTTAGGGGACACCACCCTGAGCTTTTGGCCGAATAACCTGCCCGCAAGGCAGCGGAGCGAATTCAGGGAATCGCGCTCATTAAGATCCAGTGACTGGTTATCCATTTCATACGCTTTTCGTTTGCCTAATAGGGGCCCAATGCTCCCCACAATTTCAGCATTAAGTTGCTGCAATACAATGCTTCGCCAGTATGAAGCAAGGGGCAGTGATTTTATTTAGTAGCCAATCACATCCACTACGTCACAGTGTTGTTAAAGGAACAACTGTGGATTTTTATAGGGCGATCACTTGCCAGGTGAAAACCCACCACGTCCTGCAACACTTCCGTCCAACGATTTGCTGGAACGGGATAATCCCGAACCACCCAGCTGGCATCACATAGGGGTTTCTCTGCAAGCCAGCCGCCCCGCAGATAACTCAGCACTAAACACACTTTAAACAGTCAATCCGACTAGGAGACGGCAGCAGACGCGCCACTGCTTTCGACTACGAACCATGTCCTGTAGTCTCAAGTCAAGCACAAAGTCGGTCACTTGGACTTCATTTCACGCTGCCAAGTCAACTTTTGTCCACCTCGAGCCTTGCGCCACCCTAGATCTAGCAGGTCAAACGGTAAGCAGTGACCACGCATACGTAATACATGTCCAAGCCAACGCAACTTTTCAGTGGTATCTGTCGTTCCAAGGAACTAGCCTGCTTATCACTGCTTAGTACTCGCCTACGCAAATCATCGTTGCGGACACGCTGGTGCCACCCGACTTCAGCAATGCTCCGCAAACAACGATGATCAAAGAATTGAAGGCTCCTCAGATCTTCAGACCGAGGGGGCCGTCTCACTCCCATAGGGCAAGACCGTCCTCACTGTAGCCTTGTATACACTGCCTTTCAGACGGAGGGAAACTCCTTCTTGTCGCCAAAGATGCCGCAAGTTTAAGAAGGCACTTCTGGCTTTTGCAATTCGTGAACTGACTTCAGTTTCTATGCGGGCATCGTTGCTGACGCAGCTGCCAACGTAAGTGAATCGATCAACCACATCGAGTTCCTCGTTATCCAATGTTAAGGTGTCATCAAGTAGCTGGTGGTCCTGCAACAACATTTTGCACTTTGAAGGTGCAAAGCGCACTCTAGTGAGTCTATTCAGAGTTGATTGTGCCGCCGCGACATCGTTAAACAGCAAGACGATATCGTCCGTATAATCAAGATCAACTAGCCTTTCACTAGGCAAGACCTCGGTGCCTACATCGTGAGATTCCGTGAGGGAACACTCCATGGTGGAGTCCACGACGAAGTTGGACAAGAATAGAAAAATCTGACAACGCTGACGAAACGCCACTTGTTGTCGGAAAGCTATCCGACAGGTCACCGTAGACCCTGACGCAGTCTGTAGTGTTCGAGTATAGAGAACGTAAGATGTTCACATATTTCGTAGGAACACCTTTACGCGCAAATATTTCGAAAAGAATGCATCGTCCAACTGAATCGAATGCAGTGTTGAAGTCGAGGAATGCAGCTATTGTCGGTCTGCAGTATGCGTGGCGCTGCTCTAGCACTTGCCGCAGAGTGAATATATGGTCTATATAGCCACGTCCTGGTCGGAAACTTGCTCGATCTTCCGTAGTCCGAGATTCCCGTGGCACAGTGAAGCAACGTATGAGAATTGAGGTTAGTAGTTTTGTCACAACTGGTGTTAGGCTAATACCCTTGTGTTTAGCACAATTTGTGCGACTGCCCATCTTGTGTATTTCCACTATAATCGATTCACTCTAGTTAGCCGGGACATTCTCTTTCTTCCAGATTTTTGAATATGGCGGTCAACAAAAGCAGGACAACAACAGCATCTTGCCGTAAAACCTCAAGGCAGTGCCACCGAAAACAAAAGTTTACTCGTTCTGCACAAACACATGAAACGATTCACATTCGTCGGCATTGAGCTCCATAACCGTTGTGATACTGCGAATAAAGTCGTTCCAACTCAGGTATTTTCGCATGGATTCCATCCAAAATGTTATAGGCAACTCGTTTTAGAGACTTGGAAGTCTGGCGTTTGTGAGACCGACAGTATTTGGATACTGGTTTCGAAATAAACGTTCCTAAAAGAGTTGATCTAAGTCTTCGCAGCAGCAAGCCTTGCGTTAAACTTCAAACACTTACTGGGGTCAGAAAACGTTGCGGGCTGCTTGGGTTGTTTCAACTCCTAAATTAGGCTCAGGAACGGAGTAAAAATACGAAAGTTGTTGTATAGTGCTGTCCTTTTGTACCGGATCAGTCATGAATTTGATGGAGTCATCTAAAGTAGTGTGCATCTTTGATATGTAGTCAGACTTATCCATGATTACCCAACCCGATCCTTTGTCCGGTCTGGAGAGTATAAGCTCAATGTTAATTCTTTCACAGCTTCTCGGTGCTGGCGAGTGATTACCTTTGAGAATTGCGACCTGCATTTCAGATATTGTTAGGAAAGATCCTCTGCTCATAACCCAACGCCTCAAGGGTAAAATTCCGATCTTGTCCGAATCGTATGTCCTATATCAGTTCACTTGCACCTGTGTGGCACGGTACATCGGACACACGACTAGACGCCTGTGGAGGCGGATAACGGAGCATTGGCCTACCTCTCTACGGCATGGTACTGTCAAGATGGTCCAAGCTCGATTTTAGAACACCGTGTCCAAAACAAAGACGCTTTCAAGGCGCTTTATATTCTGTCTAAACGGGTCCCTAAGAGACTCAGAAAGCACTTGCTGGCAACTACGGAAGCCACCGCGACCAGAAGGCTTAAGTCTGAGCTATGCAACCAGAAGGCGCTGGTGCGAAATTTGACATTGTCATGGCCATGGACCAGTCATCTGACTTTAGGCTAATTGATCTACGGCGGTGTTCAAGTTTTGCCACTAAATAAGGCACTCCATAGACCCGACCCGGCTTGATTGTGCTAAGCTAGAAATAGCTTATCACTCCAATGTCATTTGATTCATAATCGTACGTGTCTGAAGAGACTCATCGAAAAGTGATTCCTTCGCAACCATCGTTTGTTTAATCTGTTCATGGACATAATTTGCGAGTCAGCATGTTTGACATCGACTTTCTCGGTATTAATCATTCTCAATTTTCGCGCCTAGGCTGCTTATCATTCTCCGAGCTTTCACTTTCTCTTTGCGCTCGATTTTGTTCTGAAGGACCTTCATGTCGCATGGGCAGGATGCTCTAAAACTTTGACATCGCGGTGTTTTGCCCCAGCGTTCTTCTGGTTGCGGACCGGTGTTTGCGTTTTGGTAACTCTCTCTCTGATGGCACAATGCATTCTGATGTCAAATCCATCAGGTGCTCACATTTTTAACTGGGTTCAAGTAATCCACTGCGACGGTGATCGCCTCTTGATCCAGATGTAGATTACTCAGTTGACGTTACTGTTGTTCAACCATCCGATTTTGATGCTAATTTTTTGGTCGACGTAAATATGTTTGTTTCTCAGAGCTGCGCCCAACCTAATGGCACTTACGTCGAGTTGCCTCATAGCACTAACTTTGCCTTTCCCATGAGCTATTTTTTGGTTTTTTCGCTTGCTTCTTAAGTACAAAGAACTGTTGTATCTTATGCTTGCCAAGGTACTGGACCTCTGGTTCTTAGCAGCAGGGGTTTGGGGATAGCGGTCGCTTCCTAAATTAACGGCACTTCGGTCATCCGTTGGTTTGTTGACCTAGTACTGAGAAACCCCATTTTCCGGACCACAATGCATTGCGGGAAAACGGATAAAATCTTAGTAAATTAAAAGAAGCCAGAAAGTGTCTACGGGCTGATTCGAATGTGTACGCATCTTTGCCAGGATGGGTGGGACTTGGTAAAGTTGTCTTCATGCCTTTACCACTCTTGTGTAGTTATTTTCGTCCGCCTTTGCACACACTCATTACACGTCATCTTTAAAAGTTTACACTCGTTTGGCAACATGCACATAGCCGTTCTAGCTCAACAGCTTAGGCCTAAGCTATTGTGCTGACTCACCTGCGTTGCTGCTGTCCACACAACTGCTCTGCCTGGAGTTCAATACAACCGCGAAAATCAAAAGTCAAGCCTCTGTAGACGAAGCATATTCTGTGAGAGTTAACGGTTCCATTTCTTGGGTAACCATATCTTCTAATTATAGAAACTATGCTCACCACATCTTCGGCGTCCTGGCCTCCACCAATGTGGACGCGTTTCTTGTGACTGATTTACCATATCCGATCGTTTGTTCGCGCCAAGCCACAGTCCTCGACCACTCAGTCGGTGCCCACACACGCAGCTGTATTCTGTATTTGGCCGGCCCTTCGCGTGTCCTAGGTGAAGCCCGTTTCCGTTGTTGGCATGGCCTAGTGTCAAAACGTCGTGTGGGGGGACATTTGCTCCGTTTTTCCGCCCACGTATTTTCCCACGTGGCTTTGATCATAACTGTTTGTCCTTGAGTCGACCGGCAGTCGTCTCGGTTTTCTCCTTCTTCTGGTGGACCTGCAGGCTGTCTTGCGGGGTATGTGCCATCAGTTGTGTTCCATTTATTCGATCATTTCCATTTTCCAAACCAAATGCACCTAACAGTATATCCCAATGCAGTGCTGCCGGTTCTGTGATCTCCGATCTCTTCCCCGGTGTGGTCGTAGATGATTTACATGATTGACCCACATTTTATTGCCGATCATAGTCTCGTAGATAACCTCGCTTACCGATGACCGAGCTGCTAGACTAAGTTTCGTGGGTAAATCAAGTCGCCAATCTTAGACGTACGGAGCCTGCTTGTCTATCCTTCTCTTTCTTCTTCGTTGCGGTGTTTATGGTCATTTCTGGAAGTGAGGCTGTCGAATGTTGTTTGGGTTTTTCTTCTAAAGTGACATTCCACGGGGGATTTTTCATCCGGGGTGTTTGAAATTCGTAGTGTTCCGATACATCCTCAAAAAGAGATGTACTGCGTCACGTGACACCCTACTCCTTCCGCTTTGTACAAAGCAACTTTGATGGTGTCTACTAACCGTTCGATCTTCCCATTGAATTGCGAATGGTACGGGGGCGAAACCATATGCTGGATTCCGTTTTGCGGGCAAAATTCACCGAAACAGCTTTGAGGTGGACTGTGTTTCATTGTCCGTAACTAGCATCTCAGATGTATCCGAATTCTGCACCAGTCTGTTCAGCTTTTCCCAACACATTGTGTCAGAAGTTGCTTGCAGTTCTCTTACACTGTCATTCAGGATTTGCTGAACTTCTAACGGATGCAGTCACTCTCTCCTTCGGGTGTGAATTGAACGGACGAGATAATACATCAGCTTGGCCGATTTGTTGCGTAGATCGGTACTGTACTGAAATCGTATACCAGAAGCACAGCAGTCCATCTGCGTAGTCGATTAGCTGTGGAATTTCTTTCTTCGATCCGAATGTGGAGAGTAGAGGCTTGTGATCTGTGAGCAGCTTGAAATGTCTGTCATAGAGCATCTTATTAAACCGTTTCACTGCGAAAATGATCGCCAGAGCTTCCTTCTCAATTTGGCCGTACTTTTTTCCATTAGCGACCGTGATGCATGCGCGATGGCGTTTTCCTCCTGGGAAATATGGGAAATGAGAGCATCTACCCCGTAATTGGATACGTCCGAAGGGACAACAAGTTTGGGTTGAAGTGCGTCAAGTGTAACTCATAACTAGGCGCTGCCTTGACTGTATCAATGGACTGTCGGCATTCCTTTGTCTATCGCTATTCTTTCCCTTTCATCAGCAACTCGTGCAGCGGACGGATCTCTTGTCTGATGAAGGCTTGGCAAGCAATCACTATAATGACTGACACGCTCAAAAAGTGAGTGAAGTTCGGCAACCTCTTGGTGGAGGCATCGGTTTGACGGCTCTTGTATTAGCGGAATCCAGACGCCGACCATGTTTGTCATTGATGTAGCTAAGGAATATGACACTTTCCATGAGGGAATTGCACTTTTCTACCTATAGTCTGAAGCCCTTTTTAGTCGTGATAACACTTTCTCCAGTTTGTCATGTAAATTTTTGTAGTTCTGAACCTCATAAGCAAGACATCATGCAGGCATACCGCAACTCCAGGAAGATCGTTCAGCAGCGTATCTATGATTTACTGAAAATGGCTGGCGCGGTTATCACTCCGAAAGTCAGTCGATTGTACCGGAAAAGCCTAATATGCGTGTTGACTCTCAGTAACCTTCTGCAAACTTCGGACCAGACGAATTTGTGTCTCGAACTCGAGGGTGAATGTCAAACACTATTACAGAAATGAGTAGCCAAACTGAACGTAAGAGCAACGATCCATAGTTAGCTACCTAGTGGCTTATCCTAAAGATGCGCTATGCGCCATATCGAATACTGTTGGAGGACTGACAGCATACGCATCCATTGTTGCCACCCACATGGCAGAGGCGCCGTCCATCGTAGCCACGCCCGCTGCCAAATTAGGTGCAGTTAGAGCTGCCAATACCAGCAGGTGTCCCAAGACGCCATCCAACCAACCAAAGCAAGTCGCCACACATCTCTCCAAACAGGAGAACATAGGACAATATCATAACTCTGACCGTTGTACGCCCCAGTGTGTCTGAATCCGAGGCGAATTCCATAAAAGTCAACCTGGTAGACGACCGGACTCTCTGGGTCCAAGGTGAGCCGGCCAGTATGTCGCGCCTCGTTGGTCACCCAAACCGTATACTACGGAAAACCGCGATTGCTCCATATAACACTTCAGTCTGGTACTGATACAGAGGCGATCATGCGACACTGCATTTCCGCTACATCTGCTACGCGGAATACATCTGTGCAACCAACGAGGAAACCCACGTGGTCGCTCATTACTACATCCTGCCCAACCTCGTCCAAGAAACCTACTGGTCCTTCCTAGCTGAGCAGCCTCCCGATGTTGACTGGGAGAAATTTGTCGCTCAGTTCACCGGACTAGTGGCAAATGTGTCGGAAGCCAAAGTCTTTCCCCCGATACAAGTGAAGTCCTTCCTGAGGAGCGAGACTCCGCAATGCATGGTCATAAGGGATTCAGCTTGGCGCGCTTATAACGCCTGTCCGAGTATGCCGGCCCAAAGTGCCAGCATAACGAAACCACTGCGTCAAATTCGTTCGTGAAAACAAACGCCAGCACCAACGGGACCTAGCGACGAAGTTCAGTATTAATCTTAGAATGCTGTGTAGGCATGTCAATAAATTTAGCAGAGTGCGTCGCCGAATCCCAGTTTTACTTGCAGCAGATGGCCCGGCGATAACTATTCCAGAGGCGGCCAACGTTCCTCGGCAACACTATCCGCTCTTTCCAGCTTTAATCGTCATCTTATTCACTTTTAACACAGCTCCCACTGCCTCCAGGTTTAAATCACTTACTGTTCACGACAGCAACTGTGATGGCAGGACTACTGTTTCTACGCGTGCACAGCTCATCATGTAGACGATGTAAGACCAAAGGCACTGAAAATAGTCGCCATGAACCTCGCCGAACCGTTGGCTTGGTTCTTTCAACAATGCTTGATGAAATGCAGATTCCGACCATGTGGAAACATGGAATAGTCACTCTTATTTACAGGAGTGGGAATCCCGCTGAGCCTGCGGACTATCATCCAATCACTGTCCTCCCAGTGTTATCCAAAGTAATGGAAGGTATTATCGCAGAGGCGCTCATGGGATACCTTGAGAGCAACATCATCACGTCACAGCAGTACGGATTTCGCCGCAATCGGTTCTACACCACAAGCTTGCTGCTAGCCAGAGCAAGCTGGACGGAATCTCTTGATGTCACGGTGGGACTCGCCCACGTCTGCATGGACTTCTCTAAAGCGTACGACTGCCTGGACCACCGCTTCCACTTTCACAAGCTTCGAAGCTATGGAATCGGTGCCCTTGTGTTGGTTTGGATAAGAAACTTCCTCATTCTATGTCAGCTGAATGTGAGAGTTCGCTGATCCAATTCCGGCCCAATTGAAGTCCAGTGCGGTGTGCCCAAAGGATCGGTACTGGGCCCACGATTGTTCCTAGGCTTCATCCACGGCCTTGTCAGTGTGCTCCAATCGCACTTCTTACTATTCGCAGACGATGTCAAGATCTGGAATGACATCAACGCAGTGGACGATAAATCAACACTGAACGGAGATCTCGACATGGCTCCAGTTCAACGTGGCGAGATTCTGTTGTGAGCATACACCATCAGGGTACCTATGAATATCGACTTAGGGTCCAGCAATTACAACGTGCGTTCCGGAGAAGCGACCTCGGGGTAATCGTACTAGAAATAGGCTGAAAAGACGTTAGAAAGAGTCAGTCAGCATCTTGGACACTTACGGCGCGCTTTCGGAAACTTCATGCCATCGATCTGTCCCCAAATGCTGAACGCCCACATGAGGGTCCCAATTGGAGTTCGCGACCCAAGCCTGACGTCTCTGCCTGAAACACGATATTGATGCGCTTGAAACTCTACTACGTAGAGCGACGAAATTCGTTGGCGGTTTCTCCCACACCCCCTACCAACACAGGCTCAACTCACGTTATTATTACCCCAACATTAACGCTTTCCAAAGGACGCCTTGACTACCCACCATACCACTTGCATTACGTGCTATAGTCCGTTTCACTCAGAGGACGAAACGGCTCAAACCAAACTACGTGTTCACTAGCCCTTTTCGTAACATCGTTGGTGGCATCCGGTTTCGAATTTGCCTGTCACTGTGGCTAGCCACAGGACGCCTGCGCCTACAGATTGACCATAGGTGGCTTGCGCTGCACCACCCACAGCTCCAACCACATACCCCATATCCAGTGTAAAGCCGAAGGAATAAGACCGGGAGGCATGTGGATGGGAGCCAGGTTTCATCAACGGAGCCGGCCCACACTCCTTCACAGGCAAGCACAAGCACGCTATATTTGGATCCACTTTGGCTGAGACGCTTAAAGAACAACCTCGTTCTCTTCTACAACATTATAAACCAACGAATTTACCCAGACAGCACCGCATTTGAACTACGGAAGATTGCAGTCTGCTCCACACGTAATGGCGGCTACTTGATACATACAAACCTTTCAAGTCATGAAATTCGGTCGAATTTCTTCTTAGTGAGATACACTTATCTGTGGAACAAACTACCCCTACAGATACGCATGTGTACAAGCCATGTCACTTTTCGAAATCTCCTTCAGACCTTCCTCACTATACCAAATGCTCTGAAGATATTTGACTCACAGCAAACTCTAGAAACATTGACAACAGTTGGTATAAAAATCATTTGATAATAGCTTACAGCTAGCTTACCCACTACATGTCATTACATACCATACCAAATTCTGTGTCTTTGCAGCCTAATAGTCCCTTTATTATCTACTCCTCACGATACAAACATCCGTAAATTTTACATATGAGTTGCGCGAGTCTAGGACTCAACGAAAAGTAATCATGATCCGAAATGCTATCAGTAAACTTTTCTTTGATGTTATGAAACGTGTTCACTATACAAATGATCGCTCCCAGTTATGGGGCCGTGTACCGTACGTCGGCAAATATACAAATTTATTTATTTAAGCACACACAATGCGGTGGCTGGAACGTAGTCCGCTCCACATTGAGTGCATGGAATCACTCTTCGAACCTAGCACGGCCACAAGGACCATGCACCCCGTCCCGTCCAGCAACGACCAAGTGTCTCCTGGAGCGAGTGTGGACGAGGTAGTGGGTAATAGACAAGTAGGCACCTTATCAACATGCACATCAAGCGCAGCCACACCGGGAATATCAAGCAACAGCCAATCACTTGAAATAACATTATTAAATAAAGTAAATCCGTTAAAGCATACGGCTATGCAGACATATCTCTTCGCTGAGTTGGCATATGAAGTAAGTTTGTTAGCAATGAATCCGCGATAAGTACAAAATGTCCGGAAGTTACTCTAAAAATGCTACAAACGCAATAAAGTTAACGAAAAGGTATAGTTAGCATAAGCAACGTGTTCAAGTTAATAGAAGATTATTCAGGTAAGCAGAACAAACCAAATGAAGTGAGATAAAATTTATCCAGCTTAAAAAGACCTAGTTTACGTGTAAATTGGTTTAGCCCAACTGCGTTGGGGAAGCATCACGGGGCATTTTCGTAACACAGCGGTGAAGAAACCTACAGCATTGTTCATGTGGATAGGTTGGTGAGTCACTTAATACCCGAAGTTCTCCATTATTCCGTATTATTTTTTACGTTTGGTTTCATAATTCCCGCCCTGGTCATCCTACCGGACTTGTCAAGCAATCGCTTTCTTGCCAGTCATAGATCACTGTTCATGTTGTCAAAACGCTTTGCGGGGGCATTCGCTTCTTTTGGCCGCCTAAATTGTAAAGACGATATTTACACCTCTTTGGGTGAGCATGACACTGTGTACTTGTAAGGTTTTCGTCCCAGCTGCTTACATGCTACACAGCACAGCCTAGTCCGGAAAAGCACCAGACGCGTTTTGCCTTATTGGGGCTCGCCAGTGGTGCGCATTCCCTCGGTCCCCTACTAGGGATCGAACCCATTACCGCTAGAGGCAGATGCCAATTAGCCAGCAGTTTAAGCCACTGAGCCGTGGGGGACATCGGCTGGGCTACACAATTTGCAAGTAACTTATAATCAGTCTTCGGTTACTGAGCTTTGTAAGCATTCGTCTTTGAAGTTCAACGCCATGATCGTGTGGAGGTGAAAACAGAAGTTTTATTTACGTACTAATATTCGCAACGCATTTGGCATCCGAATCTTGTTGGAAATCACCCAAGTAGTGTCATGTTCGTCTAAAAGCCAAGTTGTTCAGTTGTTCTGCTCACAACTTCCCGGGAACTGTTCACTTATGAGTCCCAGAGCTATGTCCACTTTATTAGTCACTCGCTCAAGAGCTCGATGCCCCTAGAGGGTCACCCTTTAAGCCATTACACCTAGCAACTGTATCAAAAAAAGTAAGAAAATGAATACACAACGCTATTTGAAAGCTTGTGGCGAATACTAGGGGAGGCAATTTACACCAATCCACTCAGCTGCAAAACATGGCATCGGCACTCGGACCAAGTTTCTGTCCTTACCGAGCAATTGAAAATTTCATCTGAAGCCTGCGTGAATTAAACTTCTTAGAGCAGCTTATCATCTGCCGTATTATGTTACAATACACGACGCTATTGAGGTGTACCTGTGATGGCATGTGGAGAGATGTCTGTAAAGCTTGTGTGGATGCACAACGATGCCAAAAAGGGCACCGGAACACATGGTTTTAAGCTTGAAGGTCCAGTCCGGGAGACTATGATCAGCCTGCCGGGGGCGTTTTGTCGTCAATTCACCTACCGTTTGTTTTCTTGTGCACTTTTTGTGTTGACCGCATGTCCAGGTAAACAAACCATGTTGTCTAACCCGACTGTCACACATGTTAAATTTGGTACATAAGTCCACTGGGCCCATTATCTCCCAGGATGGAGCAACTGAGTCAATTAGTGTACCAAGCCTTTGTACGCTCGATAGTCCTCTCAGTTGCGATTCGGGATGCGCAATGTTCAAGCAACCTCTTGTTTTGTTCCACAGTGTGGCCAGTCTCTAGGATTTGCTTCTAGGGTGTTATAGCCTCTGAGATTTCCTAATGACCACGCGATTGAAACGGGTCAGAGTGCTCTAAACGCAACACATGGGAATGCACCTTTTTGACACTTTTACTTCCCATGCCAAAACCGAACAGGACTTGCGCTACATTCAAATCTCATGCGAAGTTCCCTTATTCCGTTCAATCTCTTACCTTTGATTCTTACCCCGTAGTGCGGTGTAGCCAGTCACCTTGTCGCACGTTACCAAAGTAATGGGGTCAATATTAATATTAAAAACATTGATTTTAGCTTAGGAGGAATGAGCGAGAATTAAAAACATCAGGCAGAACAGTCGAAACCCGAACCGAGTGAAGAAGTTTGGGGATGTCATTGGCTCCTTGACTGCGCTATTTCCGTAGGATATCTAGTCAGTGATGTGACTGATCCTTGGGACCTCATCCATTAATGGCGTCACTCGGCAAACCCATCCTTCCTGTGAGCTTCTTCATACTCTTACCATGCGATTGACTGGCCACCCCGGGTTTCACCCATGTAGGCGCAGTGTTAGCAAACTATGTGCGCCAAGGCAACCGGCTTGCGGTCGTACAGAGTGCACGACCGAGCCACGAAAGGTGATTCGAATTCATTGGGCACTACGACGACGCACCGAAGGGCAGTTGCCAAACACTAAATGCGGAATCACAGTGTAACTCATTCGGTCCTCTCACTAGCTATAAGCAATACTTCGCAAGCATTCGCGATCAAGTATAGTCAATCTGCTAGTAGATTCAGTGCGTAGGAGCTAAGTCTGTACTCTACAGAGTAATACTAATCACGCCGCAGCGTCGCAAATTTTTCTCTTAACCAATGCGCTTATATCTTGTTCTACTAACTAACCGAGGATTTGAAAAACCAAACGAGCTCTAGGCATCCGTGCTGTTACCTTTTCGATGATATAACAGAAGTGGTGCGGCTACCCAGTTAAGCGGTTGTTCAGGGATAGGTAAAATTGCTGTCCTATCGACCCAGTCCTGTAACAGGTCGTTGCGCTTTGAAGATGGAAAGCACACGCCAAGACTTGCAGCGCTACATGTCTATCTATACAGCACCGCTTCCACACACTAAGCAACCGCTAGTTGTTGCATGCAGATGGAATACCACCGTGGCACCAACTTTAGTAGAGTGCTACGGACTTCCGCTTATTGAGGCTTCGACGAAGCAACCACCTAGCCATGCGGGTAACTAAGTAACCCTTCGTTCGTCCAGCCCTTCTAGCTACTCAGTCACAGGCAAGTTAGCTTTCTGGTCAACGTATTAACTTGCTAACGGTTTGAATGGTTAAAGTCCGATCCGCAGGATCACAGCGTTCAACAGCCCATAGATTTTCTTACCGCCGCGCCCAAGTTTATGTATCTCACTTTAACGCACGGGAATTCCCTGTCCCCTTACCCAAAGAATCAAAGTTCATAACCGTACACTATAATCGAATAGGCAAATGTGATGTATATATCTCCTTTAAGAATAACTTTATATCACATCGTTAACGTGGAAAGTAGAGGTTGGAGAAGGCCTATTAGGGTTAAATAGCTTAGATTGTAACCACCTTTACTCGGCCGACGTTAAATGCACTGTTAACCATGGTCACTCTGATCGTTCATTCCTAGATCCGGCTGGGGCTGTCAGTTTACTACATCTTTCCTCACTGAATGAACAGTACCGGTTGTCTCCTAAAGATGAAGGCTGTTCGTCCATATCGAGAATGGGAGCATGTACTAACCGTAGATCTCTTGGAAG
This sequence comes from Dicrocoelium dendriticum, assembly GCA_944474145.2. NCBI lineage: Eukaryota > Metazoa > Platyhelminthes > Trematoda > Plagiorchiida > Dicrocoeliidae > Dicrocoelium > Dicrocoelium dendriticum. The sequence continues at coordinate 188,703,487 of OX104063.1, forward strand.
CACTCATTCCGCCAATGACCTCGCCTAGCCACACCAAAATGTTACGTCGCTCCGTATTTTTTCGATCATAACAATAGTAGTGTTGATGGTAGTGTGTAATTTTGGGTAGCGCAAGGTGCCTCCTATTATGAACAAGTTGATCATTACCCAGTACTCCACTACAACAACTACTCAGGAGAAAATAAGCACAACTTTTACCATGGGCATAGAAGCTCACATCCACCGGTAGCAGTATTAATGCGTGTCTACCGCAATGAACCACCAGAAAGAACAGATTGTGTTTCATGGCCGGACTTTAAAAGCTTTCGCTGCTGTCGATCGATAATTGCAGTGTAGATAATGAAAGGAATACCCATCTTCGCTGCAGCTAGTCTTCCAATTGCGGGGCTTTTATTTTAATTGGCTCCCATTCCCGAGATAACCTTAGCTTCGGCTTAAATTCATCCTACACTTTAGCGTTGGTGTTCTTATTTTCGCTCCACTGAGCACATTTATTTCGGTTCCGATTAACTTCCTCCTCTATAAGTAGGTCTTGTTCCCACAAACACGTTCACCTGAGTGTTAGTTCTGGCAGTGGTTTTACCTTTCAACCTACGACGACCACATTCGTTCAACTTGCCCATTAAGCACCATATAAACGGAACACCCTTCACAAAAGCAGACACGGCTAACATTTTTATGCTGATACAACGTGCGCGTGCAGTTATCTAAGGCACTTGTAACCTTCCATAGGAATATTTGGACATTATCGGTTAACCTGTGATCACTGGCTTGGAAACGCTTGTGTTGCCTTAAATGTACTCCACGGAAATTGAGAATTGGCATTCGTTTCATTTATTCGATTTGTTGTTAACTTCTCGTTTGCGCCTGCTGGTTGTGATTGTCTAGGTATGTCTCAGTGGTCTCATTGCGGCTAATTTGAACCGCTAGCACCTAGGTTTCGTTGGTCCACCTGTACTACCGAACAAGGCGGTCGATCGCTTTTAACATCCCTTCAGCAGTGGTGGCTGAATCTCATACACTCACCGACACACTTGATACCACGCACTTCACTCCAGTGATGCGCTAGATGCTGGACGCATGCCAGCTCGTTCCCGCTTACCTACCAGCACTTCTAGATGGATCTTTCCGTCTTACTGAAGCCGACAAATGGCGATCATGTTTCTGGGATTAATCTTGAAAATACTGACAGGAGTGCTCTCCAGCTGCAATTATTTTTTGCTTTCGGCAATGGCCTGCGCTGTATGAATGCCAAAAGACTGAATTACTGCGGTAGATCAGATGAATTTAGTTCTTCCGATCACAGTCATACAAATCTATGCTAAGCAACCAAACGAAGATTGCCCATCTATTAAGGGTTTTCCGGCTTGGTATTTCCAACTCGTAAGGTTAACACTTACAACTCACCCTCGGTGACTTCCTGATTCACTAAGTTCTGTCACTGCTCGCATTTCAATTCTTACTAAGATAACGTCGTCGGGCACATAGTAGTAGTAGAGTAGATACAAATTATCAATCTTATTGTGTATCAAAGTTACCTAAATATTTCAAGCTATACGCTTTCGTATCCACAATAACCAAATTATTTTAACAACGCTACAATTGATTCATCCAGTGGTGTCGCTTTCAAGCGGATTAGTGACCGTGACCCAAGATCAAGACAAGCGAAGCAAACTATCGACAGGTGTTGCCCTGAACTGCCTACTGACAGATGATTGCACTGTTTACTCTGAAGTTCGTTGGTTGAAACACTGTTACACATCTGCATCCGACTTGTCATGTTACCTGATGCACTTTGGCACCATTTGTCACTGACTACTTTAATATCTAGATTGCCCTTATGTCTAACACACACGTTGTACACATGAGTCCACAGCAGGAAACCGACTCATTAAGTCGTCATCCTGGTTTTTTTCTCCCTTTCCATCCAGCAACATCTCATACAGCCGCGCGCTCGTTTTTGTCATAGTGGCTTTGTCGCTGCATCCTCTGCCTTCCGGATATTCTTGAGAACAATCAGATAGGCTATTTTCTTGGCAGCATTTTGCTTTTGGCATGCGAATTTCATCAATCCATGATTCTTGTGATACCTTATAGAAAGCTAGTACGATACTAATGAACTCAGAGGTGTGAATCAGTGAGTGATTGCAGTCTTAAGTCGGGATGTTTCCTTACTTGACAACATCAGCAGGAAGATATTCTATTTGGTCCACCGCTAATCGAACTGGTTTCTAAAGCCAATTTGGCTGACTCTGGTGTTTCTATCCACTTTCCAACGCGTATTCATAAGCATCCGTCATACTGGCCTGATTACTACCGTTCCCATCATTTTCCTGACAGTTCGATCCTGTTCATTCCATTCGTTTAGCTATTGGCTTTGATAGTTTCTACCGCCTTGGAAATCAACCCCAGGAAGTTGTTCGAAAATCCTCCTAGTCTGTCCTTCTTTTGTTTAGTTCATACACTATTATTACGCAATTTCTTTGCGAAACATCTGAATTCAATCTTCCTTCTTAGTGCGTGTTATCTTTAGCCCACCAAGAATCAGTCGGCACAACAACCAAACGTTTTTATTCATGAACCGTAGGATCATTTATATCGCGTATAAATTTGAACCGCTTCTTTTCTGTGACCGTATTTTATCAGCCGTTTCCAGTCGCCACATCCTATGGCGTCTGTTTAAATTCCTTGGCCCACTCGCGTTGATCTTCCGCAATATCCAGTCCGACCCACGCTTACCCTGTCTGGGTCCTCGTCAATTATGCCTCATACTTCTGGTCCGGTTGCGGGACGATACTCAATTTATTCGTAAGTAAGGAATTTTGATGTAATTAATTGAGAGTGCGCCACAACACCTTCCAAATCAGGAGGATACGACGCGCTATAGCGCATTTAGCTTGTAGATGATTACCGTCACCGCTGTCCACTCTGGTCCAGTGGTATAAACTGCTGACTGGTGGTGCAAGCCGCTAGTAGTCTCATGCGTTCGAATCATGATAGATCCGATGAATGTGCACTATTGATGATGCCCAACAGATTGAAACCGTAATCTAGTGCTTTTCCTGGCATGCAGGGGATCATCTGATTTGGAAACTGCTGTGACGAACTCAGTTATTGATACCCGCTTTACTATTTGTCCACTGGGCCCGCGTCGGTTCCGTTCACTCTGTTGACTAGCCGCCATTCGCATCTTGTCGCCAGTCAACGCTAGTCAGTAGTAGTAGTAGTAATAGTAGTAGTTGTAGTAGTAGTAGTAGTATTTTGGGAGCTTGCAAGCATAACACCCAATAAGCACAACGACGTCGTTATACTTTTAGATGCCCGCTCACTCCTGAATAAAATTGAAACCCTTTGTGCATGATCTTGATCACTGAGACATGGTTAAATGAAAATACGTCGTCTGCTGCCTACTTGATCGCAGGGTACGGCAGCTTCCGATCCGCTAATCATGGTGACTGATGCCTTATATAGACCAGAAATGACATATGCTTGCCCACTTACAGACCCCTATCTGTGCAGTCAGAAATACTCGGTATTCGTCTCTACTCGTATAAATCAGCGACTTTTTTTATCTTCTGCGTCTACAACCCACCAAACTTTGATACAGTCATTGTAGACAAATTACTGACTGTATTTCACTACGCTTCTGAGCATCATGCAGACTACCGATTCATAGATAGTGATCTCAACATGCCGAATATTCCTTGGGGCACACCTACATCATCTACAAATACGCTAGTTTTGCTATCTGCGTTTATACCCATGGCTTGATTCAGCGCGTACGGTCTCCAACTCGAGAGGACCACATTCTTGATCTCTTCACGCAAGATGTACCAGCAAACCCCGCCAATGTACTAAGCATGTTTCCCGGCAGTGATCATAAGCTGATCGTGCTCACGTTTACCTCACCACCGTCAAACCTTAACATTTATAAAGCCGTAGCATGGGTACCGTGAGTAAGCCTTCACCGACTGGGACTTATTTACATATTTCATTAGATCGTCCACATGGGACAGTTCCTTCTTAACTGCTAACTCTCAAATCGCTGCAGATGAGTTCTATAGCAACATCTGAACTTGTCTTGACGTGGTCTCACCGCTTAAGCATAAGCCCTAGAAATCGAAAATATGCAAACAGCCTACCACCTAAAATCACAAAGTAGAAATCTTTCGCTCGAAGTACAGGCAGACGAACGATTTTTCACTGGTTCTACAACAGCAACAACTTAGCCAATTACTATGCCCTTTGCCACTCAAGGCAAATGGCGGAGGAAACGCATGCACTGTCGGGTAACAAAAAGAGCTCTTTAACTGATCACTTTAAACGTCGAAGCCCTACGACGAATGAATTCACTTTGATCACGCTTCCCGATGGGTCTGTCGTACGTGACCCTATCTCCAGTACGGAGGCTCTGAATTAGCAATTTTGTTCATCTTTCAGCAAACCACTTATTCCCCTCCGCTTGGTGTATCCACCGTAACCTCCAACCGTCTCTGAAGTAGAATTTTCACTCCGAGACAGAAAAACAACTGGGGGCTATGAAACAATCTAACTACGAAGGGCCTAATGCTCCTCGCTCAATCGCACTAGAACTAGGAGCGTCAGATATCCCTCTTTTTCTGCTCAATCTATTCTCTCTTTCAATGAAGGCCGGAAAAATATCCACACAGTGTCAGACAGCCACTGTTGTACCACTCACAAATCTGGACCCAAACATGACGCTAGAAACTATCGATCAGCCACACTTCCATTATTTGCAAAATGACGGAGTGACTAATTGCCCAAAAATGGTAGATTTCCTGCTTAATAGCGCATAACATCGATTTATGAAGAAACGATCATGTGTAACATGTCACTTTACCTATCACAACAATCTTGCTCTCTCTTGAGGCTGCAGGTAATCATCAGTAGTGATCTCCTTAGACATGCAGAAATCATTTGATCCTGTAGCTCACGATAAGCTTATAGACAAAATCGTACCTGTTGGAATCAGCGACCCATTGTTATCGTGATTCAAGTCATACCTTGCAAACCGAACTCAGTTGGTTAGAATAAACGAACACAATTCACAGCCTAGACCAGTGATGAATGGTGTAGTTTAGGGCAGCGTTATCGGTCCACTACTCATTTTATTATATATTAACGATATATTCTACGTAATACACTACGATGTCACATATGTACTTGCTGATGACGTGAAAATAGTTTACACCTTTGATGTTACTGACACGAACCACACCACGAACGCCATTATATTCTATTTAAATGCCCTTGAGTTATGGGATATATGTCATTCTCAACCGAGAAGTGCAGTGCTCTACTGTTATCTTGTACAATCGCACCTGGCACCCTGGTTCTGTTTGCTAGACTGATAACGTGCAACCGTGCAATAAGGGACTTAGGTCTTCCCTATTCTGGCTCACTTAACTTTCTGGAGCACACGGCAAATGTAGTCGCTAAAGCTCGTCGAATCATTGGACTACTGTTCAAAACATTCACAATGCACGATTCCATAACCACCCTATACATGGCAAAAATCCGACCGCTTTTAGACTATTGTGCAATGATCTACAGTAACAAAAGAAAAGGTGATCGCCAGAAACTGGAGACGTTGCAGAGATCGTTCACTAGATGTCTGCTGGGAATGTCCCCTCGAATCTTATGCACAACGCTGCATGGCGTTAAAACTAGACCCGGTGTGGCTCAGACGGATGAAACTTAATATATGTCTCTTATTCGATATTATACTCAAGCGACTTCATGCCCCAAGCACGGACTAGAAATTCACAGATGGGTCAAACTATAGTATTCGACACAACCACAACTTGCTAAAAATAGAACGGCCTAGAACTCAGGCACGTACGAACTTTTACGTGAACGTTTACGCAAAAATATGAAACAGGCTGCCGTCTAAGCTGCGAGAGTGTAAATCATCTAACATCTTTCCTAAGGTAATCCCTACCTTGTTAGCTGTTAATAAAGGCCACCGAGCTGCTTAGACCAAATCTCACGGAGGAGATGGCATGTGAAAACGGTCTAGTAGATAGCTACCATATGGTATCAATCGCCACCATCCTATCCACCCGTATTCGACATTTTATCACCCCGTAACTATTGGCCTCAAGAAACCATACTGGCCTGCTATATAAAAATACAGGAAAGTACCACACTGATCCCTGGAAAACAAAACATAGATATAGCTAATAAACTTCGACCAATTTTTTTCTAGTGTGCGACCATCGTCACATTTGTTTATTTATGAACGAACCGTTTTCCGTATTTCTAACCAATTCTCTTCCCTGCCCGGAGGTATCAGCACAAAAATACAGTGCTTCATGATATCCGTCAATGTCAATTCCTACCCACCGGCTGCCAGTGATACATCGATCCGGAACCTCTTTTCTTGTGACATCATCATCAACAGCAGTACATCAGCCATTTGAACTGATGCTTCGCTGCCATACAACCATGAGGACCTATGAGATAAATAATAAGAAGAGGGAGAGAAAGGGGGACTTACCTGAAAACCTTAATGCCCTAAACAAATATTCAGGGTCAAGGTGCCTACACCTTTTGTAGACAACATATCGTCACAAACAGCTGGCTATCGTGCAAAATTAAGGCGGCATCGGTGAGACAGCTTCCTTGTGGTTTTCACTGCCATGCGTCATAATCAGCCATTACCCCACAGATAACTCAGCACCAAACACACAGGCAATCCGATTAGGAGACGGCAGCAGACGCGCCACTGGTGTCGGTTGCGAGCCATGTCCTGCAAAGTCTCGAGCCAAGCACAAGGTGAATCACGTGGACTCCAACCCGGAAGGCGAGACGGACCAACGGCACCCAGTTTGGTTGTCAGTGACTTTATTTCCCGCTGCCAAGTCAACTTCTGTCCACCTCGAGCCTTGCGCCATCCTACACCAGGGAGACTGAACAAAGCCCTCCTAGGTAAGCGGTGACCAGGCATGCGTAGCACGTGCCTGAGCCAACGCAACTTATTCAGTGCTATCTGTTGTTCTAGCGAGCTAGCATGATTATCACCACCTAGTACTCGCCTACGCACATCATCGTTGGGGATACGCTGGTGCCATCCGACACCAGCAATGCTTCGCAAACAACGATTATCAAAGACTTGAAGGCGCCTCAGATCTTCAGACCGAAGGGGCCAAGTTTCACTACCATACAGCAGAACGGCCCTCACTGTGGCCTTGTATACACGGCCTTTCAGACGGAGGGAAACTCCCTTCTGTCGCCAAAGATGCCACAGGTTCGAAAAGGCAGCTCTGGCCTTTGCAATGCGTGAGCTGACGTCAGTTTCTGTGTGCCCATCATTGCTGATGCAGCTGCCAAGATAAGTGAAATGACCAACCACCTCGAGTTCCTCGTTAGCAAGCGTCAGGGGGTCATCAAGTGGCTGGTGGTCCTGCAGCAACACTTTGCACTTTGAAGGTGCGAAGTGCATACCAAATAATGGGACCACTCTGGATAGGCTATTCAGGGTTGATTGTGCCGCCGCAAAATCGTCGAAAAGCAAGACGATATCGTCCGCATAATCTAGATCAACTAACTTTTCACCAGGCAGCACTTCAACGCCTACATCGTTGGATTCCGCAAGGGAACACTGCATGATAGAATCCACAGGGAAATTGAATAAAAATGTGGAAATCTGACAACCCTGACGAACGCCACTTGTAGTCGAAAAGTTATCCGATAGGCCGCCGTAGACCCTGACGCGGCCTGTAGTGTTCGAGTATAGAGCAAGAAAGATGTGCACAGATTTCGTGGGAACACCTTTTCGCGCAAGTAACTCGAACAGAATCGATCGATCGACTGAATCGAACGCACTCTTGAAATCGAGGAACACAGCTATTGTCGGTCTGCGGTATGCGTGGCGCTGCTCTAGCACCTTCCGCAAAGTGAATATATGGTCTATACAGCCACGTCCTGGGCGAAAACCGACCTGCTCTTCCCTAATCCGAGATTCCCGTTCTGCAGTGAGGCGACCAACGATAATCGAGGCCAGTAATTTTGTCACAACTGGCGTTAGGCTAATACTCCTGTGGTTAGAACAGTCTGTGCGATTGCCATTTTGTATATTGCCACTATAATGGATTCGCTCCAATTAGCCGGCACACTCTTCGTTCCAGATGCGTTCGACTAGGGAGGTCAGTGCTTTGCAGAGGACCTCACCTCCATCCTTAAATAGTGCAGGTGGGAGGGAATCCGGGCCAGCGGCACGAAAACGATTGAGGGCTGTGATCGCGTTTCGGACCTCGGCCTTTGACTGAGGCTCTAAACTAACCGTCCATGGCACGTCCTGCATCACCTGAGCAGGAAGAGGTCCGGGAGCAGGGGGCCAGCTGAACTGATCTCAAAAGTGTTCAGCCCAACGAGCCATACGGCGCTCCTTACTGTGTATCAGCGCACCCGCGCTGTCTGATTGTCTCACTGACGCCTGGTTTTCTGGGACCAATGGTGCGGATTAGCTGGAAGAGCTTGCGGTAATTGCCTACTGTTCCTGCCTCCTCCATTTCTTGAGCCCGACTGGTCCACCAGGCTTCCTTGTCAGCATGTAGGCTCTGCTTTAGTTCACGTCTAATAGCCCGTCTGGTCACATTGTGTTCAGAACCAGCCGGGAGGTGTCTTCTAGTTTCCAACAGGTTCACCGACCTCTCGGATATCCAGTGACTGGTGCGGTGACGATGGATAGTGCCACAAGCAGATGCTCCTGCGTCGTGCATGGCGGCCGAGATCCTATTCCACTGAAGTTCAGTGTCATTAGGACATTACTGCGAGAGTTCGGTATGCAGTACTTCTTGATAGGCTTGTCTGACAGAGGGCTGGGACAATTTCTCCGGTGCTAATCGGAGGGGACGCTTTGTGCGCCTTCTGGTAAAGTTCATGGAGAAACGACAGCGTACCAAGGCATGATCAGAATCGACACTGGTACTCCAGTATGAGCGGCATTCCAGGATGGAACCACGCCACCTGTAACTTAGGTTATGTGGTCAATTTGGGTCCATCGCTGGCCAGCTACAGGTGGACGCCAAGTGACACTTCGGTACCCACTGTGTCTAAAAGCAGTGCTACTAAGAAACAACTGGTGCTCCGCACACAGTTGCAGCAGACGTTCACCGTTGTCAGTCCGTTCGGAGTTAAGTCCATAATTACCACCCAGCTGAGCTTCTGCAGAGCTCAGACGCCCTACTTGTGCGTTCATATCCCCTGCAAGTATTTTAATATCTGAACTAGTAGCACTGCGTAGTAGGGCGTTCAGTTCGTGATAGAAAGTGTCCTTGACTGCATTAGAACTGCAGTCGGTGGGAGCATAAACGGAAATCACAAACAAACAACGTTCTGTTTTACTTCGTGAATTCACCTTAGCTGATGTCAGACGGGCTGCACATAAACGGCTGTTCAACGGAATCCAATCAACCAACAATGACTCAGCCTTGGAGCTGAGAATGATACCTACGCCAGGTTGACCCGTGAGTGCCGCATCGGCGTCTCCGGATGCGTGCAACCAATAATGAGAGGATAAGCCGGGTGCAGTCAATTCAGTAACCCCGTTAGGGTCACTAATCCTAGTTTCGGACACACAAACATCAACACCCGGTGTGTCCAAGGTGCGTTCGAATGCAGCGTGCTGACTTGTTTGTCTCAGAGTGCGGACGTTGAATGTCGCCATGGAAACGGGACAGCGTGGCCTTATAAGGGACTTTTGCTGATAGTCGTCCGATAGGTGCTGTGGGATAGTGGCTGCGGATGGTTCTACTCCAGTAGCACTTCGGTTGCTGTCAATTAAGCTGGGAATTATAGAAGGAAGGTTAGTAATGGGGGCCGTGATGGGATTAAGAGAAAAAAGTGGAAAGGAAAGAAGGGAGGCGCCAGCGGTAGCATGTTTTCGCTTACCCGCCCTGCTGTATGCAGCAGATAAGGCGACCCTTGATAATCTGCGCGACGGCCGATGCAGGATGAAGTTTATGTTTGAAGAAAATGTCATGGTTGTATGTGGGCTGAGATACTGCCAGGGCGCCCAGACCTAGACAGGAGGACGATTAGGGTCCTCATCCAAAGCCTTTGGCTCAAATGCCTGTCCGCAAGGCAGCGGGGTGGCAGTGATTTAGTTTTACAAAAATGGACGCCATCCCATTTCAAACCCCCAACCTGGAGGACCAGGAGACTGAGTTTGTCTGACCTCTCACCATTGACCAACCTGGTAGGAGTAGCTCTCAAGATGCTCGGAGGCATCACCCAGTATAGCTCAATGGGTCAATGAGGTACGCAAACCGTCGCACCACGTTAAGGTCCAGTCTCGTTGCGACGGACAACTTGAATAGAAACTGTTTACAACCCTCTGTTTATAAAATCCGACTAGATCAACCTCAATTCGTATCTCACATCGTCGAGATGTAAACAACTTTTTTCATTTACTTTTCTATCTTTTACATCCGTCTTGTAACATTAAGTATTACTCCCACTTTCCCGGGAGCAACATCTCAGAAGTAGTGCTCCGCGATAGCAGGTACTGTATTTTGCGAACACACGCAAGTGTCGGATAAACCTGAAGATTCGTTTCAGAAGTGCCTCGCATATCGATAACCCGAGCAATTACCTAGTACGGCGATTCCACTGCAGAATTTGGTCGAAAAATCTTGACGGTACTTAAATACAACAATTTCTTCTTTATCATCCCTTCCGTAATTATTCTCCTATCTCCACATATTCTTTATTCTTCTTTACTCCATTGTTGGCTGCGACGGATTTTAGCTTCCAAACTAATAGATGAACTCATGTAAGACCAAACGCCGTAGACTCTGTTGAGTACTAAAAGTACTTAACCCAAAAAGACCGCTTGATGGTACGGGCTAGATGGCCTAATTGTCCATATATATATATATATATATATATATATATATATATATATATATATATATATATATATATATATATATATATATATATATATATATATATATATATATATATATATATATATATATATGGTTGGCGGCATCCGGTTTCGGATTTGCCTGTCACTGTGGCAAGCCACAGGACGCCTGCGCCTACAGAGGGACCATGGATGGCTTGCGCTGCACCACCCACAGCTCCAACCACACACCCCATATCCAGTGTAAACCCGAAGGAATAAGACCGGGAGGCATGAGGATGGGAGCCACGTTTCATCAACGGAGCCGGCCCACACTCCTTCACAGGCAAACACAAGCACACTGTATTTGTGGAATCAAGCGCACACAAGGCGGTGGCTGGACCGTAGTCCGCTCCACACTGAGTGCATGGAACCACTCTTCGAGCCTAACACGGCCACAAGGACCGTGCACCCCGTCCCCTCCAGCAACGACCAACTGTCTCCTGGAGCCAGTATGGACGAGGTAGTGGGTAATAGACAGGTAGGCACCTTGTCAACATGCACATCAAGCGCAGCCACACCGGGGATTTCAAACAACAACCAGTCACTTGAGAGAGAGAAAGAGAAAGAGAAAGAGAAGGAGAAAAACTCGATTAATGCATAAGGAAACGGTGACATAAACCTTAATTAAATAGCATACGTAATAAGTTGTTTACAAACAAATCCTAGCTAAGTGCACGAGGTCAGGAAGTATAGTTCAGGAATGCCACGAACACAAAAATGTTATGGAAATCGAATACAATTGGCTGAAGCGATGTGTGCAAGTTAATGGAATAAAGTACAGGGAGATATTTATATGAGAAAGAAAAGCATTAAGGTAAAAGCTGTAAACCCACCACCTGAAATAAAGAGACTTAGCATGCAAGCACGCGGTTAGTAAATCGAATTCAGCGTGCCTACAAACGCTGCGCCGGCTCGTCGTAATTCTCTGCAGCACCCGTCGTCGCTTCTGTAGTGGCCCCAAATGGCACAGCGCATGGCCCACTAGACATTTATATGAGAAAAAAGGCATTAGGAGAGAACCGAAAACCCACCACCTGAAATAAAGAGACTTAGCATGCAACCATGCGGTTAGTAAATCGAATTCAGCGTGCCTACAAACGCTGCGCCGGTGCTGCCTACGTTCACTGCGGGACCCGTCGTCGCTTCGGCAGTGGTCCCGAGTGACCTCTCTCATGGCTCACTAGGCCTGCCTGACTAAGGCACTCGCGACCGCATGTTCTACAGCACAATGCGCTCGATGTCGATGGAGTACAATTCATCGGTGCTTGCCGCTTCCGCAACTGCCGCTTCTTCTCTGCATGCATGAGGGATTTCTCCCGCACTTCAGCAACTGCCTTCGTGATTAGATCGCGCCATGCACGCCGATCAACCGCCTTCGATTCCCATGATCTGCAATCAAGATTAGAACGTGTGAGGCTCACTTTAATCATGTCCTGGTAACGTAACTTTGGTTTCCCCACGTGCCGCTTCCCAATACTCAGCTGACCGTATAAGAGTTGTTTCGGTATCCGCGTCGAATCCATACGGCTCACATGACCGAGCCATCTCAGGTGTCTCAATAAAAGTATGCAGTCCACTGCATACATCCCACTTCGGCGCAACACTTCCGTGTCTGCAACTCTGGCGCCCCAGCCGATCCGCAAAATTCGTCGCAGACACTGCTGATGGAACCGCTCGAGATATCGCACATCCCGACGGTACATCGTCCACGTTTCACTGCCGTATAGAAGAACGGACAGTACCATGGATTTGTACACCATCAGCTTCGTGCCAATGCTAAGCTGATGGTTGTTCCACACTCGGTACTCAAGCTTCCCGAATGCCGCTGCCGCCTTCGACACGCGATTACGCAACTCAACGTGTAGTTGCTGATCAGTCGACATCACACTCCCAAGGTAGCAGAAGCGGGAGGTGGTTTCCAATACTTCAGCACCAATGCTGATTTGCGGCAATATTGAAGATTGCACCTCCGGTGAAGGCTGAAAGAGACAGACAGTTTTGCTTGTGTTGATGGTGAGCCCGAATTTGGCCGCTGTTGAAGCCAGAACACTAGTCATGTGCTGCAACTCATCCGCGCTGTGTGCAAACAACGCACAGTCGTCAGCAAACAGCAACATACGGATAGTTGTCTCACAGACTAGAGTTCTCGCACCGAAACGACGGATGTTCAGCAACCCACCATCAGTACGGTGCTCCACACGAACACCGTAAGCACAAGCCGCATCAAAAGCACAAGACAGCATTGCATGAAGATAGATATTAAACAGGGCAGGAGCTAAAACACAGCCTTGCTTCACACCAGAGACAACTGCAAAGTCATCAGAGGTCTCTCCACTCAGCTGCACCCTCGCTCGCATACCACTGTGCAGACATTCAATTAAACTTACAAACTTACGCGGGCAACCAAACTTACCCAACACCAGCCACAGTGCCTCGCGGTTCACCGTATCAAATGCCTTGGTGAAATCAACAAAAAGCGAGTACAAAGGCTGGTGTCGTTCTCTGCACTTCTCTTGCAACTGACGAGCCGCAAACACCATATCTATAGTGCTGCGCCCCGAACGGAATCCACATTGCTCTTCCGCCACGTTTGGTTCCACAACCTGACTCACGAGGCGATTGAGCAGGATTCGGGCAATCACCTTGCCCACACAACTCAGCAAGTTGATGCCACGATAATTCGTGCAACATTGCTTGCTACCTTTGCCCTTGTACAGTGGTAGCACAAGGGCATCCTTCAGCTCAGCAGGCACCTCCTCCTCAATCCACACGCGTTGCACCAAGTGGTGCAGCGCAGTCAACAACGCTGGTCCACCGTGTTTCAATACTTCAGGTGGGATCCCGTCACCTCCGGCACATTTGCCGTTTCGCAGCTGAGCAAGTGCTCTCTGCGTCTCATCCAGTCTCGGCGTATCCGCCAGATCCGCCTTCACATCGTGCTGCTTCAGGCCATTCAATGTAGGCCAGTCGATCTCTGAACGGTTGTTCAAGAGACAGTCAAAGTGTTTCCGCCAGACCTGCATTATGTCTGCAGTCTGGGTGCAGGTAGCGCCTGAACTACCATCGATCAGTGTCCTCAGAGGCTCCAATCTCGGTCCATACACCGCCTTCAAGGAGTCAAAGAATTCCTTGTGTTGACGGCGTTCGGCGTAGCATTCCATCTGCTTCGCCTTCTCCGTCCACCATGCATTTTTAATGCGACGGAGCTCTCGGGTCAGTCGCCGTCGAAGTTTGCGAAACTGACTACTCTTCCCCAAGTCACTGGGGTCTGCAACATGTGCAGCGAATGCTGCATTCTTCTCTGACACCAATGCGTCAATCGTCACATTGTTGTCATCAAACCAATCAGGCCGCTTACAGTTTGCGCGCCCGATGGTCTCCTCCGCAGCAGCTGTCACCTGGTCGCGAATGTGGTGCCACAGGTCGCCCACTGTGGCTATACAGTCCACATCACCACACAGGCGAGCAGCCATCGCCTTCTCCAGCTCAGTACGTTTCGCCACAGTACCGAGGGAGAGAATGTTAAATTTACGCCGATTCACGGCGGGAGTGCAATACATCGATTCACGAAAATATATGTACAGTTTGGTCCGAACCAATTTGTGATCAGTGCCACACTCAGCTCCACGCAGTACACGTGTCATGCGCACTTCACGCATATCACGCTGACGTACGATGACATAGTCGAGCAGGTGAGCGTGACCACTCCGTGGGTGCGTCCAAGTTGCTATATCACTCGTATTCAGTGCAAACCGAGTGTTCGTGATCGTCAGGCCGTGAGTGGCACACAGTGAGAGCAGCCTGTCACCGTTCGCATTCGCTGAACCAATGCCATGCTCACCGATAACATCTGTCCACGCTGATGCATCACGCCCAACGCGCGCGTTGAAATCACCCAGCAGAAATAGTCGGTCGCTCTTCGGCACAGACCGTAGCACGGAGGATAGCTCAGTGTAGAACTGATCACGTGTGTCATCAGGATAACACATGGTCGGACCGTACGTGCTTATGAAAGTAGCAAACTTACCTCTTCCGAGTCGTAGGCGAACAGTCATCAGCCGCGCGCTGATGCCCGTTGGTTCACCCACCAGCTGGCCATTCAGGCGGTCGGATATTGCAAATCCCACCCCATGTTCACGTGGTGCTGAGGCGGCGTTCCCCACCCAGTAGAATGTGTAGCCAGCACCTGCTTCATGTAACTTACCTTGCTCAGCGAGCCGAGTTTCACTCAGCGCCGCAATATCGATGTGGTAGCGCGCCAGCTCCATCGCGACCAGTGCAGTGCGTCGCTCCGGGCGCTCGCTCGAGTTCCGGTCCAGTAGTGTGCGCACGTTCCAGCACCCGATGCTGAGTGCTTTGCGCGCAGGCATACGATTGCATTGGTGGGCAATCGCACGCAAGGTGGTCGTTGTGCTTCGGAGGTTTGCTTGAGGGACTCCACCCGGAGCCTTTGGCTCAATAGCCTGACCCACAAGGCAGTGGGTGGTTTGGAGGTTTGCTTGAGGGACTCCACCCGGAGCCTTTGGCTCAATAGCCTGACCCACAAGGCAGTGGGTGGTTTGGAGGTTTGCTTGAGGGACTCCGCCCGGAGCCATTGGCTCAATAGCCTGACCCACAAGGCAGTGGAGAGCAGATCCAGCTCGGGAATGTGATTGCAGAGACAGATTGGGATCTGCTTGACGGCCGTCACACGCAGCCTTTGAGGTTCTGGAACAGTTATCATATGTTTTGCGACCGTAATTGGATACGCACCTGCGACCACGGCCAGACGCAGGTGGGTTTTTGGCGGGTTTGCACCAATTTGACCAGGGGCTGCCTGGCTTGAGGCGGGCAGTAGCAAACCATTGAACACCCGGAGGTGTCCTCCCACCGTCAGAGACAATGCGTGGCACTCGTGCTCTACGCCAATCGAGCATTGAGAAATATCACCCGTAACCTGTTGTCTCCCATGGCTAGGTTTTACGGGAAGTGGGCCATCGACCACTTCCTAACCTCCGGAGAGGATGGACTAGGATACTGCCAGGGCGCCCAATCCTGACAGGAGAACGACTCGGGTCCTCAGCCAAAGCCTTCGATTAAATGAACACCCGAAAGGCAGCGGGTCTAGCACATGGTCAGTTAGCTGGCTCATGCGGATTGGTGTCCTGGATCTTAGCAGGGAGAAGGGCGAAACCTAACTCCCACCCAGCGGTCGCCACGTGGAGGCGCCCAGGACATGAGACTATGGCGCAGCAGTAGCAGCAGTGGGTAGACCATCTGTCAGGATCTAGCCACCACCAGCCTCAGCGCACCATAGGCTCTCCCGCCTATATATATATATATATATATATATATATATATATATATATATATCATTAGGGCTTTTTGAGTAAGATATATACATATATGTGTATATATATATATATATACATATACATATATATATATATCTTACTCAAAAAGCCCTAATGATAAGTACAATTGGTGATGACAAACCTGGTTTAAGGCCACACCAACAC
This sequence comes from Dicrocoelium dendriticum, assembly GCA_944474145.2. Taxonomy (NCBI): domain Eukaryota; kingdom Metazoa; phylum Platyhelminthes; class Trematoda; order Plagiorchiida; family Dicrocoeliidae; genus Dicrocoelium; species Dicrocoelium dendriticum. Next base: position 188,719,921 of record OX104063.1, read on the forward strand.
GCGGTCAGAATAGACATGGAAGTACGGGTGAAGCCTTTCGAGCGACGAATCCACGGTTGGCCGTATTAGATTTAGATTTCTTTGCATTTATTATTATTATCAATCAGTCCATTTATTTGAAAGATACAACCAATCAATAAGCCCCGCAAACTAGTTTGGGTGCTGCTCTGAGAAGAAGAACTCGAAGAAATATTGCCCATCCCATGCGATCCCGTTGTACATAATGACCAGACCAATCGGTTGGATTGTGCCTCGCACCGTCGAGGAATATACCCTTTACTTATTTAGTTAGTTAGTAGTTGTAGTAGTATAGTCAGCAGTCTGTCAAGTAGAAATATAGCCAAACATAACCATGGAAATCACTAAAAGAAGACACGTTGAACACCGTATCAGCATTATGGCACATTAACTGTAGGTGAGCAACACACTTCAGCTAATATGCCGCAATAGAATAAAACTTTGGGGCCTTTTTATTATTTTGCACACGCCATTTTTTAATATTTTTTGTCGTTTTTAATTGGTAAGCATTAAGTATCCAAATCTAAGCAGTTATATACACAAATCCTCCACTGATTCCGATTACGAGTCATATCCTGAGTTGTTTCCAGTCATCGACACTCCTCGCCCTTTGGTCCTTAACTAGACAGACGTGTGGATCTAATGGTGGCAAGACATGAAGTCAACGATTTCATTTGCTGTCGCCAAGTGGATAGTGGACCACGACGTGGTCTCTTCCACTTGAGTCCCGCACAAGCAGACAGATCGCGATAGGGCAAACACTCAGCTGACATACGCAGGACATGACCGAGCCGTCTTAACTGGTGCAGAAAAACCAGCATGCTGAAGGGAATACTCGCATTCCCTAAGACACGACGTCTGACTTCACTGTTGCGAATGTGTTGATTCCACCACACACAAGCAATCTTCCACAAGTACTCATTGTCGAAGGTCGAGAGTCGGCGCATGTTGTCTACGCGAAATAGACATGACTTGCTTTCATAAATCAACACCGCCCGAACGGTAACATTTTAAATACGACCCTTTACCAAGAGGGAGATATCCCGACGACGCCACAATTGCTGCAGATTGACAAACGCCGATCGAACTTTGGCGATGCGAAGAAAAACTTCCTTCTAATAGTACCACCAGTAGACACAGCTTCCAAGGTAGACAAAGCTATCCACTTGTTCAAGCTGTGTACCTCCAATAGTGAGCACGGGAACAGTTGAGTGCCAATCCTGAAGCAACACTTTACACTTTGACGGGGCGAAGCACATTCTGTACCTAGAGGCCTCAATCGCCAAACGGTTTAGAATGGCTTGCATGCTTTATGAGTCCTCAACATGTAAGGCAATATCGTCGGCATAATCTAAGTCGGTTTTGCTCGCTTGCTCGTTATTAGCTGTATACCAAAATTTTGGCAACCGTCTATAGCACTCAACAGGATGTCTTCAATCGCAGAATTGAATTAGGAACGGGGACATAGGGCAACCTTGTCGTATACCGCTATTGACAGCGAAGGATGGTGAAAGCCTACCATACACCCTCACTCTGCCGTAGATGTGGAAATACAGTGCACGTAGGATGGCAGGACACTTTTCTGGGACACCGTTCCTTAGCAAACAACGCCATAGTGCAAGTCAATCAACCGAGTCGAATGCGGCACAGATGTCCAGAAATGCAACGATGATAGGTCTCTAGTAAAGGTGGCGGTGTTCTATGATTTGATGGAGTGTGAATATCTGATCCACACACCTGCGGCCCCGTCGGAAGCTAGCTTGTTCTTCCCGGTACTGCAATTTACAAATGGGAGATAGTCTACAGAGTAGAATGGATGCCAATAACTTGAAAGCAACGGCAATGTGACTAATCCCCCGGTGATTGGTACACGAAGTGCGAACACTCTTCCTAAAACCGGGACAACAAGTGACTCGCCTCAGGAAGAAGGCACCTTTTCTTCATGCCAGCTTTTGAAGAACAATGAGGTTAGCTGGCTAATGATAACTGAACCTCCATATTTGAACAGCTCCGGAGGAGGTCCGTCTGAGCCGGCGGCCTTGAGTCGTTTCAAGTGTTGAATCGCAATACAAACTTCCGTTTCGCTGGGTGGGTCAAGTGTGGCGACCCAGGGCGGGCAGCTGGGATCGCATGGCATATAAGTGGATGGTGAGGGCCAATTGAACTGAGAGTGCAAATGTTTGGCCCATCGGTCCAAGCGTCTCTGTAAGTTACCAATCGGCGAACAATCCGCTTCGCATATAGTCTTACTGACACCAGGCTTTTTGGGGCCAGTGGATCGATTGAGCTGAAAGAGCTTGAAACGATTCCCAAAGAGGACAGCGGCCTCCATTTCCGAAGCACGCTGAAACCACCACTATGGATTTGTACACCATCAGCTTCGTGCCAATGGTAAGCTAAAGGTTGTACCACACTCCGTACTCAAGCTTCCCGAATGCCGCCGCTGCCTTCGACTCGCGGCTACGCAGCTCACTGTGTAGCTGCTGGTCAGTCGACATCACACGCCCAAGGTAGCAAAAGCGGAAGTGGTTTCCAATACTTTGTCATCAATGTTGATTTGCAGCAACATTGCAGATTGCACCTCCGGTGAAGGCTGAAAGAGACAGACAGTTTTGCTTGTGTGAGCCCGAATTTGGCCGCTGTTGAAGCCAGAACACTAGTCATGTGCTGCAACTCATCCGCGCTGTGTGCAAACAACGCACAGTCATCAGCAACCTACGGATAGTTGTCTCACAGACTAGAATTCTCGCACCGAAACGACGGATGTTCAGCAACCCACCATCAATACGGTGCTCCACACGAACACTGTAAGCACAAGTCGCATCGAAAGCACAAGACATCATTGCATGAAGATATATATTTTCAACGGGGGCAAAAGCTAAGGCACAGCCTTGCTTCACACCAGAGACAACTGCAAAGTCATCAGAGGTCTCTCCACTCAGCTGCGCCCTCGCTCGCATACCACTTTGCAGACATTCAATTAAAATTACGTGGGCAACCAAACTTACCCAAAACCAGCCACAGTGCCTCGCGGTTCACCGTATCAAATGCCTTGGTGAAATCAACAAAAAGGGAGTACAATGGCTGGCGTCCTTCTCTGTACGTCTCTTGCAACTGACGAGCCGCAAACACCATATCTATAGTGCTGCGATCCGAACGGAATCCGCATTGCTCTCCCGCCACGTTCGGTTCCACAACCTGGCAGACGAGGCGGTTGAGCAGGATTCAGGCAATCACCTTGTCCACACAACTCAGCAAGTTGATGCCACGATAATTCGTGCAACATTGCTTGCTCCCTTTGCCCTTGTCCAGTGCTGGCACAAGGGCATCCTTCAGTTCAGGCGACACCTCTTCCTCAATCCATACGCGTTGCACCAAGTGGTGCAGCGCAGTCAACAACGCGGGTCCGCCGTGTTTCGATACTTCAGGCGGGTTCCCGTCTTCACCGGCACACTTGCTATTTCGCAGCTGAGCAAGTGCTCTCTGCGTCTCATCCAGTGTCGGCATGTCTACCAGACTCGCCCTCACATCGTACTGCTTAAGCCCGTTTAATGTAGGCCAGTCGATCTCTGAACGGTTGTTAAAGAGACAATCAAAGTGTATTTGCCAGATTTGCATTATGTCTGCAGTCTGTATACAGGTTGTGCCCGAACTACTTGTGTATAAGTGGACATGGTGAGTGAACTTGTGAAGTGTGACTGAATTCACGAGTTTGTTTACTGTTACAGTCGTTCTTATCGCCGTTACATGCCTATAGATCGAAAATCATCATCTATCTTTCACTGGTTCTTCCATTCATTGGACTAATCCAACGGTTCGCACACGTAGGTACATGGGGCTTATTAGTTGGCAGGAGGCATCAATCTTCGCGGCGACACACAATTATGTCGTTCGGTTTTTGTCTTGCTTATGTTTACCCGACAAAGACCGCATCTGATGCGAGGGAATTCAGGAAAACACGACAAACTTGTCATGTGCTTACCACTGGAATCCAATCGCATCTCATCAACGGTGTATCGAGCATGCGCAAACGTCTGTGCTCTGTTCCGCATGGTTTGGTTTACAGCACATGACGAATGTGGCATCTGTGTTGCACAGTTCGTTCTGGCTCCGGAGACTCATCTAACAATCCATAGAACGCGACGTTCGTTACGTACGATTAGATGGGATTTTGTACTTTTTTCTTATCTAGCTTCCACTATCCATTGCTAGCGTGACGCGCAAGTGTCTCCACGCTCCTTCCGCTTTTACGTCAGTAGACCACCTGTCAACGTATGTCCTCTTTATAATAAAAACTCCTCATCGGACCGGCCGGTGGCTGAAAGGATCACACTTTTGCCTTGTAATTCGGAGGCCCAAGGAACCGGACGATCCTCGCAGTAACCTTAGTGCACGCGCGACTGGTTATCATTGCGTGACAGCACAGCGTCGGTGCAGCGTACTGCTGATGCCTTGTCTTTACTAGACCATTCAAGCCGTAATCGAAGCAGGAACCCTTCTTTACCTCTTTCAACCGCTTCGTTTGCTTATTGCTTGAAGTAAGTTCAATAGTACTTTGATAGCTCAATGTCTACTGTATAGACAGTTGCTAATACAATATTACCCTATCTCCCTACTTTGTGCTTAGACGAATGTACACAGTAACTTACACTGTTGACTGAATTCATCCGGTATTCACCATGGAGATAGCACCGTTCAACTGAGTTAGCCTGCTCACTTACCGTATGGCTTATAAGAATGAGACATATACCCATCAGTCCTTATAACTGTTCAGTCAGGGCGCAAGCGTATCTGATTCATAAATTTGCACGCACATCATCTCATCAATCTTCTGTGCTGTTAGCATATTCTGCTCGCTAAACTAACGTGACCTGAGCTTCTTCGGGATCCATCAGCTCCAAAAAGCATTTGGTGTACCTGCTACGCCAATTTCTGCTTCCCAGGTAATTACACGAGGTCAGTAGTGCCTTCATTGTATTGCCCCTTGAAGGGACAATAAATTGCACCTGACATTAGTTCGTTTATAGACGGTTCTGCATGCATTTATGTGGAATACGTTTCGCGAGGGTCGCACCCAAAACTTCCGGACGGACGACACAAATGTACGGTTTGAGTACGAATGATCTACAAACCATTTGGTACAATGCGTGCTTTACTAACCAGGCTCTAAATCGACTTTGCCATCAGCTGCTAGCTGCCAGAACAGTGCAATTCGTCTAAAGCAACAACAATACAAACGGACCAGGTGGGGTGTATTCCGAAGCACGATTTGCAGCCTTCGGTTAACCCTTCTGGCGAATTGGTCTCGCGTTATTGCGAGAAAGTGTTATTCACATTTTGCAACCCCGCATTGTTGACCTTCATATCTACCTTTCACAAAACAATCTGCCTGACTAGTAGGCGAATTTAGTAATCACCTTGGTGGGGAATCAGCAACTGATTGGCCTTCATTATGCGTCTGGTAGCTGTCACCAAGTGCCTATTCCTGGTTCGAAGTATGTACTGAGTGGAAGGCTGAAAACTCTCCGCTGCGCCACAGCCACCCTCTATCTGGGATGCGCACAGTATCCCACCTCATTCTCGTTCATTCAACTGAGAAAGTTGCGCTCCTACGTCGGGCAGCTCTACATTCACAGAACTCATTTCAATCCAACTTTCCGTCTCTTTCGCCGATGTTGCGTCTGTAAGCCAGTTCACTCAACTTAGTGAGAACTTCCGATCCATGTTCATCACCGGGAATCACCGAAATTAGCGCTCCATTAAGTTTGCGCACTCGATGAGGTCAGTCTTCCTGTCCTTTATGCAGCGCACTCACGTGATCTCTCGCTGTTTTTGGTTCGCTCGCTGACACGTGACCTGTTTTTGTCACATGTGGCTACGCACCGTTTTTGCCTCTCGTTCACGTGCTTTACCGCATCGTTGAGCCGAGAGCTAAGTGAATAGCCTTCAATCTGTAAGCGAGGTTTACCTGAGCGAGTACTAAAGGCTACTCCCTGCGTCTCTCTTTCGTGACGTGTCGAACTGTTACCGTTAGCTCTGCAATTTAGTACAGCATCTTCGATTACAGTCGATTGTTGGCACATCGGTTTATAGTATCTGTCCAATTTAACCATTTTATCGTGAGTCACCTCTTGTTTGACTCATCAATGGCTACTGTTCGACGGAAATGGATCAGCGGCATCCGTGTCCGGATTTGCCTGTCACTGTGGCCTCCACAGGGACAGCCACAGGATGCCTGGGTCTGTAGAGGGACCATGAGTGGCTTGCGCTGCACCACCCACAATTCCACCCACATACCCCAAATCCCGTGTAAACCCGAAGGAATAAGACCGGGAGGCATGTGAATGGGAAGTACGTTTCATCAACTGAGCCGGCCCACACTCCTTCAACAAGCAGAACGGAAGCATTTCGGCCTGATGGGGAAATCATGCGTACACATGGCGGTGGCTGGGTCGTAGCCCGTTCCACGCAATTTACTTGGAACCACTTTGACCCTAGCCCCGTCACGAGGACGGTGCACTCTGTCCCCTACAGCAACGACCAACTGTCTCCTGGAGCCAGTATGGACGTGGTGGGTACTAGACAGGTAGGCACCATCGTCAATCGTTCAAAACCTGACAAACAGTCTACTGGGTCTTCAGCTTGGAGATTGGAGTGACGGTAGCTCCTTACTCCATAAGATTACTGATTACTGGTTGGAAGCAGCAATTAGAGGTTTCTCTTTGTAGCTGCATCTAATGTCACTCAGGGACAAATACCCATTATGTTGTGGTGCGCTCGATATATTTTGTGTCGGTAAAGTGTTCGTCCAGGAATTTTTCAAGTCCCACACCGACTTTACCTCAACTACGTGCTGCGGCAGGTCGTTCTATACATTCACCACTCTGCGTTCGAAACAGACTTGGTGAGCGACCTGCTTCAAATCCGGTACGACAAGATTGTACCGGTGTCCTCGTGTGCTGCTTGGTGTGCTCAGGTGAAGCAGCGGCCTCGACATGGAGTAATCTCCCAGATGTACTATCCGGGGTGTCATGATGAGGTCAACCCTCAGTCGACGATAAGCTAGGGTGTACGGCCCTAGTTTCTTACACTGGTCTTCGTACGGTACATTTCGTTAGTTTGGGATCACCCTGGTGGCTACATGCTGCACTCGCTCAATCTTTTCTACCTCGCCCCGGGCGATAGGACAATACGCGGGTGAGCCATACTCTAGCATTGGTCGTATTATTGAGACGAAGAGGCGAGTGGCAATCTCTTCGGACCAAGTGCTGAAGCTGCGCCTGAGCGCCCAAAGCATACAATGGCCGTTTCGGTAAAGCTTATACGTGTTGTCCATGGACTTTAGGTCGTAGCGTGAGAGTACACCGAAGTCGCGCACGAAAGTTGCGGGATGCAACGGTTGTCCAACCAACTTGTAGGTTCGACTGTGCTCACACTTACCCAGCCTCATGTATTGCGGCTTGACTGGGTTGATCGGAAGGTTGACGTCTGCAGACCACGTGGAGAGGCGGTCGAGGTCTTGCTGAAGCATGGCACAATCATTGGTTGTGTGGATTACTTTCCACACCTTTAAATCATCTGAGAACAGCGCACAAGGTGAGTGGAGTAGCTGAGACCATAACTCCGCTGCCTTGCGATCATGTTTTTAAACCAAAATCTGGTTAAGAACCATAATCGTTCTCCTGTCTAGGTCTGGGAAACCTGACACTATCTTGCCCATGCAGTACAATGATTTCCCCTTCAAACAATTTATTGATACTCTGCCCATCGCAGAGGATAATCAACGGCGTCCTATCTTCTGTATTTAGCTAGGTGGATAGGGGTTTGGATGCTACTGCTCAGGTCTTCCCGTCTTCTTATTCACCGTTGCGCTTTTTCTTCCTTTTCGTCCCATTCCAACTTCACTTTTATCCCCTGTTTTCACCCCGAATCTACAATCCTTCCTCATCTTGCTTCACTTGTCTTCTAGTTTCAATTCACGCAATCTCAGTGCGTCGTTCTGATCCAGTCGACATGTCCATGTCCAACCAAACGGACAACGTCAGTTCATCCGTTTCTATTTGGGACCCTTGATCCTACCTAAGACTGGCATGCTTTAACGTGTGCACTTTGCTCGAGATTGGCCAACAGACAGCACTTGCCCGAACACTAGAGGCTTTATCGATCGACATCTGCTGGTTATTTGAAACCCGCCTGCAAGCTTCAAGTTCTGGAATTACCCTGCGATCCCCAACATGCTACACTGGCGGTACTTTCTTTTTGCGCTTGTCCGATTATGATGTAGCTTCAAATTCCGGTCAAGCTGATGTAAGCATTGTTTTGAGCCCTCGGGCTGTATCTCCCTAATCGATCGGATTCCGATATACGTCCGAATATGCGCTGTCGGATTGGTTGGCTCGTTTAAAGCTTTGAGATTGTGCGATGACAGTAGGTGCCTTTTTGTCAATGCTCTCTGTGCTCCCACAAATTGTAACGCTGATTCGTTGAAAGATGATTTCTATCACCAACTTAACAATCACCTTCGTTACAGCAAAAACAGGGATACTGTGATGCTTGTTGGTTATTTGAACGCCCAAATTAAGAACTATCCACTGATGAGCTTCATATGGGCGGCCAACACGGTTTGGGCTTCCGTAATGATAACGGTGAACAGTTGCTACAATTATGTGAAGATGCTCGACTATTTCTCGCTAGAACTAACTTCCGACACAGCACTCACAGAAGATTGACATGATGCCCACTAGCCATGGACGCAAATCGATAACATCACGATCAATTACCGCTTTAGAGGATGCGTGCAAAACTTTCGCTCGAGTTGAACTGCGAGCGTGGGCTCTGACCACACACTTGTTTGCGCTGCCTTGCGGGTACATTTCGGCAAATATTCGCAACGGGGCTGTGAGCGCATAGATACTTGTCAACTTGTGAGGACAGCTGTTCTGGATGCGTATCATTATACGCTAGCATCCGGGCTGAGTAAGCGCCTGCTAAACACAGTTGACGATCACCGGTCGCATATTCGCCAGACGTTACTACCAGCAGGCTTGTCTTCATGTGGCACATCCAATTGCCAACCTGGACATTTGGTCTGTACTCACACTTTGGAATTTCTCAATGCTCGCTGCGCGTTTCCCCTGGAAATGAATGCAATGGGACTCGCAAAGATCTCAAGGCTAAACTGCATAATAGCTTGAAGAAATACCGCCAAGCCTGGTGGTTTCGTAGTGCATCGCAGGTGGAAACAGCCGCTGCTGTTGGTAACCGTTGTAAGTTATTCCGTTTGATACGAGAAACTGGCAGCAGGAGACCTGATGTTAGCAAGATCATACGTGATGAGAATGGACAGCCGATCTATAGCTTGTCAAAACACTTGGAGCATTTGGCTGAACACCAGCCCGAGTTACCATTTTCCTTATCGACCATTGATCGCCCTTCTCCCCAGGCCGTCCCTTTGGATCCGCCTTCACGCCGTGAGGTCGGACTGTTAAAATTGTATAAGGCAGCGGGAGCATATAGACTTTCTCCAGTCCTCTTCAAATTCGAGGGACTTGAGGTTACACAACATACCCTTGAGGCTGTTGGAACAGGAAACCTTCCCGACAGACTGGAGGCGCTCCGTCATAATCACAATTTTCAAGAGAGGCTGCTGTTCAGTATGCGTCAGTCGTATAGGAATCATTGTGATTTCAATTTCCCCTAAGTTACTTGCCTCTGTGGTTCTCCATGGACTGACTGCCACCCGTGAAAGCCAGATTCGTGAGGAGGGAGTCGGGTTCCGTTGAAGTCGGAGCTGCGCTGATCACACTTCACACTACCTTAGTTGTTAGAACACTGCCATATTTATTGGCGGCCCACTGTAGTCGTTTTCATAGACATCAAAGTTGTCTTCGATTCGGTTGACCGATGTGCCCGTTGGGACTGTCCACTCAGGAAAGGTATACCCGAGAAATGCGTAAACATTATTTGAGCGCTTTATTCAAGCGCAGTTCGAGCAGAGTGGTTTTACAGCAAACTGTCGTCGCCCTTCAATATCTCCAGCGATATGAGACAAGGTTTCCCTCTGTCACCCTTCTTTTTTAACTTTTCCTTCGACGAAGCCATATAAACTGTCTTCATTGGACACGAATTGGGAGGTGTGGATCTGCTCCCAGGTGACCGACTTCCGTACTTGGAGTACGCTGACGACATTGCCCTTATCAGTGTCAGATCCCAAATACGCCAGAATGAAACTTGTGGCGGGGCTTTCAAATTCAAGCGTTGCTGTTCTTGTTAGCTTATTTTACACCACAGACTACGGATCCTATTTTTTATTTTTAACTGAAGCAATTTGTTTTTTCTGATCAGGTCTCAAGGTCAATGTTGTCCTACTCCGTGAATCATCTGAAAACGTTACGTGTTACTGCCTTAAATCCGTGCCTTATCGAATACGGCCATAAAGTCAGAAACACTTGCAAGCTTATTACTAATAAATGTCTGGGAAAAAAGCGCAAGCATCGTGCTGGCTGGTAATCTGGCCTCAATCGTTATTCTGTAGACAAAGCGTAAGTCCCACTGATACTTTCCAGTAATGTTCGCTCGCTCCTTGGTAGAATCAGTGATCTCAATGCCATTATGCAGCGAAATGAGCATGTTAATACAGGAATCATTCTGTTACAAGAAAGTTGGTTGCATGCTGCTGTGGAAAATGGGGTAATTCAACTCGATGGTTATTTGCCTATCAGGTTTGACCGCCTCGAGAAGCCCAATTTTCTTGGTGATGGCGTTGTAACTTACGTTAATCAACGTTGACGCAACACCGCAATGATAATATTTACGTACTCAACAATTTCTATAAGCTGCCATTTAGTTGATTGCAAACCGAAGTTCCTAAGTGGCTTTCGATCAGTCATCGTTAGAAATATATGCATTGCTCTTGACACATCTGCATCGAAGTTAAAGCTTTTTGAAGACCAACTTTCTTCAACGCTACTGCTTAAATTAGCTTGTTCTATCTGTATTGTTGCTGGAGATTTCAATAGAAAGGATACAACATCATTAAAGACATTTGGCTTGGTAGACCTAGTGACTGTTTCGATCAGACAAGATGCCCAGTTGGACGCTGTGTACACAAATAAACGACAGTTGTTTTCCATACAAAAACGGGCTCCTTTGAGCAGCTCAGACCATTGTATTTTAAAACTGTGTCCAGTCATATACAGCGAAATTACTCCTTGGAAAATATCACGATGCTATAGACGCGGTTTTCTTTAACTTATTTTTCGGTTTTCAACGACGAGTACCTGTCGCTCGAATGTGACCATCTTACGGACTACATCAAATATTGCTTTGACATGTGTTGCCCTGTTGAAACTATCTATCTAAGGGCAGATAGATTTTCATCACCATTACTGAAGAGACTTCGAAGGATGAATGAATAGGCCTACAAGTGCAAAAATGCTACCCGTGTCAAAAACCTAACCAAGGCAATTAAATCTGAGATAAAAGGACTAAACCGATTATACATCGAAGCAGTTCTAGGTAACCATAACTGTCGCGATCTATGGACGCCTCTGAGGCAGCTCCGTGGTAAGAATGTTTGCAGCCAGAGAGGTGAAGTGGATGTGGATAAATTGAATTCGGAGTTTAGTTCCGCCTCACTAAGCTCATCTTCCTTGTCCTCCTTCATTAGCTCAAGTCCGGCAGCGCCCTTCGATCAAAACAACGTCCACAAGGAACTCAAAAGATTAAAGGTAACCAAAGCTTGTGGTCCGGATTCTCTCTCACCATTAGCTTTGAAGTAATGTGCTGATTCTCTCACACTGCCTCTAACAGACCTCTTTAACAAATACCTCACTGCGGATGTGATCCCTGGAGAACGGCCAGTATCACTCCAGTACCAAAAACATGATCTCAAAAGTATCGCCCAATTGCATGTACATCTGTGCTCCTAAAATTTTTGGGAAGACTGTTAATTCTGCGGATTTTTTCAGCCGCTACGGATCACGATATCTACCAGTTTGCGTATAGACCCCAGCGCTCCACATTGGATGCAGTGGCATATGTTGTTCACTCTGTGGCCTTTGCATTAGATCAAACATGTAAATCCGTACGGCTTCTCTTCCTGGATTATTCTAATGCCTTTGGAAGCCTGGATAAGTCAAGGTTGCTAAACCTGCTAACCGAAAATGGAGTTCACCCTGGTGTGTGTAATCTGTTACGTGACTATTTTATAGATCGTACTCACTTCACCAAGTTGAACGGTAAGAAATCCTCTGTCCTCCGTGCGGACTGTGATGTTCTACAGGAAGCGATCCTATCACCTTTTCTATTTCCCTTGTATGTTGTTCATCTCCCTATACAAACCACGTTTATAGAGTGTAAATATGCTGATGGTGTTGTGCTGGGATTATGTCCCCCACTAACCAGGATTCCTCATCGCTTCAATGTGGGTTGGAGGATCTGATGGAATGGTCTTCATCCAGATCTCTTACGCTTAATGTTTCTAAATGCAGGGATGTAATATTTTCTTTTCTACGTGGCGCTAAGTTGCAGTCCCGCATAACTTTCTCTCCCAAATTTACCTTGAATGGAAATCCCATACCCAGCTCTTCCATCTTCAAGTATTTCGTCGTTTTCTTTGTCCCAGAACCTTTCTTGGTAAGAGTACGTCTGTAAAACTTTTCAAAAAGTCAGAAACGTTTCTTTTTACGCCCTCAGACTTAAGGTGCTTTCAGCACCTCGTACCTTAATATTCAGGTTTGTGACCTCTTGTATTCTCCATGAACTATACTGCTCTCCTGTCACTTTCCCTGGACCGCTTCAGAAAGACTATATCTTATTGGTGCGATCCATAAAGCACATTTCTAGATGCAGCGGCTTGTCTAGAGATTCTTTAGTTGATTTGATCATTTCTAGACATCTTGATGCCTGCAATGCTCTTTCTTCTAAGATACTAACTGATCGATTTCATCCACTTCACAATGATCTTTCCAACACGCTCTCTTTCTCTTCTACTCATTCTAAAGTCAGAATTCTATTCTCCCGTAGGTTATTCTATCTTACTACTGTTTTGTTTTATCTCTCACGTTTGCTTGTTGATCCAGCGAAATTCACTACCATGCTGCGCGAGCGCTTGTTGTATTAACAGTTCTGCTTTTTTCCCACTTTTCTACCCAAGCATGTATATTGGTATTATCATTCAGATGTCCGCAGTGGTGGTGCAAACGCTGAAAATGATCCGATTAGGGTACATAAAGCTTAGTTTATCTTGACTTGACTGTACTGAATAATTTTGCTCTGTCAGTCGTTTCGGGCTATGCTTTGCATCCTCAAAATGCAAAGTCCTCCAATATTGTCAGGGATCGCCTCCTGCGCTGACCCTTGGTGGTGACCAGTTAGAATTTGTTCAAAAACTCAAGTCTCGGCAGCTATAATAGCGCCAGTGGAACGGAAGATGGGATCACGAACCGTATAGCAATAGTTCGAGACGCTTTTATCAATCTCTGCCACCTGTGATCATCATCATACACGTTAGCCAGAGTTTGGGAACACCTCAACTACTGTGCCGCAATACATAGAAAAAGCAGAAAAAATGCAACTGGTGCAAGCCACCTGTTATGCCCGCGCGACATTGCTCTCTCCCTGAAGGGTAGAGTTTACAATGCACCCGTCCGTCCAACCGTCCTGTACGCTTGCAAAATTCGGCGGATGTAAAGAGACTAGTTTTGTTCGATCATCGCTGCCTTCGCAGAATAGTTCACATCTGGTGTGAACATCGCGTGAGCAACGAGCGTGTTCTGCGTCATGTATTTGGTACAGGGAATGCGAGTGAACTGCTCAGCACCGCTGTATAACGCTCCGATGGCTAGGTCACGTGTTGTGCATGACAGCAAACCGACTCCCGTAACGTGAGTTGTTTGCTCGACCGGGATATGGTTGAAAGAATTGAAGAGGAGACCACGCGACGACTTGGTCAAGAGGAATGAAATCCCTCACTTTGAAGTTGGCGTCGGTTGGCATCTCCCGGCTGCCGGGCCGGGGTCCTAAGGACGGTGAACACGTTTGGTTGGATACACTTGGTGATATGGTACAGAGCTGGCCCCTGTGCCATTCGTGTTGTGTGTTTTTTTGCCCCTCAGCTCTCTCATTTAGCGTCCCACTATAACCACGATCTCAATTATTAGGCATAATATAACTTTTTTGTGGCACAATGGCCGGCTGTTTGCTCTCCGGAACGATGTCCATCCGTTACTGGTGACTCATCCGTTGTGCCACTCTTGCACGTTTTTTCTTTTCTTTTTTATTACGGCAAATAACCGAGGTATTTCCCACCTGCAGCTAACGTGTACAATGATGATGGTGGTGGTGGTGATGATGATGATCGGAACCTTGACCTGTTACAACATCGCTACGTTGTCGGACGCGACGGCGATTGGGTGTCACCTGAACTGCAAAAGCGTCCCTACTAGACTCTTTGACATATGGGAACCAGGTAGAAGTTGTTGATTGAGGGAAGTTCCACGGTGTGAAGTTTGACAATCGTAGACCACTCGCGCTTTACCGGGTTTACCTGGATGCTATACCGAGGGTATGGTATGCACCAGATTTCCCCTTTAATCTGCTGTTCTTGTAATGAAGCGAGTTCAGCATATCCTTTAACCATATACTCTTCCACTGCCTTGGTGTATGCTTAGCGCAGTGCGGCATACTTTGACAAACCTTTCTTCAACATGACAAACCTCATCAGTGCGAATTACCTATCATCTGCTAACCGAGGTCTCCCGCCTTGCCATGTTAACACACTCTCGTAGTGGGCGCCAACCTTTCTTTTGGAAGCTTCCATCAGTTTCAACGCACGTCCGTCGTTCACAGACATGGTTAGTCGTGGACTATCTAGTCCGTCAAATTCCCTTTCATACATTTGCTTCAGTAGTTGCTGAAAGTCATTGGTATCGCAGCGAAGTGAGTTGATCCTCCGTGTTCGATCAACTGTCAGTGATGTAGATTGATCCCTCATATTCTCATGCTGTTTTTTCGGTCCCAGTACAGTCCAGCCAAATGGGATTTTAACAGCATACGGATCATCAGGATCCCCGCGCCTCTGATTTAATGCCTAATGTAGGTATGGGTTATCGCTACCAATCAACCTTCCAGCTCCGGTAAGCGTAGATCGGAGAGGTGAGACCATCTGTAGAAGTCGTTGTTCCTGTTTCCCGTTTCAAGTTTTTCAGGGATACGACTGACTGACCTAATTGTATTTAATTGTACCGCCTCATCACCATTTATAGATTGAACACTTACACTAACCAACTGGGACTCCACTTGGTATCGGCCAGCAACGGTGCTAATGTCAACTGTCGTCACAGACCCTTGAATCCCGATAACTTGTACTAATGCTGAATCAATCAGTGAAGTATATAATCCATTATCTATTAAGGCTAATTTTTGAATGATGCCAGCAGGACCAGAAACAAGCACAGGCAACAAACTAAGCGACACAACAACCTTCGACGTGACTGAGAGCAAAACTGGATCCTTCAGTGTTTGGTGTTCCGAAGTTGCTTCATCAACGTGGAATAGCGAGTGGTGCAACAGCTTACAATTGTTGCTTCCACAACACCTTCATGATTGGCAACTTGGTAGGTCATGATTCGGTTTGTGACAGTTGACACAGTCGGTGGGCGCGATAGAATTCCAGACTTTCGTGGTGGTTGAGCTTTCGGAAATCATCGCACTGATCTAACTAGTGACGTCGTCCACAGGAAACACATGTGGGAAAATTTCGTTCTAATGAAGTCGCAGTGTTTAGGCAAGCGGTATATCCCCGAGGTTTTAGCTTCTGCCTCTATCGGTGCTGGTCGGTGCTCCGCAGGGACGTGCGGCAAAGGACAAGTAAGTATCCACGACGTCTGCGGTTTAATCCACGAAATCTGTCAGATCAATGAAGTTCACTTCTCTTTCGATGCGAGTAACTCTGGCGGCATGCTCGGCCCACGAATTGCAGATGGTTGGGCAGCCTCCTGATGATAGAGCTGATTGTTCTGGACACGTTCAAATTGGATTCATACCTCAATTGTTTCAACATCAAGTAGCACGAACGCAGCTAAACAAGAAAGCTGCAAAATCATTGGGCCTGATGTTAGAGCCATCAGTTAGAGTATTAATGTGTGTCCTAGTAATTATTTGGAGCCATCCGAAGCGTCTGCGCAAAATGTTCATTGCTTCTTCAAAACTTTCACGAGGGTTAAGTATTAAGCAACTTTCGATAGCTTCTTTGGCTTCGACACAACAGTACTGTATCAGATATGAAAGCCTGATAGTTGGCTCGGAAGTAGTTCTGGAAACATTAGCTTCGAAGCGTCGTATAAATATCCAATAGCGGGCAGAATCTCGATCGAATGTGATCAGTTCGCATTTTTGAAGACAGGATGACGTGCTGGGTCCAGAACCGCTGAATTTGCATTTCGGACATGGGTTACTGTCAGGTTGCAAGCCGGAGCCAAATGATCTTTGACTGGGATCGAACCAAGGCACCAACAGCTGCCGACGGACAAAGTAATCGAGCTACGGGTGGCACGCGGCTCCCTGTTAATTGGCTTAAAAAAGACGATCAGGTGGCAGCTTCGGGCGGGAGTTCACAAGCGTCGGCCGGAATAAATCGCGATCGTTCACTACCTAGCGCATCTGACTCAAATTCAGGTTCGCAGTATTCCTTAACACCAACCATCTTAGCCTGCAGCATGCGCATGCTCGTTAAGGCCGACTTCAGCCGACGGATACGGGATTCAGCTCTTTGTAGCTTCTCAGCGTCAGTAGCGTCAACATCGACAAGAGAATCACCAGGAACGGACGCGATTGCACTATTCAACTTATATACCAACGATACGAAGTCTAAACTAAGTACGTCGTGCGAAACCTAAAATAGAAACTACGAACCAATAAACCTAGACCTAACGCACGGTCTGAGCAGAAGAATAAAACGAATTATCTTGTAGCCGTGGTTCTTCAATGCAAATTAAATACAGTACATGACTTACGAATAGCTTTTGCAATCTTAGTGCAAGAGGGCAGAAACTGTAAAGCGTGCGGGGATTTGGGCAGTGTCACAGTAACGAAATAATATGCGTGATCTCGAAACGTCAAGGATATGTCAGTGATCGAGAGTGAAAGAACTAAAGGTTCGATATGGTAACCGATTATGGCACACAGAATCAAAGCAATGTAAAATGGGCAGAGTAATTAGGGAATAGGTATACTGTGTCCTCTAGTAAGCAATCCAGGTTGGGGAATACATCAAAGGTCCTTTTGGACATTACCTTGATGATGATGGGACCACTCAGAATAGGTTTGTTCGCTAACTTTTGTTTCGGCTATTTTGTAGTAGTTATGTGAGCAATTGTTCTTGTGCATGTTCTACCGCATTGACTGATCCTTACTTATTGAGGCTCGTCCACTAGCATGTCTCTTATCGTTCTGTTCCATTCTGTCGCTCGGCGTCCTCATTACTTTGGTGATTTTGTTCACTTTTCTTCCTCATCGCCTGCCTATCCCTATTCCTGTTTCATCTTGTGCGTATATAGTGGCCTTGTAGCTCTACTACTGCGTTTCACCATGGACCATCGCTGTCTTTTGGCCATTCATCTGGCCAGTCACAATGTATGCGTGACCCCAGCTAGTGATCTTGGGGGTAAAAATCAATCTCAACCCTTGAACACGTATATTTCGTTGGCCAATTATTTCGGTTCATTGGAGGTTACTTGATTCCCTTCAACTTATCAAATTCATACATTATTCCATCACCACTTCATGATCTAGGTATTTTCATCGCACCTTTATTTCTGTTTCTTTTTCACTCTACATTCGATCATCTCTCGTTAGTTTTCGCAATCACGCCTTACCATCAGGCAGGCGACCTAGGAGTGATCGGCTTGTGTTTCCAATCGCATGTTGTGATAACCTCGAATTTACATCTCATGTTTATCAATTCTCAAGTATCATCTAATATCAAAGAACGCATATCGGCAGGGTAAATGTCGAAAAACAATAGTCGCTAGCGTCCCAACTCAAATGCGTTAGGCATTTCATTCCGAATCGCCTACATTTTCAGTGAATGGGAACTCGACCCACTGCCAAATGTTTCTTTGCGCTCTACTGTCAACCAACTGGTAAACTGAAAACTCCTGCGCATAGTTTACCCTATTTGCACTATCAACGCTGTTCTTCTTGTTGTCGAATCCACAGACTGTCCTTCACCTTCCTGCTTACAAGCGGCCCATCTTCGTCCCCATTCCTGGTCATCATCCGTTTTCAGCGATCGTCCGTTTTCCTACCATATCCTCTCTAACATATCACATCCTTCCCTTTCGATCTTCCATTTATTCTCAGGATGAATCCCTTTGCAAGCGCTCCGTCGTCGGGGCATTTCTAACCGAAGATCTAGAGTGTCGTCGAGCATTTGAGCAAGCAGGTTATCAGTTTGCTCAATTGCCACCGGTACGCGAAGCCCTTGTCGCAAGCTTTCCGCACATCTCATTTTTGTCAATCTTAATCGGATCGAAGCGCTCGTATCAGCATCTTAACACCCATATCTCTGTACGTCAATGTGCACTGTTTCTCCATAATCCGGTTTGTTTCAGGAGTTGCATCTAAAGGTCAACACTTACTTGGAAATTTATGACGATCGATGGATACATTACGTGGCCTTGATTACGGACGAGGAACAGTTCGTCTTCCCTCCTGATGAAGATCGTATTCCACCTGATGCCGCTCCCTCTCTAGTACTGGAGAGTCTGGATTCTGACGCTGTAGGCACACCAAAGCCCATCGTAACTTCTCCTGACGAACCAAGAGCGTTATTAATTGATGGACACAACAAACACCTCGGGGTACAGAGTGCGGATGACAGCGATGACAGTGCAGATGCGAAAGAGCTAGAGGCCAGTTTTGAAAAAATCATTGACATTTCGGGGATACCTGTGGGGAAAGGTTAGCAGCTCTATCACGAACTCCACCACTGGTGCTATCTTCCGTTAAATCCATCTGCGATAGTGACTGCTGCTATCATTTCTACTCCATACAGCTTCTTATTTGAAGCCACTCGATCATACTTCTCTTGTACTATGTATAAAGACCCACCGCCACCTTTCTCAACCAAAAAGAACCCTCGAGCCGTTGTTTTCAATCATGGTTAGATTGTATATGCGTGTACACTATTGGCGTATTCCTTCGTCTGACTTAACCCTCATATTTTATTGCTTTCCTTCCCCAGCCATTTTTCTTGTTCTTTTAGTCATGGTTGAAAAACATTCCTCTCTGTATATATTAATTACTTCTTTAATAGTCACTGTTTTCAAAGCAGAGTTGGCAGTAACCGGTGGCATTCCACCAGTATACCGCGAGAGAATTCAAAAGAATTAGACGTAATAAAATAGATCCACTTATATTAAGGTATGTTGCTCCGTAATTTTGTGCTATTGATGGAATTGCTAATTGTGACGTTTAATACGCACATAACAACGAACATAGCTTAGTGTGCGGAATCAAATAAATGCTCCTTTGAAATAGATGAAAAGTAATAAGAACGGGAGTTTCGGAGGAGTGAACATCAGATAACGTGAGAGATATGTGTGCATATGATTACATATAGCCTAATAAACATGTGTGATGCGTTCCGCAGCCGCAGCGCTAATTTAACCCTTATCTAAGCAACCCAGGAAATCATCTAATTCGATAGAAAATTAGTGCAAAATACTGCTGACTACATCCATAAGCGCATTTAAATGCTTTAAAGCACCAGCAACTTTATTGAAATCACTCTTCTATCTCGTTCAGCTAGCAGCTTGGTGGAACCTTATCGCAGTAGCCCTCTACGGCTATATAGCGAGTCAACTCTGCTCCGCAATGCTTCTACGCCGGAGATGTACTTCTTCACCGTCGCACCTTAATAGGGTATTACGCTAGATACAACTGCAACACAAGCGTTTCCCTCATTAAACCAACCGCAGATGCCAGTGTTCACGTTTAGCAGACGTGCTCCTCTCACTGACTGATACCGGTTACACGCCAACCAACCTAGAGCACTGTGATCTCCAATGGATCCTACTTTTGGGGCTTGAACGGATGCTTCAGAGGCAAATTCATAACTCAGAGGGAAGGATCTTGAACCGGTTACCTGTTATGGTGCCCAGTTGAAAATGTTCACATTCTCAGTTCACGATACCAGCATGAGTAACGAAATCATATGCATCTCCTCTGACCAATTTTAAACCGTCTTACCGATTATTGATTAAGGACGCTTGCTCATCAAATATTCTTGTCAATGTTTTCACCTTTTCCTCGAGACTGAAACCTCTTGGATTCTTGGGTAACACAAAATTCGTATAACGTTTATACTCAGCTTTCTGTTTCCTCAGTAGCAATCGAACCTTCCAGGTATCATCCTGCTCAGCCAACCCCTCCATACTTTTTGAACCATGATTCGAATGTGACACCATTCAATCCGTCCAAAATCGATGCTACGATGGCGTCCTCAGAAGGTCGTGCAGCCGATCCTGGAGATTCTGTCTGAATGTTCAGGTTTTGCGATAACAGCTCGATCAGCTGCTGCGGTGCCTTTTCGAACTGCTGCTGGCAAAGCGCCTGCATTTGTTTCAATGGAACTGCCATGGTTTGCCAAATTCTCCGTCTGAGCAACGAAATGAGAAGACGAATATTGGCAGATGCTAGTATTTCGTATTATCTCGTCAGTACCAATACAAGAACAGGGAAATCCTTTTCTATATCTAATAGGGCGCAGTCAAGCCAATTAATTTTGTGCTTATGGTCATTGTTGTTGGGAATAGGACCACGGCAACCGCACGTTGACAACTAATTGCTTTTGAACACACAAGGCTGGTCTAATTCGGCTTATCGCGACGGCCTCGGCAAATCGCAAAAGGAGTGGATTCGTATGACGCAACAAGATCCAGAACGCCGATAAGGGATTGGCCTGATGACGAGTCGCCAATATGTATCTGCCTATGGAAGACGCTGGCGGCTTACGCGAGCACGTATCGTCGGAGGTGGATTGAGTTACTTCGCACTGAATCCAGTTTGGTAAGTGCTCCTTCATTCTGGAATCTAAAGTCCGTTCGCTTCTGCATATGTAACTGATGCTGCAGGCACACATGAATTGGTAAGCACAATATGATTTGGCGCCGAGGGGTTCATCTTCCTTTACTGAAGGTAACGGCAACTTCCGGGTTCTGTTGATAATTACCACCTCCGCAACACAGTGCGTACGCTGAATGGCCGGCACCATGCGTTTGGTTGTCTTTCTAGCTACGATGTCAGCCTTGAATGGTAGCTCAATGTACACCTTCTTCTTTGGGGCTGTCAACACCATTTCTTTGGGCGGTCTAACTTGGCTATGTTTGTCTATGAATCGCTTTGGGTAACCATTCTCCATAAGCGTTTTAGTGATCAGCTCAAACTCCTCAGGCAGGCAGTCGTTGGAACAGATACGTCTGGCCCGAGTGAATAATGTTTTTACCAGCGCGCGATTTACCGAGGCCGTCGCGATAAGCCGAATTAGACCAGCCTTGTGTGTTCAAAAGCAATTAGTTGTCAACGTGCGGTTGCCGTTGTCCTATTCCCAACAACAATGACCATAAGCATAAATTTGATTAGCTTGACTGCGCCCTATTAGATATAGAAAAGGATTTCCCTGTTCTTGTATTGGTACTGACGAGATAATACGAAATACTAGCATCTGCCAATATTCGTCTTCTCATTTCGTTGTTCAAACTACTGAAGGGTGTTGTGTTCCCAGGCGTTCGACTTCTTAGATTGCGCCCCACGAGTCAAAAAGACACGCACCGGACAGGAGGTATATTTGCAGAACACTACACGGGCCGGCGTGGGTATGAAAACACTCTAAGTCCAGTTCCAATCACGGCTGAGGGCTAATTTGAATTTATCGATCTCGAAGAACCACGGGACGTGTGAGGGGTATGTAACAAGCGGTAGTAACAGATGTTCTGAATCATGGAAAAACACTAGTCTGCTTGTAACTAAGATTGTTCTAATGCAAGGCACACGGTTCCTTGTGGGAAATCGTGCACTTACCTTTCCGAACAAGTCAATTTGTTTCATTTCTGTGCGCACTTGACTTTGGTCTGTGTGAAATTCTGTTTTTCCAGCCAAGTTACAAGATTTGGCCTGAATCAGTGGCGCCAACTCGACTTGATTTTCAGGCAACGCGATTTCCCTTGGAGCAGGCCGTTCGAGACCTAACACCTCCCCCTTGTTGAAATAGTTGAGCCGGTATTGGTATATGTCTTCCTTCGGGGGTCTACTTGCATGGGCTGCAAGTTGTTTTTTATTTTCAGCTCGTTCCATGGGTTGTGTATCCTGTCTAATCGAGATGCTTGGCTGCGAAGTGTACAACAATTCATTGAACACAAATCCTTCGGAATGGCGCGCCTCTTGTATCCTTGTAATCCGCGGTCGTAGTTGGTTCGCATGGCGAACCCATAGCTGTCTGCCAACACGAACATCGTACATTACTTTTCCGCGTCGTCCTACTACTTGACCTGGTATCCAACTGATTTGACGCCCTTGATAAGAGGCAGCAAACACTGCGTCACCAATTCTAAAGTTTCTGTGCCGTGCTCCATGTCGCTTGTCGTATTGAGTTTCCATCAGTGTATTCGTATGATGTATCGGTGGGCGTTTTGGAGTCATCAAATCTAGCGTCGTTCTCAGTCTTCGACCCATGATGGCTTCAGCGGGTGACTTTCCATCTGGTGCATTGGGATTCGGAGTAACCCGATAATTTAGCGGAAAATTTTCCAGCCTTTCATCCAGGGTCCCCTCCCCCTTCGATTTTAACAAAACACGTTTCAGGGTATCAACATACCTTTCTGCTTGGCCATTGGATTGGGGATGATACGGTGCAATCCTCATATGCTGGATTCCATTTTGTGCACGAAAGTCAGCGAATTGATAGGAAGTGAACTGTGATCCATTGTCTGATACGATCGTTTGTGGCAGCCCATGCTGACTGAAAACACGCTTCAGTGCAAGAATTAGACTGTTTGAGGACGTATTTCGCATCACAATAACTTCAGGCCACTTACTGTATGCATCGACAATGACGAGAAAGAAAGTTTCCTCAACTTGATCCACAAGGTCCACATGTATTCGCGACCAGGGTGATTCGGGACGCGGCCACGATTGTAATGTTGTGCGCACTGGTAACTTGGAAACACTGCAGCATTTACAACAGGATCGTCCAATGTCTTCATGTTCGACTGCACCGAGTTTGCGCAACAACAACCGAACTTTCCATGCATCATCTTGTGCCTCCAATTCAATGCGGAAAATATCTTCATATTTCTTAAACAAGGATTCAAAAGTTACTCTGTTTGGTTCATCAAAAATGAACTCCGTAATGGATGCTGTAACTGCGTCTACTGAGATCCGTGCGCCAACATCTTGGGATTCTGGTTTAATGTTCAATTTCTGTGCGAATAAGTCGAACAGCTGCTTCTGGGATCTCTCGAACATCACCTGCTGTTGATGGAGGAGCTGCTGCATCTGCTCAAAAGAACTGGCCATTATCCAACAACTCCGTCGCCAGAAATCTGTTGTGTCCCCAGGCGTTCGACTTCTTAGATTGCGCCCCACGAGTCAAAAAGACACGCACCGGACAGGAGGTATATTTGCAGAACACTACACGGGCCGGCGTGGGTATGAAAACACTAAGTCCAGTTCCAATCACGGCTGAGGGCTAATTTGAATTTATCGATCTCGAAGAACCACGGGACGTGTGAGGGGTATGTAACAAGCGGTAGTAACAGATGTTCTGAAACATGGAAAAACACTAGTCTGCTTGTAACTAAGATTGTTCTAATGCAAGGCACACGGTTCCTTGTGGGAAATCGTGCACTTACCTGTCCGAACAAGTCAATTTGTTTCATTTCTGTGCGCACTTGACTTTGATCTGTGTGAAATTCTGTTTTTCCAGCCAAGTTACAAGATTTGGCCTGAATCAGTGGCGCCAACTCGACTTGATTTTCAGACAACGCGATTTTCCTTGGAGCAGGCCGTTCGAGACCTAACAAAGGGAACTAACTTAAATTCTCCGTCGCCAGAAATTGTTGTGTCGCCGTCGACTGTTTGCACCCAACGACGACATTTAGAACACGGAAGAGGAGGCAAGACAGAATTGTGCACATGATAAATCAGCTTCAGTAATAGTTGAAGCATAGCTACTCAAACAAGTTGAAACAAACCGACAATACAGGAGACACTGAATACCACAGGTAAATGAGACGTGGTAAAAGTAGGAACCTCTCAGGGGTGTCCGAGAAAACGGTATTGGCGGAGATGAGACCTTGAGATGACATCCATTACGGTCGACGTATACCGACTAGTCAAATTAACGAAGCGATGGGTTTAAACAACGCTCAATAAACAAACGATACTGGGGAAAACATGTAACTGCATTTTCACACACAGAATATATGTACAATAAGCATCCACCTAACACAGCGCATGTCGGCCATTGAGGTATAACGACAGGGCGCATCTTGTTCTCTTCAGCCCCACTGTTGGCAGCTTGTTCGGAGTAAAGTTTCTGAGAGCATGACGAACAAAACTGGAAAAGCGAAGCGGTCCATTATGTCGGTACCTTGTGTTTGATGAGGTTGTAGAGGCGAACTGATAATCGTAATGTTGACCACTCTCCATTACTAATTCAGATGAAATCAGAATGCAACTCGAATCGCTAAACCAAGTACGGTTTGGTTCTACAATCTTATGAACGACCGCAAAATTGGGTCAGGGGCTGATACAATTCTACATCTTCATTTCTGGTAGTGTCGTAAATATTAACTCGATGAATGTGTTACCGCAAAGCAGGGAACATTTTAAACCCATGAAAATGCGTTACCGATCATCAAACTATTCAACAGACCTTTTCATGGCCCGAACTTGGATGGTGAAATGGCAGACGGATATGCTTCGGTGCTGCCCTAAGCCCGATTGGCGCAGCAAATTGTGATATTAGCTAGCTACTCCTCCATTATTAGTAGCTTCGTGATTTTGTTAATATAAATTCGATATACTCCACTAGGATCCCCAGTCAATTTGTTGCTGCCTCTCGATGCGCTTTTCCTTTCCCACTACCAACGCGACGTAGCATCTAGGCCGATGCACTAATGAATGTAACCGCATTGCTGTGTTTCTTTATCCTAACTTTTCTTTTTTACTTTTTTCAATAAACTTATTAAAGCAATATGTAGGAAATATCTGTAACTGAAAAATAATTGTATTGAACTTTGATTTTTCAAAACGTGAAAATAATTGTACTTGCTTATTCAGTCACATATGAAACAGGTGATAGCTCTCCCAATATGTCCACATGATCCACAAATTATTTTTTCACATACAGAGCACTTGCTCTGACTTGTTGCCTGCACAGTAACCAAGCTAACACTGCCGACGTTTCTTGTCTCACGACTTTCCAACTGCGTTGGTGTTCGGCGTAAGCCCACTTGTCACGTACCGTGTATGATGTATGAATTCACACAGTTCTTCCGCAAGACCCATCAGGTACGACCGGCATAATAATTTATTTCCGGAGACACTATTATAAAGTATACAGGAATTCATGCCAACCAATTCTAGCACGTCGAAGAATACTTGGACTGGCCACTCTCGAGATGATGACGACAGTGAGTGAACTTGCCAATTGGTCAAATACATCTACCCCATACTACCTGGAGTTGTAAAATAACAGTCTCGGGCTTTTTTCTGAGTCTTGAATGCGAGAGTTGCTGTGCAAGGAAGTGAAAACCAAAACATTTTTATTCTTCATAAACTGAACAGCTCTCTATTGCTTTGCTTCAAAATCGTTTGGGTTTCCCTTCTATTAGCTTGAATAGTTCCCACCATACTTATACTTTTCTTGGAGAGTATTTCTCCCAATGTTGCAGATGAATAGAAGTTGCCACACGTGACATTGTAACCCTCTCCCAATAAGGGTGACATAAGGCTCAATACCACGCTCTCCGGAACACTTTCTCCTCGTGCCGATATTCGTCTTTTCCGAGATATGTAAATCCATTCACGAGATATTTGCTGTCCACTTCTGCCAAAATCCAAAACTTGATACCGAGTTTAACAGGTTTGTTTGCCATGTACTGAAGAAAAAGACATCAGGTTTTGCTGGGCAACAATTACCCGTCGACGGTGAGGTTCTGCGCAGGCACATTGCGCTGTTTAGAGTTGCAAATAAATGCATTCCAGAACGCAGATATCAAAGCAAACTGCTAGTCTGTAGTCTTTGGTACTTCGCATATCAAAACGAAAGAACCTCATTATTTCCTTTACTCTGTTCTTGCCAGTTGTCTCCCTGAAAACAGGCAATCCATATTTATCACTCCACGGCATACTTCATGGCATGTTGTTCAGGCCCAATAAGCCTCTGATGTAAACTAGCTTAATAAATGTGCGCAGCTCAGGAATACTTATTTTCCACTGACAACTGACACCTGTAATTCTCTTAGCCTCAGCTTCCGTAAATACTTGAATCTGTTTCAGTATCTTGGACGCTATTATCATGTCAAAATCGCTCGAGAGCTCACCATATTGTACACATTTCTTAGCCTAGACAGTTGGTGCCGGTCTGGCCTTGCAAACATTATGTGATGCCATCCTGCCAACAGTAGTTGTCTGGAACTCCATTGCGATCCACGATGTACCATATGCCGGTGCGTGAACTTCACTGGGAGATGCAGATTCGACCGACACACTCTCATCACTGTCCTCATGAGGAGTATCACTGTCAAAGCTTTGACTATCAGTGATGCTGTGGTCTGCCGACTACTCTAAAACGAATTATTCATCGACATCATATTCTCGTCTTAAGACTCGTTATAATCGATAGCCGTAAGTCCTCGTTAAACCTCGAAGCTGTTTTCCTCCTACGAGCGGTTGTGTATCAATGGCACTGAAATTTATCAGATCGAACACAATATCATTGGGAAATCGTGAATCGTCTAGCTTTCAATCCCGTTTTGCCTGATGTTACATGTAACGTGTTGGCAGCCAATGAAAAAGGAAACCGGATTAGTGGAAAGTGATCATTTTGACCGCTAACGGGCTTTCTCTCTAGTAAGAACACAGCCACTTGCTTTCTGGAAAACCGTAACAGATAAGAAAGTGAAACTTAACGATTGTGATGATGTCTAAGAATATTAAAGTTCACGAGATCTCTTTGAAAAATATTTACAAATGTAGAACCTATGCACATTTAGCAACGTTGAGCGGAAAAATGACCGCTTCGGACGTTTTAGTGTTAATCCCTCTCCAGTCGTTTCAGTTCCTTTATAATTGTTCCTAGCACGTTTGTCTCTTTCCGTTCTTTTCTACTTACTATCAACCTTCATGTGGAGGGTAGATTATATTGCAGCTGTGACGCACCGCCGACTCGAGCGCTATTCACTGCACTCTTTTCTGTGCCCTTCCATAATCGAGCCGATAATTTGAGCTTTAAGTCATCTTCACCATACAACTATACTGCATTAGAAAATGAGCTATTCGTTTCTATATCTTGGAGTACGCTTAGAACCGATCGGGAAATTATTATTTCAGGTCTTGTGAACAACCGATTAGTATATTGTCTGGGTAATTCGTCTGTTTCACTGAACAATCTTGTAATCCTATGCAATCAC
The DNA here is from genome assembly GCA_944474145.2 of Dicrocoelium dendriticum. NCBI lineage: Eukaryota > Metazoa > Platyhelminthes > Trematoda > Plagiorchiida > Dicrocoeliidae > Dicrocoelium > Dicrocoelium dendriticum. The sequence continues at coordinate 188,747,637 of OX104063.1, forward strand.
TATCTACCGGTAGGTCAAGCTAGATAGTTTCTCGTCTAACTTGCTCCCGTTTCATCAAGCTCAATGACGCCTTCCGAAGTTCGCTCGCAGGTCAAGTGGTGCACCAAACCCCGAGCGCCTTCAGTAGGCCGAGACACTCTTGATTTGCTTATATCAAGTCCTGTTTACTTAATGGAAGACTGGTGGTAATTGCACTCATATGGGGCTTTACCACCACTGTGGATGGAGATTGGCTGGTTTTGTAGTGCATCAGTGTTTATCTTGCTCCCCTCAGTCATGGGAGTGCGATATGTTGTTTGTGAGTTCAATACGCCAAAATCAGCATGAAGAACGTCTATTATCACAGATGCATGGCGCGCCTCGCTTTCGCCAAATGCCGCACTCCACGACCTGTTCTAGCATCGCTTGAACTTTCCATGAGGAAGGTCGGAGCTCAAGTTATAAACTGGGATGTTGGGATTACCAGTTATCGCCTTCATTACTAGACCGCCGTGCACCTCGACATGCGCTTGCAACAACAGTCATACTATCAGTGATCTTTGGAGCGCCCACTGTGAGTTTGCGTTGCGACCCACGATGTCGTCGATGGTTGTTGTTACATCGAGCCACGTGAGCATGACAACTATGGTTTACTTGAGATCTCGGTTGCTTCGATGTACGCTGCTCTAGCTGGTCCCCCTTCATTAACGTAACACCTTAACACCCTGGAAAACTTTGCCCTAACTGACTAGCAGGTGTGTTTACCAACCTACTCTACTTAGTTACGTTATGCAACAGGTTCTGGTTACTATTTGTAAGTTCTGCTGCCTAAGTAAGTCACGGGCCATGCTAATCCCTTCAGTCGTCAGGAAAACTGCTGCCCGCATTTCATCCCTGACTGAATAGAACGGTCAGGATGCTTACTTCTGCAATGTTTTGTTGATTTTCGATACTGATCTTAGTCTGGGTTACGTGAACGCTCTTTGGGTTGCAGTGACTCCCAGCCCCAGTTAGCGCATGTAGCGATGCTGTAACATGGTTGGCGGCATCCGGTTTCGGATTTGCCTGTCACTGTGGCTAGCCACAGGACGCCTGCGTCTACAGAGGTACCATGGGTGGCTTGCGCTGCACCACTCACAGCCCCATCCACACACCCCATATCCAGTGTAAACCCGAAAGAATAAGACCGGGAGGCATGTGGATGGGAGCCACATTTCATCAACGGATCCGGCCCACACTTCTTCACAGGCAAACACAAGCACGCTGTATTTGGGAAACAAGCGCACACAAGGCGGTGGATGGACCGTAGTCCGCTCCACACTGAGTGCATGGAACCACTCTTCGATCCTTACACGGCGACAAGGACCATGCACCCCGTCCTCTCCAGCAACGACCAATTGTCTCCTGGAGCCAGTATGGACGAGGTAGTGGGTAATAGACAGGTAGGCATCTTGCCAACATGCACATCGAGCGCAGCCACACTGGGGATATCAAGCAACAGCCAATTACTTGAGAGAAAGATAACAAAAAAATAAATCGAGTAATGCTTAAGGAAACGGTGACATAAATCTTAAATTAGTGAGTATATGAAATAAGTTGTTTACAAAAGAATCCGAGATAAGTTCACGAGGTTAACAACATCAAATCAACCTTGCATTGAGTACTCCGCATTCGCTGCCAAGCTTTTCGGGCTCCGGTTTCAACAGTAGATGCTCCTTAGTTTTACTGTGTCCCATGCACTGCGCTGAGAGCATCTAGGACAGTGAAATAATTGCAGTGGAAACTGACGGAAAAGACCAGCTTGGCAGTTACCCTATAGCGACTAGTTATCTTTTAGCTCCACAGGGCCCTTCGTCGGGTCACGGCCAGTCGGCCGTAGTCCAAACGTCAGGTGACCTCGGCCTGGTAGATTCGTTTAAACCATGAGTTCATCTGGTCAGCCATCATCGGGAATAACATCATAGTGCGCCACGCCCCTTTGACTCCTATGTTCATTATTATTGGTATTAATGTCATTATTAATAGATGGGAAAATGAGACTATAAACAAACATTAAAAGGTTCAACGGAAGTCAACTCAAGAATACGCTTTTATGCACCCGTGACGGGTGAATTTCAGCCTTGACACACATGCTATCGACGTAACAAAAAAGCGCCCGAAAGAGGCAGAACGAATAGCAAAATAGGCTCAATAAAAACATAACCTCAATGGCAGAATTTACTGGACAGTTTCTGAGTAATAGCGTTTTGGTCAAAAAGAAATCTGGCTAAATAGGGAATGACCTAAGAACCATAAGTCTTCTTGCTGGCATATATTGCTCTGTACTATTGTCTGTTCGACGAGGTAGATATGCAAACGGAAAATGCCGTGTGAAGAGGGTGGCTAGTATCAGCGTATTTTTGTAGCGTTTACTGCATGAGTTTGCTTGCGTCGATGCTCTTGCCAAAGTTGACTTCGGAATACTACTGCAGCGAGCCAATTGCTTCAGTGATCTGTCAAGCAGCCTGCAATGCGTACATAGTAGGCCTGGAAAAAGCACAGGAAAATAATAAGTCCAGTGTGATAGAATACACGCAGTGATGAACTTCAGAATTAAATTATATGGTAACCATGATCGCAATCGAGCGACTTAAAACGAAAGTCGCCTGACTTCACTGGGAAGCAGAAACTGTCACCTACAATCTGATGTTTGGGACTTTGCGTGACAAGTTCTTGGTAACGGGCTGCTTTACGTATTAAAAACAGAATGTCAATACACTTGGACGCGTTCAGCAACAAACAGCGGGTGTTTGACCATTGCACTAATTCGTCTAAACAACTGCAGCTTGGCTGAGGAAGTCGAGGTTTGATGATTCACGTCAATGATAACGTCATCTGCATCTTTTAACAGAATGGTTTCTTCTGGGACAGGTATAGGGCTAACATAAATAGAGAACCAGAATGGTGACTAAATGGCTGCTTGAAGGATAACGGATGTTGTGGTAATTGATGAGGAGCTCTTGTCGCCAGACCTGGTGACCTGAGTACCTTTGGCGAAACAATCATTTAGCAATAATAGTAGGGAAGGTTGAATACCAGACGTCTGTAGATCTTGCAACAGTAATTTACGGTTAACACGGCCGAAAGCGTTGCTGTAGTCAAGAAATCAGACACGTGTGGCTTTGCTTGTACCGTCTAGCGTCGACAAGGCTGAATGTACTGGACAGGCCACTGCATCTTGTATGGGTCTTGAACTTATATAGGCAAGCGGAAATGTGTCATCTAAACGGGACTAGGCCAGCATTTTTTCACGAATGATTTTCTCACAGACCTTCAATGTCACCGAGGTGGATGCAATGGTCTGATAAACAGGCTTAAAGTTGCAAGTGGAGTGTTGAGCACCATTCGGTCCTCCTTAGCTTGCTTCACAGTAAGATCTATATCAAAAATAAGCAAACAGACAAATATATGTTCGAACCACGACGACCTACGGGGTGTCGACAGCATGGAGCTAGCAACCACCTACCGTGTACTCTGAGAACTCCAGCTATGTGCAGCACGGAGTGCACGGTGCACAGCTTAAAATGCAAGCTGTCTATGTCCCTTGCCCCAATGGTCGGTGTTTTCCTCTCATGCCATCCTAGCAGTAGTCCGCCCATGTATAGCAAACAAGCCTAACTACGGGCTTACATGTATCGCCCAAATGACTCAGTAGCAACGTACTCCATGTCCCAACAGGCTGTTTCAATGTCTCTGTTACTTTCGTGGATCACGATGTTGGCTCTCACGCTATCCACGAACTGACCCCGCACAGGTTTGACCGTTTTCAACCGCATCGAGAAGGGTATTGCTCGCCTGTCCAAACTCAGTTAGAAGCAGTGATGCACTCGATCCGCGATCCAACACATTGGACTAATGAATTCGATATCTCCGTGTCCTGCACACTTTAATCAGAATCTAAGAATAGAACAGTGATATACATGCTTTCGGTACTCGCGTTGAATAAGCCGAGCGTTCTGCAGCAGCGCACAATTGCAACTGTCACTGTGGACGACCTTCGGCTCTCTGACCAAAGGATTCAATTGCGGTGTCATTTAAGTATCCGAAGTGGAACGTCCCAAACAGCGTTCTCCGGACGTGAACTGCTAACACGCTATCCCATGCATGTCTGCTAAGAAAACTCTTGACCTCATTGCTGGCGAATTTTGTCCAATTTGCTCCCGCCAAAATCGACTCTGCACCGTCACTTTCCATCACAAATCACGTCTTGAACTGTGTGACAGGTTGCAAAAGTATCCTACAAATTGTTCATACGAGCTTTTGTAGCTAACCCTGGTTGTTTTTGTGCTTAGTTCCGGTAAACATATGATCGGCTTGGTAAACTACTTGCACTTCTTGATCATGTCAAATTAAGCCTCAATTCAATGACGAAGATCGTTTATTGATTTGTCATATCAATAAGCCAGCCGTCAGCTTATGTCCTTTATTGGGTTTCCTTTTGCTTTCACCCACAACTCGAATTCACACCTTCACCTTAAATACTGGGTACTTAAGGCCGCTGGTCAAATGGCCCTGATCTTGTACATCTATTCCTCCCACACGGAATCCGCGTCAACTACTGCGAGGTTACAGTCGCCGTCCTGGTTTCCTCTGTTCACCAGCCTACCTCAGCACTATCGCATTGTCCACCACTTGGCTTGCCAGCGACCTCATTCAATAGACCTCGTGGAAACTACGAGAAATCAGGCCACTGTGTTGTTGGTTCCTCGATGACGGCCTAATCACTGCTTGCATATCAACGGGTATAATACAGATAGTGGTGTCTTGGCACGTGCGGCCTAGCAACAATCATGTCAAAGCGATTAATTACGGTATATCAGACTTTGTTGCGGACTGACTGTGATATCACAGGAGTGGAAGGCACTTATTAAAGGATGCGATTTGACCAAATTGCCTTGATGATAGATGGTCAGCGACGTAAATCATAATCAAGCGGCGTCTTCTCTAAAAGCGAACCCATTAACCGATCAAGTCTAAATTACTATCTACGGTTAGAAGGAGCACAAGGTCGTCTATAGATAAAACCGTTTGCCACCAGCTTCAGAGCAATTATCAGTACTCCTGGAGTGACTGAACCTTCCATCTTCCGCTAGATTTTCTCGGGAGACCTTGCCTAGGATATTGGCAGCGCTAGTCTCCATTGTTAAACCACACGAACCGAATAATTAGGTATTAGGCTCTACCAATCCAACAGATGAGTACGTCCAATCGGCTTCGATACAACTCACTGAAATTGTATCTCAGGATCAATACACATGACGATACACAAAAAGGCAAACAGCCTTGCCCGTGGACGTAGTGTTGTACGTGCCGAGTGCGAGTCCGATTCCGGACATCTACGCCTGAAGAGTCTAAACAAGGACCAGTCCGGTCATGGAGTACAGCTATGGGAATAATTAAATTCTAACCTGCACTGGATGGCAGTTCCTAATCGGATGTATTTCAGTATTGCTCCCCCCCCCCTCACTTGCATCCCATTGACCGGTTTCGTCCTGATTTTGACTCATCGGACGAGGATAGCCTAAGCCTGGGTGAAACTCGGAGCCTAGTGATTCACGGCTGACGCCTTGATCATTATGTCACTAAGATCCGCGTGCAAGCTTGGCACAGCGTTAAGGAACTCAAATTTGGACTTGGAACACCCGCCGTGTGATTGGATTGCGACAAGCAATCTCTATTAAGACCTCGGTTCACTTAGAAGTAGACTTTGGTCATTTCGATCACAAGGGCCATTTCCGAATGGGAGGTGTTTCGGTGTTGCTTCTCCCATCACTGACATTCCATGACCGGTTTCGTCCTCGTTTGGACTCATCAGGAGGAGATAGCCTGAGCCTGGGTGGAACTCGGAGTCTAGTGGTTAACGCCTAACGCATGGCTCTGCTGAGGGATATGGCGATGATGATGCACGCGTTAGACACAGGACATGCAATCGACTTGGATAATGTCGAAATCGTTGGGAGTGGTTGCGTTCCACACCCTAAAGGCTGCCTGCTGAGATGTTGGAGATTGCAAAGCCACCAGTTGCGTAAACAGAATGGATGGAGTGGTTATCAAATGTGTGGCTAGCTGTCTTAACCTGTCCGAGGGGCGTCGGCGGACGGATCTGGGGTAGAGCGCAAACAGTACACCACTCCCACCCCCATTGCTGACAGAGACTTACGTGTGTTGACATCGTACATTAAACCACCTGAGATCTTACCATTTCTAATGTGCCACTTTAAATGATATTTTGACCTGTGAAGTAATTCACCTCCTACTTACATTTCGGATGATCAGATACACAGTTGCGGTAAGACACTTGAATGTGCAAGTACTTCATACGTCTGTTGCCAGCCAGAGGGGTCTAATCAATAGCGTTTATCCCTGGGCAAATTCTCCGCGTTGAACAGTTCATCATCAACAATCGTCGCATAACTTGCTGTGACGATACGAACGTGTTTAATCTTTCGTCAGGAACAAAAACAACTTATTCTGCATCGTTTGCTGTCCCGAAAATTGAGTGCCAAAACAGGTTTCGCTATTTTGATCTGCATAAACGAGTTGAAGCCTATGCTGATTCAAAGGACCGTAATGACATTGAAATTCGGTATTTCAAGAACCGCTTCGTCACATTCTCCGTATGTCCTTGAGTGATTTTCGCCTGCCTGTACCCCAAAAGAATTCCTCGAACGTCCAATTTCCACAGTGAGGATTAAATGAAGCAAGCTACCCCAAACCGGCTCAGTCGTGCTGAGTCTCGCAAAGCATTAGTGGAACGCTTGGATAAATGCAGAACTATCGTATGGTATCATTTTTAAAAAAGGCCTTTATCACTTCCTGAGTTTAGTACCTTTTTTGCAAAAATCCCGAGATTGACTTGAACGCCCCCGCATTTTGTCTGAAGGCAACTGGTTTATTTTGCAATGCCAATTTGGGTTATTCATACTCTACGCACAGTGTTTGCATCCAACCCTCTCTCTACTTGTATGTTTTCAGCACACATGTTTCTTCTCTTCCGAGTGACAACTACATACTTCTGTTCACATAATCACGAGTACACGAAACTTGTTAAGATCCCATCTCACTTCCACAACCTAAGAAAACTCATCACGTGTTGTGTTGAATGATTTGACTACTATAGGTTGGTTAATGCACCATCGGTGTTATCTTGCAAGTATCCATCCACACAATTCACACATGCCTCCAATACCTCTCAGACACATTCCTTGTTAAAAATCCTGTTGCCTCCAAGTTAGAAGGTTACCTGCCGAGCTCGTTACGTCGGAGTGTGTCATACGGTTGACCGGGTCGATGACTCTAGCGTACAAAGCACATCATAAGGCTGTACAACATGAAGAGTGATCTTGTTCTGAGGACCAAACAGATTACTGTTCAAGCTAGACTTTCGAACCCGATCTGCTGCAGCGATTATCAATTACGGTGATCTATATCGGCTCAACCCACTGGTGTTCATTCAGACTATGTTGCAAGAAAAAATATACTTGAAGAAAGCTTTTTATGTACGAACTTCGATTTCAAGCCACTGACCTATGAGACGGAGTATTTTAGTTAAAAATTAAGCACATCCAGTTCTACCAAGTGAGTAACAACAGCGCAACAAATTGTGTGAGCCCATCTGTCTGCCACTACTTTGTGAGCAGCCTTCGTTTTTTGGGGTTACAGGTTTGGTAAACTTCCGTGCTCGTATGCATTCTAATGGCTCTAGTGATGGCATGTACAGGAAAAGTTGCTATATCTAAATCAAGAAGTTGACAGCTGAAATGCCTACATCACTAAAAAGCGCATAAGGCATGAAAGAGATCTATTGCACCCACTGTCAGCAACGCTAACTAACTTGATAATGTAAACACTTTTACTTGTGTTGACGTTTCTCAAGTTGGATGAACAAAATCATGGTAATATTGCAGTCTCAACATATTACTCTTTTGTCATCCTTCAGTTCTCTGGGTCACACTACCCTTCTATGGACGATATGCGAGATGAGGTCATCGACAGGTCGTCAATTAATTTTCGCGAAGAAGAGGCGGTGAAACTGACCTACTCTCTGACAACATCATGCTGATGGCAAATGCATTGATTCCCCAGTTGTTGTAGTAGAGACATTTATCTCATATTTTGCTGAATCCTTTAAACTTGAAAAAGAATCGCTGGAATTGCAAACCTCGTTTAACTTCTCTGAACAAGTCTCAGCGATCGAACTTACTGTCGCTACGATAAAAACGTATGATTACCAGTCTACTACCATCCTGCAGACTTGGCCCCGAGGGGATCTCTTCTTCTTAAGTCTAACATTGAATATCTTCTCTGTCTCTCCAGTCTGGTCAATATCCCGAACGTCGGAAAACGTCTACCATCATACCGAGACATACGTCTGGGCCGAAAACTGACATCCGGAACCACCGCCCCATTAGTCACACTGCCATTCTCTCAAGCATGCTAGAGTGAATTGTTAAGAAATGTTTGGTTTCGTTCCTATTATCGCACCAACTCCTCTCAACTTCACAGCATGGCTTTCTGAAGTCCCGCTCGTGTGTTATCTGTCAAGTGGACTTCCTTAACCATCTAACTGAAGCAATTGACTCAGGTCTTCAGTGCATTGTCATCTTTCTGGACATGCAAAAAGCGTCTGACTGAGTCCCACACAAGTAGCTGCTATATAAACTAAGTAGGTATGGTGTGACAAATCCGCTTCAGTCTTGGATCAAATCGTACCTAGTAGGACGGTCGCAAGTTGTGGATATAAATGGTGACACCTCTTCACCTCGTCTAGTCACCAGCGGAGTGACGCAGGGCAGTGTTTTAGGTCCGTTACTCCTTCTACTGTATTTAGATGACCTGGTTTCTGTTATGCCATTTAGCAAGCCTTATTTATTTGCTGATGATCTAAAGGTAGTTTACACGTTCTCAAGGTCGCAGCATGCCTCTGAAGTTAACAATATTCAAAGCGACTTGAAAGCCATTGGGAAATGGACTGACATACGGAAGATGAAGCGTGCAACATCGAAGTGTAGTATTCTGGCGTATGGATGCCAGATAGCAGCGGAATTGTTCAGGCTTCATGACGAAGTCATTCCCATCAGCCTGTCTGTCCGTGACATAGGTTTGAGCTACTAGAGTTCGTTAATCTTTAACGAACATACAACTCATATCGTGAACAAGGCTAAGCAATCGGTCAGGCTCATATGCCACCTACTTACCTTGAAAGAAATGAAAATAATTGCTATCAAAATCACTACCAGACCTTTGCTTGAATTTTGCAACAAGCGAAAGTGTGATTTGAGAGCCATTGACAACGGTCAACGCGCCTCCACGAAGCATATATTTGGTCATTCAGTCGCTCTTTTATACGGAGTTAGTTGCAATGATCTGAATCTTGAACCTCTATGCTTTCGAAGAATGCAATTAAATCTATGCTTCCGATCAACCCGATCAAGTCGCAATTCATGAGGCTGGGTAAGTGTGAGCACAGTCGAACCTACACGGTGGCTGATCATCCGATGCATCCTGCGCCTTTCGTGCGCGTCCTCGGTGTATTCTCACGCTACGACCTAAAGTCCATGGACAACAAGAATAGGCTTTACCGAAACGGCCATTGTATGCTTTTGGCGCTCAGGCGCAGCTTCAGCACTTGGTCCGAAGAGATTGCCACTCGCCTCTTCGTCTCAATAATACGACCAATGCTAGAGTATGGCTCACCCGCGTATTGTCCTATCACCCGGGGCGAGGTAGAAAAGACTGAGCGAGTGCAGCATGTAGCCACCAGGGTGATCCCAAACTAACGAAATGTACCGTACGAAGACCGGTGTAAGAAACTAGGGCCGTACACCCTAGCTTATCGTCGACTGAGGGTTGACCTCATCATGACACCCCGGATAGTACATCTGGGAGATTACTCCATGTCGAGGCCGCTGCTTCATCTGCGCACACCAAGCAGCACACGAGGACACCGGTACAATCTTGTTGTACCGGATTTGAAGCAGGTCGCTCACCAACTCTGTTTCGAACGCAGAGTGGTGAATGTATAGAACGACCTGCTGCAGCACGTAGTTGAGGTAAAGTCGGTGTGGGACTTTAAAAATTCCTGGACGAACACTTTACCGACGCAAAATATATTGAGCGTAACACAACATAACAGGTCTTTGTCCCTGAGTAACATTAGATGCAGCTACACAGATCAAACTCTAGTTGCTGCTTCTAACCAGTAATCAGGAATCAGTACAAACTCACGTGGCAGAAAGCATATGTTGAAACGTAACAGTCGCGCGAAAATACCAGTTATGTACTGCGAGGTACTGAATGTATAATCTCTTTACCCAAATTCAGAATTAGCCCAAGAAATTTCTACCTTCTTAGGTATGGCTCCATATGGAATAAGCTGCTAGCGGATATTTGTCGTATTGGATATTTTTGAATGTTCAGGAAAAAGAAATTTATCTGTCAACTGACAAACTGAAATGGATCTTTAGGATTTAACTTGATGGTGAAAAGCTGTATGAAGAAGGGCCGGATCGTGTATGATGCCGGAGAACATCGTCTGGAAACATGTTCAATAAATGCACCAGTGCAAACTTGATCATCTAGGTTGAGCTGTTAAAACCGCTTCACATACCATTCTTCAACGCGACTTCCTATGCGGCTTACTCTCTTCAAACTTAATTCATACCAAGTGTCTTCTGCTCTAAAACGGAGAGTAGAATTTTGTACTGTTATGGAGCCAAGAACTATCTTCGTAATCCTCCCCTCAAATTGACTATTTCGTAATATTTACACGGCGATTCCCCTCGCTACATTTCGTCGGTAACACATTCCTGTAACATTCCCTTCTTTTCTGAGGTACCAGTTCAGAAACATATACTGTATTTCAGTGTTGGCGATATCGGATTCCCTTTGTAGGATTTTGCCTCTGGACAACTCGTGCTGCCATCTGTCTTCGGCCGTCATGCCGCACAATTTGATCATATGATCGGCTGGATAAATTTTTAAGCTGTTGTAAAATACATCCGCATATTTTTGACATTAACAATATTATACTTATTGTAGACAATTTTCTTATTTTACATTATTCCTTACTTCATGGTTGGTCACGACTGGGGCTGATCTCCTGAGGTGACAGTTTATAGCTTCCAGATTATAAAAGACTACACCCATGCAAGGCACATTGCCACCAACTGAGCGGCGTATAAAAAGTGCAACAATTGAACGACTCACATGACGGACCGGGCTGAGACTTCATCTCCCATAATGCATGCATAAAAGCAGCCCTGAAAAGAACACAAAATACGTTCAACATGTGATGGCTTATACGCTACGTTGTAACAGCGGTACGCGGTCAGGAATGACATAGAAGTGCGGGCGAAACTTTTCTAGGGAATACCCTGCATGGAAGCAGGTCCCCTGAGGACGGTTCCACGGCTGGCCGTATTACTTTACCTGAAGATTTGTTTAAATCTCTATCTGTTATTGTTCCCGGATTTTCCATTTCATTAATACCTTAAACCTGCCAATTACTTTACTATCAGTTATGGATCCATTTAATGAAGCGTGAACAATTGCTTATTTTGTGCAATTTGCTGTACACATTGATCGGACCACATAGTTGGACTGTGTCTCGCATCGTCGAGGAATATATCGTTTATTTATTTATTTATTCATACACTCACCCCCACTACAGACGCTGAAGAAACGGTGTTTGTCTTCAGAGTGGCTTAATCGAGCATTTCGGGTAAATAGTCTAAATCTAGTCACCGGTTTGACGTTGTTGGCCAAAAGCAGCGCCAAAAAAAATTAAGCGAAAAGTAAACAACGCAGCCGGTATTCTCCCGTGGACCATTTCGGGATTTAGCGCATACTTTCCTCTTGGTAAGGACACAGCACACCGGACGAGTGCGGTGTGTGTCAATTTCGACAGCCCTTGCAAATAATCCGTACGTAACTGATCACTTTCCTACCTCAACTGTCCCGGACTCTAACTCAAAGGATGCAACGTGTATGGAAGCGAAGACCGGTTAGTGTGTTCATCACTTTAATTGAACACAAAACATCAAGTGCAATATAGGTAAGGATATGGTTATAGGTTACAATGAACAATGATTTATCATGGGATAAAAGCAAATGCTTGACAGATCCCGTAGAATAGATGGGGTGAATACGATGAAATCAAAATATATGTGAGTCATCTACTGAGCGTCTACCGAGATGAATGCGTTGATAAATAACGTCAGTGTAAAATAAAAATCAAGTGTAAGCATGCAGAAATACACGGGGTGCAGTGGTCGTTGATGTAAAGCGTGAGAAAAGTAAAATATGGTCGCTCACTTATGCGCCGTCTTCTTGGGTCCATGTGACACATAAATCCTGTAGAAGGGCATGATTGACGTAATCCAAAATGGCGTAATTTAGGTAAAAAGTGTTGGAAGATAAGAGCAACATGCAATCGTTTTTTGCAAATATCCAAAGTATTGGAGGACGCGACGAGGTCTGCGAGTGCGTTCCATGGTTAGTCAACCCGAAGAGAAAAGTAATTCCGTCGACACTAGACAGCCATATTGTTCCTTCAATTTCAAGCATTAACCATTGAGCTGTGTGTTGTGGCTAAGTTTCAGCAAATGGCGACAGACATGGTTGGCATCGCCTAATATTTGAGTATACAAATATGAGATGTCCGCACATCCTTCGGTAGCGTCCGCTGAAAAATCCCAGCAACTTCAGTCTTCGGTGGTAAGAGTGGAAGCGCAGCCCCTTCATGTTTTTTGTTGCTCTACGTTATGCTGCCCCTAATGCCTCTAGGTCGCACTTCAACCAAGCTTATCAAGCCTGGATAGTGTATTCAACGTGTGCGCGCAATTAATGGTTGTGCGTCATTGGAAAGATTGATGGGTCAAATCTCTTGAATGCCCTTCACAGCATGCCGACTTGCTGGGTGCCTCTTTCTGCAGCTACCTCAGCCTGTTTTGAACAGTTCAGGTCACTCTGTACGAGCACACCAAGCTCACCTTCCTGGGCGCTGGTCTGCAATCGGTGTGCCACAGGCGAATACGTGTAGCCATGTCTATGGCGTAATCGCACAGTGTGACATTTGTCTGCGTTGAATGGTAGGGCGTTTTGTACTGACCAGTTCGATACCGTGTTAAAATCGCACTGGAGCCGTTCGCAGTCGTACGGTCCTCTGATCGTTCGCCATACCTTGATATCATCAGTGAAAATTAGGAAAGCTGCAGCAGTCGATCTCACCAAATTGTTAATGAACACCAAGAATAGACGAGGCACAAGCACCGAGTCTTGCGATACATCACACTTCATATCAATTGCATCAGCTAGATTCTCTGACTCTCACCTGCAACGACATTCGTGTAGAAAATCGGTAATCCAACTCGGGATTGGGTTGGCAATGCCGTAGTTCCCAAGCTTGTGGAGGAGAATTCGGTGGTCTGAGCGATCAAACATTTTTGAGAAGTCCAGTTAGATGACATCGACTCCTGCTCCATCATCAATGACTTATGCAGCTATTAGGTGTAATTAATAGATTAGTAGTACATGAACGTTTTTGACGGAAGCCGTTGTTCTGGGGCTATTAAGATGTGGCTTTCCAGATGTTGCACTGGCACATCCGCGATGATTGATTCCATAATTTTGGAGAGCACAGGAAGTATTGTTATTGGACGCTTTTTTGTAAGGTCAGTGCGGCTACCGCCTTTATATGTAGGAGTGACATCCCCTCGCTTCCATACTGGTGGAATATGGTTCTCCTCTAGATATCGCTGATAGAAGTCTGGTGGTTCTGCTCGATCGCTAGCCACTTCCTGCAGAGCCTTCGGTCGAATGTTGTCCACTCCAGGAGAAGTGTGGGTACGCAAGGATAACAACTTCTTCAACACAGCTTCCGCAGTGAAGTTGACGTTGTATAAACCTGACGGTGGAGTAACAGAAACGAGGAGAATATGTGGGCTGGGTATCTGCTAGAAAGTGTGGGAGTACTGAAACCCTAGGAGATCGACTGTTTCCATTGCTGAGCGCGTGTATCCCTCAGCCTTACCAGCGTCGGAATCTCGCGCTTCACCTTTCGAAGGTCGTTAACGTGCCTGTGCAGAAGTTTTCGATTTGTGCAGAATTACTTCATTAACTCCTGCTGATGCGTAACCTTGTCCTCGCGGACCAATTTCATATAGAAGTTACGATGTGGCACCTATGCAGTCACGTTTTGGTATTCGGGCGGTCCTTGTAAGCTGGCCATGCTAAATCACTCATGGACATACATTTACGTCTTCTCCTAGGAAACGGCTTATATTCATTTTTACTTTGGAAGGACTTCTGTTCCTACTTTTGCACTACTAGTGTGCTAAACATCGTTGTGAACGTTTCCCAGGCAATGTCTGGGAGCATTCGGTTAAGAAAGCCCAACATGTATTCTTAACAAGCGTAGATAACACATTATAGTGCGTGACACCATGCACTTTATCATCCTCCTTTTCAGAATAGTCCGCATAATAATGGTCATTGCGGCCCTGTGGCGTGCTTGGAACCATCCCGTCGACCATGAGTTCTTCATTAGTGAGCACATAATCCAGTATCGACGATTTGTTAGCGGTTTGAAATTTAGTGGGAGAGATTGTGTGGTTGTACAGTGGGTGGCTAGCAATTGGCTCTTGCAAGCAGGCTTTAAACTGCGCACCACCGGTTGCTGGCTTTTCTATGTCATGCACGTTAAAACCTCTGGCGATAAGAATGTTGGTGTAGGACTTGTTCAAAGTAAACTGAAAGAGGTGGTACAGTTTGGAGTCCATTTCCGATGTGGAGTTTGGTGGGTGGTAAAATACAGCTAGATAACAAGTGTCCTTGTTCCGCAAACGTAGACGGCACCAAAGCGAGTCAGGAGCACGGATTCGTGGATGATCGATAACTTCGCATCGGTGGTTTGTAGTATAGGAAAGAATCACACCACCACCCCTTCCAGCTCTATCGTTCCGAAGCAGTGAGACACCGGGTAAATTGATCTCAGAATCAGTTATCTCAAGGTTTATCCGTGTCTCTGTAATTATAGCGTGGTCCCACGGTTCTGAGTCGTGGAGTTCTCTAAGTTCGTCCAACTTACTTAGAAGGCCTTGGACTTTTGTGTACATATAAAATAGCATCTATGTTGTTAAGAGTGCGTTAGTGGATGTCAAATTTGTTTTTGTTTCTAAGCTGACCGTTAGGTGGCGGCGTTTAATCGTTTTTGGTTTATGAAATTCGATCAAGTTGCATTGCATCGATGAGCGTTCCTGGACAGAAGTTTCGATCGTGCTGCGCTCTCTCCTGTTTTGTGTCGTGGGTGCTGTCGTGTCGGTCTCTCCACAGGACTGTGCAGACAAAGCATGTAAGGGGTTCACAAGTTCCATCGAATTGCTTACAACTCGTGGACGTGCGCCTGCTGCCTTTTCCTGGATTTCGGTTAGTAACCTCCCTCGAATCTTTGACCACTTATCCAATGGAACTTGCGTCATTCCCTAGGAGTGGAATACTACTTTCCTTAGACTTGGACCGTAGCCATTGTAGTTAGGTGATGACGGAACTCATGTCAAGGATTTGGCAATAACATTCTCCAAAGAGAATGCTTCCCGGATGTAGCGCCGCTGCTCCCGGTTATGTGTTTGTGAATCGTGATCAGGAGAATCCAGAAGGTCGGTAAAGCCGTGAACAATTATGGTTTTCATGCTATTAGGAATGCCGCGTTGGTCACTTGCTTCCTTTGGGTGATCTTTCCAAGGGAGATAGGGTAATATGCGCACTCTGCTCGGTGAATTGCGAAGACCAACTGCTGAGAGCAGGACAGTCTCTGTTTCATCCACTGAATACAATGTTATTCGAAGAATTCGGGGTTTATCAGCGTGCACTGAGGTCGGGTGGCGCGCTAGGCCTCTCAGCATAGCACCCTCAACCCGAATACCAATTGCATCACAGATGGAACTAAACTGGCTGCGATCGTCTAACATCTTGCTCCCACAGGCTATTGCAGTAATCATGGACTTTCCCTCGAATCATTTTCTAGAGGGCCATACTCAGTATTAAGCCCCTCCGCTGTGGCCACCTCCAAATCATTTTCTACCGTTGGTAATACGCGCACTTTTTCAACAATTTCTAACCTGGGTCCAGGCACACGGCTTGAAACCCCAGTGTTTATAACACAACCTAAAGAGTCTTCCTCATATCTCACATCTATCTCAGTATTTTTGATAAACATTCGCTCTCTTTACTCTAAGATACACACACTACGCTCGTTTGTTTTGGTGAATAATCCTGATATATTATTTATGACGAAATCTTGTGCCAAGATGGCAGTCTGACACTCAATTAACTATTTTCGGATATAACAAGTTTATGAGGAATCGGCGTGGTCGTCGAAGTGGTGGCTGCGTAATTTATCTGAAAAAATCGCTCACAGCAGCAACATTCGATAACCCAGTGTTGAACAATGTTCAGGAATTACTCTGGCTGACGATATCTGTTAATCAGCAACAGCTGCTTATGGGATGTATATACAGCGTGCCAAACCGCAGCCAAGAAGACCTAGAACTTTTGACGCTTGCATCTGAATGCGCTGCTGGTCCACCATTTTTACATAAGATTATTGGAGCTGATTTCAATCTGCCTTCGATTTCATGGCCCATAGGAACCGCTCCCTTGAAATACCACAATATTATCTCCTGTATCCAAATGAATGGTTGGTAGCAACAAGTCTCCCAACCTACCAGAGGTGAAAGTACTTTGGATCTCATTTCTCATTGGGCATACCCGCTATCAGTGTTAACGTTCCTGACGAATTTCCGGGGAGTGATCATCGCGTAATCAAATGCTGCCTAAGACTACGCATGTCCAATGTACAGAATACAAAGCATTATCGTCTGTTCAATTCTGTCAACTGGGAGCCATTCAACGACCTGGTTCGTTCGATGAATTGGGATAAATTCTTTCTCCCTTCATGTCCTCAACATGCGAGGGACCTGTTTTATACTATAATTGGCTTCTGCATCGATTCAGTAACACCACTAAAATGTGTTTACCAAACCAAACCTAAATCCGATTGCAAGGCATTGAAGGCAGCGCGAAAGCTTCATAAGATTCGTCAGAAATTCAAGTTAACTGCTGACTTTGCGCTATTATTACAGCAGTCGAAGCTCGTCGAGGAACAGAAGCATCAACTTGACCAAACTCTCATTCTAGAGGAGTATAAAGCTCTGAATCGCCCTAGCAAAACAGCTGAGCTAGCCAAACTATCTCGTGCCCGGGGTTCGCGTTGTAGCGACAATCTCAATTTTATCACCACGCCTGATGGAACATACTACGACGCACCAGGTGATATCTGCGAAGCTTTCAGTTCATATTTTGCCGAATCAATGCTCACTGAATCATCAGATACACCAACATTTATCATGCCACACAATAATGAAGGTCCATACACAGTGGAATTCATTATAGCAAAAATCACTGGTCAAGTCGCTCGCTTATACTCCTCAACGTGCGCAGGCCCTGATGGGATTCCCCCATGTTTAATAAAAAGCAATGGTAGTGACTTCATTCTCCTTTGCTCAACCTCTTTACACTCTCTTTTAACAGTGGAGTATACCCTACTCAATGGAAAACCTCTGTTGTTATCCCGCGACATAAAGATGGCGCTGCCCACGAGGCTAAAATCTTTCGTCCCATCAATCACACATCCATCGTATCCAGAATAATGGAAAGGATAGTGAAAGATGAACTATTTATATTCCTGAACAAAGCTAACATCATCAGCAATTCGCAACACGGCTTCACGCAAGGTCGATCCTGCGCAGCATGCCAGACTGACTTTTTAAACCACACAACGACCGCCATTGACAACGGAAACAGTGTCGTAATCCTGTTCTTGGATATGCAAAAGCCTTTGCTAGAGTGCTTCCCAGAAGGTTATCAAACAAACTGAAGGCTATAGGCATTGGAGAACCGATGTTCTCTTGGCTGTCTTCATATCTAATTGGTAGACAGCAGGTTGTGCGCATAGGCGACCATTTCTCTAAACCGAAAGCAATCACTAGTGGAGTGATTCAAGGGAGTGTTCTTGGTCCTCTTCTTTTTCTAATTTATATTACGATATATTCCAGAGAATAAGAAATGGTGTTGCATTTATCTTTGCTGATGACATTAAAGTTGTCTACTCATAACCACGTGCAAATACTCAGGAAGCCGTACGTCTCATTCAGGATGACCTATCCGCCCTTGACTCCTGGTGCCAACTGTGGTAGATGTCATTTGCCGTGGAAAAAGGTAATATTTTGTCGTACAAATGCCAAGTACCGCCAGACAGTTTACTATACAAGGCGCATATATCTCGCAATGCAAGACAATTCGCGACTTGGGCGTGCGATATTCAGTCATGTTTAACTTTTCTGAACACTGTGACTTCCAAGTTTCGAAAGCCATGAAGACCATCGGTTATATCTGCCATCATTTTCACCTCACGGAATCTCACATATCGCTTTACAAAACACTTGTATTGCCGTGTATGGAATACTGTTCAATGGTACAGTCTAATCTACGGAAATCTGACCAGCACACTCTTGAGAGGGTCCAGAAACGCTTCACAAAAAGCTATGTGGATATTCCTCAAAGTTGACATACATGGAGTGATGTGATAAACTTGAATTTGACCCAGTTTGGCTTCGGATAATGAAGCTGAACCTACGTTTTCTTAACCGAATCATAAATTGTCGAATTCGCTGTCTTGAAAACGGTGTTCACATACCTGTAAACAGCAGATACACAATACGTAACAAAGAGGTAAAGATCATGATTCCAAAATTTACTACGAGAATCAGAGAACGTTTCTTTCTAACCCAATAGTCAAAGATTTGGAACAAACTTCCAAGTGACATCAGAACATGCTATACACTTTACAATTTTAAGCTTGCGATTAGTAAGCATTTAACTGTCCGAAACGTGATTATGATGTTCGGGACATCACAGTCCCTAGGTAATGCATTCGAAAACCGTATCCATGGTGGTTGCATAAATTTCTGAAACACATACACATAACATTTCGGACAACAGCCTCTTTCATTACATTTTTTCTCGGCCCAAATATCTGTCATGTGATTGTGAAGAATCCTGTTTCAATGGCAGGAAAAAATGGAAGAACCATTCTGATTACTCTGTGTGACCTAATTTGCAATTGCGCCCATGCTTATCTCTGCAAATGTATTGATGAAATGTCATGGAAAAGTTGTACCATTATTTTATCTGTTCCTTCTAGGGAACAGCTTCTCGCATCGTCGAGGAATATACAATTTATTTATTTATTTATTTACTCATGGGGAGACCAACCTACTGCATCCGATCTTGAACACGGCTAGTTCTCCGTAACATTTGACAGCTCAATGGTTGGTTAAGGAGCAGGAACCACTGCGGATAATAGCCTGTCTGAAAGTCATTTCCAAGCACATTGGAAAGGTAAGGAAAGTGAATCATACCGACAAGTGGATGTCAGCAGCTGATGCTCAGTCAAAGGAATATGTTTAAGAACTGCTACGACAACTGCACGTACTTATAAATTTCCCGGAGAGCCTTCTGACCGAGGTTTTACTCAGGCACAACTTAAGCGCACAATTTATCTTCATCGGTGAGATATTTCTTCAGACCGATGAGTTGCCAAAAGGTCGCGGTTGGGGTCGATTCTGGCGGATGCCTTTGTAATAAAATTGTATACCCCACTAAAATCGCACATCGATGGAGTTGAACTGCATGTAGGTTTTGCAGATGGTAGCGTTATATTATTCATCTCGATACCGCAAACTCAGCAGCTGTTAAAAATCTTAAATGCACCTCTGAACAAGAGTCCAGAAACAGACTACCGTTTCTAGACGCGGATAATATCAGGAGCACCAATGGATAATGCAGCAGAAGGTGGTACAGAAATCACACAAACTATGCAGTACACCAACTCCTACAGTGCGGCAGTACCACAATACAGTCGGGACTTAGTCCTTTCTATCACCTTCCATATGTTCAGTATTTGCACTTGGCTCATTCACTGAGGAACTATCAAGGAGCAGCGACGCCCAAATAGCAAATACGCACCAGGACAAATTTACACCCAAACATCTGAAAGAATGCAAGCGAAAATCTTTATAGATGAGCTCACCCAGCTAAGAACCTTTTATGTATTTAGCATCGAATGTTGAGTTTGCCGTTCACGTCCCATCTAAATCCCTAAGACACTGTTGAAAGGAGCCATTTTGCGGCTGGCTTGACTATGGTATACTGCAACAAGTCATTACCCACCAAACCTCTCAGTTACTCCGATCAACGTCATTTTTCTATAAGTATTCATACTTCCGTGGGTCGCACTATCTCAGTATTCCCGAGCACATCACGAGATGGTGTTTCGGAGACGCAGCACCTCCTCGAACACGATCACTCATGGTCTAAAAACTATGTCAGATTTGTTTACTCCATAACGGAACCTTATTTGCGCGGATTCCGGAAACATCTATCTATTGCTGAAACGATGTACATTTGCCACCTCAAGTCGCGGCTGTGCGCCCAAGAGAAAGTGGTAACCCCCCGGACTTCCACCGTGGCCTAAAATATCTTTTTGTAAGTACTTGACCGTCACCCTAGTTGCCTTCGCCACAACAATGCAACCTGTCATTTGATCTCTCTTTTAATGTGTTAAGGACTTCTAGGTGACAATTTGGGTCCATGATTCCAGTCCTTAATGTCATTAGAACTATCGTCGTTGTGGAGTTTCTCGGGAGCGCGAAAGACGAATTCACGTCAGTCAGTAGTCGCACTTAAACTCCCAAAATTCATCAGTTACCAAACAACCAAATGGATCACAAAATTTCTATTTCCATCTCAAGAAATAGTTATATGCGATGGTAGGCACCGCTGAACATGAAGTACTTTTATTTGTATGATTTATTCAGCTTTCAGCAGATCACTGGTTGGCAGGTGACGAGAAAGTACTCAAGATGGTGTGATCTATTGGTTGTCGTGCATACGGGTAATTAGTGATGATCTTCTACGTGGTTGCCTATCGATGATTGCGCACTACCTACACTGCTCTAAAATGAGAGAATGGAATCGCATCCACTTGCCCTCCGCGGGCCCACACCTGACATGACCGTTGTGCAACCTGAACCATTCGCGGTGCATGGCGGATCATTTCCGGTAACAGAAGCAAACAACTTCACAATCACACTCACAAACTTTACTCTCCAAGATTTTATTGACTTCAATTGGGTTTGCCACAATTCGATCCAGTCAGGAAGTTCTCACACACTGGAGCATCAAGGGAGGATCATGTGTTTCTCTCCCTAGCTAATCTCAGTGACCGCGTTGTTATACTTGGTGAATGGCCAAACCCGTGAATCCTGTCTCAGGAAAGCTTCAGACAATCCACACATGTGGCTGACCGTCATCCAATGCCATGCAAGTAATCGTGCCTTGATGACAAGGCTTATTTGACGAGGGAATCCTTTCATACGGGCTTGAGCCTAGCATGTAATGAATGTTTCACAATAGTGGTAATCAGTAGATTAACAAGTCCCATAGAACGGTCAATTTGAAGCGGAAACATCGGAACTAAGCACGTGCACACAGTAAGTACATTTAGGTGGATTCACCTTAATGGGCACGAGCGCGACACTGCCCATAATTTGTGCTGTAGGGAGGCACGTTCGCATAAAATCACGTGACTGAGCGCACGCAGGCTACGCTCCGCTATGCTGTGTTATAACTCAACTATACTCCGCTCGTGTGAAACTCCAGTTCCACGAGCCTCCCTGAAGACTCAAAAGCCCACCATCCGGAGCGTCAGATTCGCCGGTGTAAAAAGCCAGGAGAACGGGCGAGGTCGGATGGTGGGTGAACTGCAGTTAGGATTAGGTTTAGATTCCTTTTAGCCTCCATTCCAAACCCAGAATCCAAAGTGTTTTATGAGATGGAAGATGATTACTTATCCTAGGGCATTACCACTATTAGTTTCTCATCCGTGATGAATCACCAGACCGGTTCGGCTAAAACACACACGGTCACATGTGCACCAGGATCATGGTGTCAACGGGCTAGGCTCCATTTGAAGGTGATATGACTAAGGTGTTCGTA
The DNA here is from genome assembly GCA_944474145.2 of Dicrocoelium dendriticum. Classification (NCBI taxonomy): domain Eukaryota; kingdom Metazoa; phylum Platyhelminthes; class Trematoda; order Plagiorchiida; family Dicrocoeliidae; genus Dicrocoelium; species Dicrocoelium dendriticum. The sequence continues at coordinate 188,769,771 of OX104063.1, forward strand.
ACCAACGTCATTCCCATACTTCAATGCACCGCTCGCATTGTGCCACCAGCGTGCAAGCCGGCTGTGGCCAGGCAAAGTGTAGAGGGGCCGCTTCCAAGAATGCTTCGGGGGAGCTCTTCGGAGCTAGCTGAGAGCGGATCGCGAAAGACGGCTGGCGACGAGCCTGGGCCCGGAACTACGGAGCGGGAATATGTGGACAGCGCAATAAATCAGACAAATACGCCGCTAACGCAGCCCACAGGACCGAGGCCGAGCCGATTGACACAGCCCAGAACAAGCAAGTCGAGAGCTCTCGAACGACTCCTGGCCGATCCAAATCGGGTGCAGAGAAGCGGAGATCGAGGCGAAAACAGAAAGGCGGATCTTCCAAGTCAGAGCTCCCGAGGCGAAAGGACTGGCTCGACTCCAACATCCGTACCTGTGTTGCGTGGTGGGACGGAAATCTAGTCGATATTCGATGGCGCGCGCGAGACCCTCATGTGCCCATTTTCGGTGTGCAATAAACGTCTACCCCCCCTGTCTTGTCGTTCTCGCTACACTGGTGCCGTGACCAATCGTGATGGAGTTGACCCGGTTGGAGCAATTTGCGGCCGGTGACATGGAGGCGTGGCTCGATGAGTTCGACGGAATCGCGGCTTGCACGGGTGTGAGGGGGGATGCAAATTTGCTAATTGCTTTGGGCACACGGTTGAGTGGACGAGCCAAGGCGGTGTATCTGCTCACTCGGAAGGCCAAACCCAGCTGTTCGTTCGCTGAGATGAAGGCTGCCTTGTGTGCAGAATTTGGGAAGGATCTGGAAAGGGAACGAGCACTGCAACGATTTCACGCAGCCAGATGGGACGAACAGGAGGATTTGATGGTGTTTTTCCAGCAGCTGGACAGACATCTAACGATTGGGATCCCCGAGTTAGAGGGCAACGCAAGAGAGCGCCTACTGAAACAGCAGTTTATCCGAAGTCTGCCCGATCCACTCCGTGATCAGGTGAAATTTGCGTCGATGGTGGGAGACAGCAAAGCGGTGGATCTGGTGACGGTCGCCCAGAATTTGTCGGAACGAGTGGTAGTGAGAAGCATCCAGCATGCTGAGTTGGAACAGAAAGTAAAGCGCCTATCCGAAATGGTGGAGCAGCTGTTGTCGATAGAGTCTTCAAGCACCACTTCACAACGCAAGGTACGGGTAATCCGGAACGGTCGCCGCTGTTTCCGATGCAACCAGAGTGGTCATGTGGCGAGCTTCTGCACCAACGTCAATGTGCCCCATTGTTTCTCTCTATCCATGCCGAGTCGGTGGCGAGTATCAGTCCTCCAGGTAACTATAGAAGGTGTGTCTGTCCGAGCCATAGTAGACACAGGAGCGGCAGTGTCAATTACAAAGAAGTTCAACGGGGTTCCAGTAAACCCATCGTCAATCACAATGCAGACGGTCGGCGGGCATTCTTTGAAAGTGACGGGCACGCAGCGGTTACGAATCAAAATAGGAGAAACGCTCATCCGCCATGACATGTTCATCGTGGAGGAGACGACCGAAACCATCATCGGAACCGACATCCTGAAACGGCTCGGTGTCACCATCGACCTGAAAAACGATGTGGTGATCGTGGCTAACGAGACGATCGAGATAAACAAGGGGAGAACCGACCGGGTTGGTGCCCTCAAAGCCGTGCCTGATTGTCAGAACCGTGCAATACGCAACGTACTGGGCAGGTATGCCCACTTATTCACAGACGCGGAAGATGATTACGGATTTTGCAATTGGGTTGAACATCGAATACCATTGATCCCAGGAGGACAATGTAAGCCAATCTTCAGACGAAGTCCACAGAACACCCTGGTTGAGATACAGAAGCAGGTGACCGAGATGGAATCGAAAGGCATCATCAGGCGAACGCACAGCCCGTATTCATCACCCGTGCTATTGACGAAGAAGGCCGACGGAACCTATCGATTTTGCATCGATTTCAGAGAACTAAACAGGGTGACGGTGAAGGATGCATTCCCGATGCCTCAGATGGAAGAAATTTTCTCAAGCCTCCACAGTGCCAAGCAGATATCTCTGATTGATCTCCGCTCGGGATATTGGCAACTGCCGATCGCAGAAGAAGATCGCCACAAGACGGCTTTCAGTGTCAATGGCCAGCAGTATGAGTTTTTGAGAATGCCGTTTGGATTGTGTAACGCCCCGGCTACATTCAGGCGTTTGTTGCTGATGGTCCTGGCGAACCTGCAAGGCGTGGTTGTGTATGGTGATGACATCATCGTCTTCTCTGAGACGGAACAGGAACATGTGACCAGACTTGGAGCAGTACTGCAGAGGCTAGATGAAGCTGGTCTGAAACTCAGTCGTAAAAAGTCGCAGATTGCCCAAAAGTCAATTGTATGCTTGGGTCACATCGTGGGCAATGGTCAAGTCCATCCACTTCCGGAGAAACGCGAGACGATCAAGTGCTTCGCAAAACCAAAATCCAAGCGTCAGCTCCGTTCGTTCTTGGGAGTGGTGGCATATGATTCAAAGTTTGTGCCCCAGTTCGCAGAGAAGGTCAGCCCGTTGTTAAAGCTGCTTCGCTAGGACGTGCCCTTCGTGTGGACAGCTGAAGCGGATCAGGCCTTTGACCATCTAAAGGCAGGCATAGCAGAAGCCCCGACATGTCTACGGCTTCCCAATCCTGGTGAGAGGTTCACTGTGGCGGTCGACGCAAGCAACGTGGCCATCGGTGCGGTTTTGTCTCAACCGGCTGGGGTGGTGGAGTACGCGAGCAGAGTGCTGACGGGAGCGGAACAGAAGTATTCAACAACGGAGAAAGAATGCTTGGCCATCGTGTGGGCGTTAGAGAAGTGGAGAAATTACTTACTGGCGAATGAATTCCGGGTCGTCACTGACCACAAACCGCTCTCGTGGTTGATGACGGCGAAAGACCCGCGGGGACGGCTTGCGCGATGGGCCTACCGATTGCAGGAATTCAACTTCACCATTGAGCACGTGGATGGAACGCAAAATGTATTGCCAGATATGTTGTCACGCCCGTGTTTGGACGACATCATGCCAGACAATGCCATACCGGTGCGTGCGTTCGCGATGGGGGAGAGGAACCTGCTGGGAGGTCAAAGGACAGATGAATTCGTGAATATGTTGTGCTCTCACTTACGGGCTGGCACCAAACCGGAGGCCACATCGGAGGAGGTGGAGGAACTCCGCAAGATCTGGGACAGGTTGAAGGTCGAAAACGATAACGTGGTGGTGGCGATAGACGGACGGAAAGCGCCTTTTGTTCCACCAAATCAGCGAGAACGTGTGATGCGCATAACTCATGATGGCGCCCATATGGGATTCGAGCGGGTCTTTGAATTGCTGCGGAGGCGAGTGTTTTGGCCAACCATGAGGAAGGACGTCGCGGCATACCTTCGGGAGTGCCCAAACTGCCAAACCAGTCTGGAGATGGAGTCCCCGAGACCGCCGATGCGATCGATGGAGGTTGGTGAGCCACTTCAGTGTTGGGGACTGGACGTCTTTGGGCCCTTACCAGTGAGTCGAACAGGAAACAGATACATTCTAGTGATGATTGACCACTTCACTCGATGGGTGGAAGCCATACCAATCAAGGACCAAACAGGCGAGACAGTGTCGCAAGTATTCGAATTCAATGTGCCTGCAAGGTATGGGATCCCACAGTGTATCATCACGGACCAAGGGCCCTGCTTCGTGTCAAGAGCGTTTAAGTCAGTGTTGGACAAGTGGGGCATCCAGAGACGGCGAACTTCACCGTACCACCCACAAACCAACGGGATGACCGAGCGGTTCAACCGGACATTGAAGACGTGGATCAACTGCACGAAGTTGGCATGGGAAGATGCTTTGCCTCAGGTTCTGATCGCGTATCGGACCAGCATGCAATCAACTACCAAGGTCTCGCCATTCGAATTACTGTTCGGCAGAGAACCACGGATTGCACTCGATACTTGCCTACCGAACCAGGGTGAGTGGAAACATCCAGCTGAGCATCAAGAGCGACTGCGAGGGAAAGCTAGAAGCGAAACCAAAGCTCGACAAGCGCGGAATAAGCGAAATTACGACGCCAGGCATGAGGCTCACAAGTGGAGGCCATTCAGGATTGGAGAACGGGTCAAGTTACGGAACAACGATCGGCCTGATCATGACGGGCCGGGCGCAAGCAAGTTCAGAGAACGCTGGAAAGGCCCCTACACCATTATAGACCAGAAAGCGGGCAACTTCTTAATCGACTGCGGAGGAATGAAACGTTGGGTGAATGCTGCTCTCCTGCGACCATGGTACGAGAGGAAGAAAGGTCCTGGAGGAGGGGCGGGTGTAGAGGGGCCGCTTCCAAGAATGCTTCGGGGGAGCTCTTCGGAGCTAGCTGAGAGCGGATCGCGAAAGACGGCTGGCGACGAGCCTGGGCCCGGAACTACGGAGCGGGAATATGTGGACAGCGCAATAAATCAGACAAATACGCCGCTACCGCAGCCCACAGGACCGAGGCCGAGCCGATTGACACAGCCCAGAACAAGCAAGTCGAGAGCTCTCGAACGACTCCTGGCCGATCCAAATCGGGTGCAGAGAAGCGGAGATCGAGGCGAAAACAGAAAGGCGGATCTTCCAAGTCAGAGCTCCCGAGGCGAAAGGACTGGCTCGACTCCAACATCCGTACCTGTGTTGCGTGGTGGGACGGAAATCTAGTCGATATTCGATGGCGCGCGCGAGACCCCCATGTGCCCATTTTCGGTGTGCAATAAACGTCTACCCCCCTGTCTTGTCGTTCTCGCTACACTTGTGCAACACATCCCTTATTGTGCGGTTCGAGCAGTCGGGAAGAACCATCACGATATCTTTCTGGCGGCATTTCCCTGTGCACATCTCGACTGATTCGCAGCCAACTAACCCAACATGTTTTCACAAATCAATTGTGGAACTGAGCCGCCTGAGGATGTCGTTACCAATGATTGTTTCCGCTGTCCATTCAATGACAAACACGGAATCGCCAATGACGGCTTTCCCAATTCTCACTCGCAAACCCTGTACCCCTGTCACCTTCAAGCAGTGTCACTTGACCGTTTGCATTGCGAATGATGATTGAACTAACGGGACACTGTCAAACATTTTGTAATGGATACACCTGCTTTCGTCTACTATCGCACTGACCATGACACCCTAAATCGTTATCGCAAGGGAGGGTACACGCCCCCGAGTAGACAAAGATAATGAGAAACAATGATAAAATTTGCTGTTTGTACAATATGCAGCATTATAACCAACCTGGTTGCATCAGAAACAGCGGCACCCATCCCATCATCCGGACTCATACTGTTGTGTCTTCGTCCTCGGTATTTCGCTAAATAGCCATTGAACCATCCGCGATAGTCAGTCTAATTGCGTTTCAGATCTGACGGCTATATTCTTCCCGTTTTCACATGCTCCGGAAAGCTCTAGGTCACAGACGCAAGCTCCTCGGACTTGTTGACCCCAACGATGCATGTCAATTTCACCTTATATTGTATGGGTTGGGCAAAGTACGGAAGAATTAGTCGCTTAGCAACCATTCTGCCAAATCACAATCCAACTCCGGAAGCGTAATCTCCAAGTGTTTGATCAGTTTCTTAAAGAACACCATCATACCGTTTTGTTCCTTATTATTCGCTGAGTGAAACCGTTACAGTGCTTGTTGTCCATCGATCTCCTTCCTGAACTAAAAAATAAATAAATATCTTTTTCTCGACTATGCGAGGCACGCCCATGGAGGCACAAATTGCACAAACTGCACAAATTGCCGCCTATATCTCAGCAAAAAAGCAGCCAGTCTTGAACTTCCGAGTTAATAGACAGGTTTCCTTCGCTCTTCCCATCAATATCGTGCCCAAGGAGGTCAGTAAATGGATACCTCCTCTGGGTCCATTACACGCCAAATCGCCTTAAGCTTCTCCAATCAATCTTCCACATCTCTGTCTGTAAACGGCGCTGGCCAAGATCAGCTTCAGCCTGGTCACCTCACCAGTGTAGCAAAAACGATGCGGCAATGAAGCACAATCTTCATTGACACGATCATAAGCTGTACCACTTATCACGCAGACGTACCTAAATCTGTCACATTTCCTTGCTACGACGCACTGTCTCTCCTGGCTTCCCATGGCGACAAGTCCATGCGCACTAGGGATTTCGTAATGAAATATCCGCTGCCCATTTAACCCTCGTATCTCCGCTTCGACGAGTCCCATGCTGGTTCGCCTAGAGTCGTTCGATAGCTCGTCATTTGCTTAACATTGAATGCATCAAGCTGCTTGGGGTCGTTCCTAGAGG